>JBCEWB010000005.1:533035-551507 GCA_039654565.1 Peronia peronii
TTATTTACGTTTTAAATACTACCATACCAGTTGAAGGTCTTTCTATGTGTGTATATTTAAAGACACTTCTACCAAATGATGATGATGATGATGACGACGATGCGGTCATTTATGGAAGAAAACGATTGTAATGAACAGGGATATAATTCAACTGTGGGTTGATGACATCGTATTGTTATATAAAGACAACGAGGAAATCATTAAGCAATTCGAAAACCATCTCAACGCAGTTCATGGCACATTTCATTTGGAAAAGAATGGACTCCTTTTTGGATGTCCAGCTAAAAATTAATGGCAATGAAATATGTACAATACAAAAAACCCTTTAGAGCTCACAACTACTTACATCCCTTCTCAGAGCATCCTTGACACGTTTTTAGATTCACTATTCATAGAGGTTTTCTTTGTCTCCGAATAATATGCTATGATAATGTTCTCTTCTCCAAAAGAGGCAGAGAGTTCAAAACAAAACTACTCAGAATTGGCTATAGACCAGATATGATTGTTCACGGTGTCCACTAGGCTGACTGTCAAAGAAATAAAATTACAAGTTTGGTTTTATTTAAAATAGAAATTGCAATTTTCTCAAAAAGTAAAAAAATGGCGTTAGCCCACTCTCATTCTTACTGGCACAAAATTGTCAATATGTGCACCACCTTAAATATACTCCTGGCGCCAACATTATTGCTTACTCACTCATCTTGCAGTTTTGTTATTTTGTTTCGGTGTGTGTAATTCTCCATAAACTGTTTTCAGCGGAGATGATACATAAAATAAATAAAAGTAATCTATAGTATATCAATGTTTTTGAATGATAGGTAAACACTTTATTGTACATAAACAATTACACCATTGTTGTTAATAGAGATAGATACATTAGAGGTAGATAATACCATAAAGAAAAACATTACACTTTTATTTATTTATTTATTTTGCTGTTGTTGTTGTTGTTGTTTGTTGGTTGAGTCCTCAGCTAATGATCTTGATAGTGAGATTTGGGAAGGCGCAGATAATTGATGAGAGACGAGTCATAAATCATATAAATCTCTGATTAATCTGGCTTGATAACCCCTCTGGAACCATTTTTAAGAACGAGTCCCTGAAAAGAGAGAAAGAGATAGAGAGATAAATACAAATATTTGATTTAATTCCCACTTTGTTCTACAAAGAGGTCAAACTATGGTTTGCTATGTCGGACACAACGCCAAATCACAAGACTGCCAAAATTGTTTCCTAGTGGCAACTTAGTTCTCGCCGAGAAGGCAGAATAGACACTAATTCTTTAAGGTTACGTTCTATATACATCTTTAAACCTCATGGTGGAGGTTATCTCGATTCTTTAAGGCGGGCCCCAGTGGGTGATCGATCAGTACACAAAAGGCAAATTCTGGCTCACTTTTTGTTGGAGGCTTCCAGCATCCATTTCTCTTGGTTTTGTTGGTTACAAATTGTTGTCCACAGGTTCTGGCTGACTTTTTTGCTCACTTTTCTACCTAAGTAGGGTAACTTTGGTGGATCAAATATGTTATCCTTTGACCGCTTATTGATAGTATGGAATACATTTTTGGGTCCATGTATGGACTTATCACGTGCATGCTGTGTGCTGGTGTCTCTATTGGCTCGATGTGTGCAACTAAAGCAGTTCAAAGGTTGTTTCAACTTGTAAACTATACCGAGCCAAATGTTATGCTGTTTAGTGTTTGATGTTGTTACTGTTAGAAAACAGACTAAGAGGCAGGCTATCAGGAAAAGTGCAAAAGCCAAAAGGCAGAGAAAACTGGAAGAAGTGAAGAGGGATCCTAGTTATGTTCTTGGTAGATTCTGAAGGGAATAATAACCATACAAGGACATTATCATGGGAAAAGAGACTGTCACTCGCTAAACTTTTAGAAAATTGCGATTAACTCAAAATGTCCTTTTATAGCAATAAAACCCCATTTCTTTTTTTTTTTTTTAAGAAATTTTTTTTCCACATTTTTTTCTCTCCTCAAAGAAGTGAAAATTTGCATATATTATATAGTGGAATTTTAAAAAATAGCAATAAATACATTTTACAAAATATCCAGAAAACGATCTGACAAAATCTTTATATTGGATGAAAAAATGTTTCTGCAAAATTTGGTGGTTTTGTGACTGATAGTTTAGGAGACAGTATGGGAAAAATCCAAAACGGTAGGTGTTTCATGCGTTTCCATGGTAACCATGAACATTTTACACGAAAAACTATCCTAGGATAAATGAGGAACACACTTCCGTCACGTTTATGGTGATAAAAGAAGGCTGGACTCAACAATGTGGATTTTGGCTTTCACTGCCCTGCCGGCCAACTTTGGCCTTCAATTATAGTTTGTATATTAACACACGATAAACAGCAACACTGTGATTCTTTGGATACAAAAATGTTATCCTTGCTTTCTGGCTCACTCTTTACACAAGTAGGCCAAAATTGTTGAATACAAAATTGTTGTCCGGGGATTCCGGCTCACTTTTTTGCTAAATTTTTGACACAAGGAGACTTTATTGGATACAAAGTTGTTGTTTACAGGGAGCCCTTTATCCTCCCAAGGCGGCTACCAGCATCCATTTGCTTAGTTGGATATAAAAATGTTGTCCGGGGCTTCTGGTTCACTTTTTTGTTATTTTTTACACAAGTAGGCTAAATTTGCTGGAAAAGGTTCTTGTGTGCGGGTTAGATTCGGTTGCTCATATTGATTTTTTTTAAATAGTAAACACGTACTATGGCCCACTTCCATCACATTTAGAGATATGGATTGCATTTCATATACCCAAAATACACGAAGCACACGATGGTTGACAGGATTCCAAAGGTATACGTCTCCACAGAAGAGTGGTCGCAGTCAACAAATTTACACTGTGGTCGTGTATATTGGCTTTCGAAGGCCCTTCCTGTTTTGAACCCACAGGGTTTCGCGAGAAAGATGACTGAGTTTTAATCGGCGTTGAAGGGAATTTCTGCAGCTTCAGTTATGCCGCGAGATATATCGACGATATGTATCCATCACGTAATGGACCAGCCATAGATAACTGGCATACACACGATAACCTTTACTTAGTTCATTTTACTAAAAATGTCTTAAAATTAAGACGGCTGTCCACCGGCAACTAATCAAATAAACCAAAAAAGTTGAAAAACAATATGAAGAATTTTGAATTGAGTTAATAAAATGAATTAATAACGTTAGCCAAATTTTCGAGCCTGCTTGGCTCTTCGTTGGGGCAATACTTTATTTAGTTCATTATTACCTTAAAGGTTGGCGAGCTCACCGTATAACACCAGCACTGAAGAAAACTGAGTTACGTTCGTTTGATAATACTCTGAACGACAAAGAATTTCGGGCACATCTGCGCCAGTTAGAACAAACAAACAAACAAACAAACAATCCCTAAACAAGAACACAGTTATTTGGGACAATCCCACAGAATCAAACGATTTCATGTATACGCCGAATGTTGTAATAACCTTACAATTTTTTTTTCAGAAAATTTCCTTTCAGATATATATATTTACAATATTATTATTCATATTACCAATACGAAGGGTTATAATAAATGCAGCTGGTTGAAAAGGGATGAGCTAGAGATATGCTGGGTATGCTGTTGTAAAATGTTCTGCAAGACCCGTCTAAAAAAAATCGCAAAGGCAGTGAAACCCCAAGACCATGTAGATCTAGATCCTGCAGGAAAGGAGTTCAAAGCAACATGAAGTCTGCCAGACATGTAGGCGGGAAAAACTTCGCCACCAACATATAACCATAGAGAACAAAGGAAAAAAAATCATTTTGGTGTTGGGACAGCTTTCAGTAGTTCGACCTCCCATTTAGAGAAATAGAATAATAATTATAATAATGTATACTAGAGATAATGAATAAGATATTGACAAAAACTATTCAATTTTGTGTTTTAACAGCTTCTGGCAGTTTGACTTTCCATTTAGATAAATAAAATTATATAATAATATACACTAGAGGTTGACAATAATGCGTGGACGAGCTTATTCCTGAGGTAGTTTGAGAAGCGCTTGTTAAACCCCTTGCCACCTGGGGAATATCGACCTTCTCCACCACGCAAAAAAATAAGCTATGGAGGAAGAATTTGATCCAATTCCTCGTGTCAAACGCATAAAATCTGTGAAGGAGTACCAGGAGAAACTACTACACGTGTTTGCCGAGAAAGAGACTGGCAAACTAGTCTTTACACAGACACCATGGGTAATCGGCAAATTCCTGCGAGGTTTCAGATGGATGTACATAAAAATAATCTATACAGCGCTGATCCTAGGACCTTCCTTGAAGAGGTGCATCTTAAAATTGAAAAAAAATCTCGAAGAAGAAATCAGAGAACTCGGTGGTGTTAAGTTTCAGCTGGCTCTCAAGGTCCCGCTCCGAAAAGCCAGTCCTGATGGAATTGAAGAGTTCACAGCCCGTATCTTCCGTCATAAACAAGGAGTCCTCCTCCAGAAGAGTAAAATCGCGGGAGCAATTACCAAGCTTTCCCCAGGACCCAAGAGACTTTTGAGAAGTGGCATCAGAAGGGGTCAGGGTTGGTTGTCGATCAGGTAGAAACGCTTTGGTTGGTCATTTTCTAGATACTAACCTCTGAGAGGCGGGTCTTACCTTCCACTTCCAGCAACTGTAAAGAACAAGAAGGCAGTATTGAACGTGAAAAATAAGGATGACCACTGCTTAAGGCTGGCACTTCGTTCAGCTCTGTTTCCAGCAGCAGATCATGAGGATAGGCCCACGCAGTATCCCACTTAGGGTGGGCTCGATTTTGAGGGGATTGACGCCCCGACACTTATCTCTCAGATCTCAAAGGTGGAGAAGTTAAATAATTTAGCTGTACATGTATTCGAATGGAACAAATGAGTGATTATCCATCATTTTAGCAAACAACCAGAAAATATGCCCAGGATCAACCTGTTGTTTATTGAAAACGCAGGCAAATTTCACTACACTTGGATCAAAGACCTCAATCGTCCCCTCCATGATCAAAATGCAACTAAAAAAACGGAAGTACTTCTGCGAGCGATGCTTGCACGGTTACTCCAGGGAGGACCTGCTGAAGTGCCATGGGATCGGACAAACTGTTGTTAGAATGGAGATGTTAGAAGAGGGCAAGAACAAACTAACCTTCCAGAATCATCACAAACAAATGCCAGCACTTTACAACATCTATGCTGTCTTTAAGGTTCTCACCACTAAGGTCCAGGATTCAGAGTTAGATCCCACAAAAAGCAACACCCAAAAAAACACAACTGCTTGAGGTGTTCAGCTACTGCTACACCGTGGTGCGGTGCGATGGGAAAACAGACTCGCCGGTCGAATATCGAGGTACCAGTGCAGCAGAACATTTCCTATAAGCCTTACAGGAAGAGGAGCGCAAGATCGTAACGGTGTTGGCCAAACCAAAGATCATAGGATGACAACAAAGTACTGGCAAGCCTACAACACTGTCACGAACTGTCATGTTTGTGAAAAAGGCCCTTAAGGGAGATTCTATGCGCGACCACTGTCACATCGCAGGGAAGTACAGAGGAGGCCCACAATAGTGGTAACCTGAAGCTGCGGTTGAATTCTTGAATCCTAAAACAACCGTGATTCCTGTGTTTTTTCACAACTTAAGCGGCTATGACTCTTACCTCATGATGCAGACTATAAGCAAGATGGTGGGGCGCATCTCCTGCATCCCCGACAATACTGAGAAGTACATCTCCTCCTCTTTGGGGCAGCTCCGCTTCATTGATAGCGCACAGTTCCTGCCTATATCTCTAGGTAGGCTAGTGTCAGCCAACCCTCCAGAGACATTTCAAATCAAGACTAAAGATGAGCCAAACCAAAAAAGACGAGATCTATTGATGCAAAATGGTATATACCCTCACGAATACATGGATTCCTGGGATCGTTTCGAAGAAAAAACACCACCTCCGAAGGAAGTATTCTATAGCAAACAATGGGATGAGTACATATGCTAAGAAGACCATAACCACGCGCAAAACATATGGAACATGTTTGAATGTAAAATACCAGGAGACTACCACGATCTCTACAATCGGACCGATGTTATACTGCTAGCAGATGACTTCGAGACATTCCAAAAAACCTGCTTGAGGCAGTGCGGCTTAGATCCTGCCCACTATTATACTAGCCCGGGGCTATCATGGGACGCTCTGCTCAAGAAGACGGGAGTGGCACTCGAGCTGCTCACAGACTACGACCAACATCTGTTCATCGAGAAGTGAATGTATGGAGGTATCTCTATGGTCTCGAACCGGTACCCATTTGTTGAGGAGCATGACCCAGAAAAGCCCAGCAGTTATATATTATATCTTGACCTCAACAATCTATATGTATGAGCCATGAGTCAACCGTTACCAATAAATAATTTCCGGTGGGTGGAAGACTGTGATAAGCTTGACATCGCAGAGCATCGGGCAGATAGCCCAGAGGGCTATATCATGGAAGCGGATCTGGAGTACCCAGAAGAGCGACACAGGGCGCACAATACCTGTCCACTAGCCCCAGAGCGTATGGTGGTCCAGAAGGAGTGGATGTCAGAGTACCAGTACAATCTACTTGTTACTAGGCGGACGCCTATCGAGTTGAAAGACTGGTACCTAACCTCCGCAACAAGGACCGCTATGTTCTGAACTGCCGTAACCTACAATTGTATCTATCTCTAGGCATGCGCCTGAAAAAGATCCATAGAGTAATAAGATTCAACCAAAGCCCGTGGATAGAGTTCTACAATCGAATGAACACAAAGCTCCAGGAGGAGGCCATCAGCGACCTACAGAAGGACCTGCATAAGCTCATGAACAACTTTGGCAAAACAAAGGAGAACCTTCGCAAACGAGTGGATGTCAAGCTAGTGCGAAAGAATGAGGAATACAAGCTGCGACGCTTGATCACAAGGCCAGTCTTCGCACGAGTCAATATATTCGTTGATGAACCTGTGGCAGTTCAGGTCCACAAGAGCCGCCTGGTTCTCAACTGACCGGTGTCCGTTGGGATGAGTATTCTGGATCTCTCTAAACATCTGATGTACGAATTTACCACAACCAGATGAAGGCTCAGTATGGAGAGCATTTGCCAGTTTCTCTACACCGACACACACAGCCTAGTTCTAGCGATCCAGAAAGAGGATGTGTATAAGGATATCAATAAATATCTAAGCCTCTACAAACGTCTGACTACCCAAAAGACCATCCACTGCACAGCACGACAAACAAAAAAGTGCTGGGTAAGATGAAGGATGAGTGTGCTGGGCGCCAAATAGCTGAATACATCGGCCTTCGCCCCAAGATGTATTCTATCCTCGAAGCAAGTGGTAAAAACATTAAAAAAAAAAGCCAAAGGTGTGAACAAAGTTGTTGTGAAAAAGCACATAAGACACGAACAGTACATAGAGACTCTCTTCGAAAAGCAAACCTTCCACCATGCTGCATGGTATGGATGTTCTACGGGCAGCACTTGAACCAGGTATCATTTTCACCCTACGACTCCAAGCGTTGGATAGCGGACAATGAGGTGAACACTTGACCTATGGAGACGAAGAGCTCCTAACACCAGGAGGGAGCTTTTGCTCTCGAAGGCCAACAGGATGACCAGGAACTACTGAGGATGGTGTGCTGTGAGTCAGCATCTTAGCTTTGTTGGCATCCCTGGGCTTCTTACCAGTCAGACGGGTCCCTTCTCCATTCAAGGCCGCAACCACAACGGGTAATTGCTTCACCCACTCTATGGATCGTTCGCCAGAGGGGAGCCGCACCATTTGGGCATATTGGTGTCCGAATAGTCTTCCGGCCAGGGTTCGGTTGAAACGCTCTACGATGCCTTGGTCTCTGTGGATGTTTACATGACCTCGTCTGACAGAAACCCCATGTTTCTCGAGCAGCTGACTGACCGCGCCCATGAATTCATGCCCAGGGTCAACCTGAAGAAGTTTGGGCCATTTCATTGGGCCTCGCCTGTAAATGCGAGACAGGGCATCGGCAACTTCTTTGGCCTCTTTTATGGCCACGGGCTCAGCGACCTTGAACCGGCTGGCGACATCGATCACTGTGAGGGTATATTTGCAGGTATGCTGGCCAACTTTGTCGTGGGGTAGAAAGAGTAGGTCAGCTTGATGGACCTCGTTTGGCACGACAACGCCAAAGCTGCGTCTTGGAATACTTCTTGGAGCTGGCAAACAGATCTGCCATATGGCCCGTTACCTCAGCCAATTCTTGGTTACATTTTCGGTCACCTTCCCTGCGACCGCTAGTTTTCTTGACAGCTGCAATATCTTTCCAGTAGCCCTTAGGGCTGTAGTATATATTTGATAAGTGACTCATAACTTACTCCAACATTCATATAAGTCTTCAATAGGCTGAAAAATGTTTTTGTTAATACATCATGACTTGCTGTCGTCCTATTACTTGGCCAGCTTGTAAGCCACCTGACCTGTTGCGACCATTCCCAATACAACAAAGGTGATCTCGCAGTCTTGTTGGGCATTGCTAGGCGTGTAAAAATCTGAGAGTTTGGTTCAGGTGTCATAGGATTCAATAAGACACCGGACACTTTTGCATACTCACGGATCGCCTCGTTGACATCCTGGAAGGTCTGAACCGCGTGACCCTGCCGCTGAAGTTCTTGGTTGTTCCAGTCGAGGTGCTCATTCCGCTGCCAGGACCATTTTGCCTACGCAGACTGTAGCTCCTCAACTGCCATATCATGGCGTTTACGTTCCTCGTCGATTCCAGATCTCCCCCAACATAGAGAAGAGATAGCTATTGCTGATGAATGCCAGAGCGTTTACAAGGGTGCCCCCCACTAACAGTGCTATAGATGCCATCAAATTATTTTGATATATCTGTTGGAATTATCCCTTGTTTAATTAACATGTCTTTAGTCCCCATCGCGAGGGTTACGTCTAAAACCACCTTCCCAATATCACGAGGGGTAGGGTCTAGCTTAGGAGAAGCGCCTCCAACAACCATCTTGGTCAGATTTGAGTATCCCATATCTAAGCCAGAAACGACTGCTCTGTGATACAGGCCGTTTCCGAGAATCTTTCCGTCAGTAGCTGGAGTTGTGATCCTGCACTATTCCATATGAAATGGATCACATGTCTTTAATTGATTGATTTTTGGGTGAGGGGTTTGGGGATTGCTGTTGCTTTACAACAGAAGCAGAGTCATGTTGGACCGTTGCTTGCAGTAGTCGCTGATATATAAAAATACACCAACAAAAACAGCTATGATCAAAGGAAACCAGTTTCCACACTGTGGGGTAGATTGTTGATCCTAGGGGGCAGACTGCTCATCCTGAGAGATAGACTTTTGATTTTGTGGGGTAGATTGCTTAGCAACACAAAGTGATTCTTTGGCTGTTCTAAGCTCTTCAAGTAGTCGTTCTTGTTTGGCCTTTTTGGCGATGGCACCAGCATATCCGGCTGCAACTTTCTCCTGATTTTTCTTATTGGTTTTAATTTCCGGACTGTCATCTCCGGGTGCTCCACCGGTGCTGTCACCCCCGGTATCTGTGGCTGGTATACCGTCATCGTATTTATTTGGAGGACAATGGTGTTTAAATTGACATTATTTGGCTGTCATTAGTGAGGCGGTTATCGGTGCTAGAAACATGCCATAGCAGTGATAGAGCTCACACGTAGCACATCTAACAGTATGTTCGACAAATGGGTCAGCCTCAAGCGAGAGATTGAACTACGGACTTTTTACGCTTGAAATTCAGATTCAGCACGTCCAAATTAGAGGAAAAGAGTGTAAAAAACTTTTGTTTTGTATCCGGTTACCATGACAACTCCGCGATATTGGATTTTGTCTTTTGAAAATTAGCTATTTTCAAAAGCTTAAGGCTCCTAGAGTATTGAATGGAATAGTGTGAAATTTTGCACATGAATAATATAACACTGTGTAAAAGATAAAATGCACTTGTTTTTTGTTTAAATACAATAGAATATTTTTTAAATAAATTTTCGAAATATGTATATTGACGGATGTAAATGTTCCCAATTTTCCACCAAATATTAAATTTTCCTTCAAAAACAGAAATGAAATTCAGAAAAAAAAAACGATGCATTTTATTAAAACACATGCTATGGAGGATGTTTATTCCAAATTTGAAGGCAACTGATTGAGAAACAAAAAAGTCTTAGGGAAAAAAGTGAAGAAATTATACATAATATTGAGAAAATCACAATTGAATTTTCATAATCTCTCTATACAGTCATTTAGTGGTGCTGTGCTGGTGCCGTTTTGGGGTATAAAGCACATGTTTCTGGCCCCATATGTTGTTTTCCTGGTGTGAGAAGAGTTCAAAGTGTGAAAAAAATAGCAAAACTCCATTTTTGTTATTTCTTGCTTCGCATTTACTTAGTATGTGAGTATCTTATAAGTGGCTGGTTGATCATGCTTCAACACCAGTTTAGCATATTTTGTCTTTTTTAGCTGCTGCCTTACTTTGGCCCGCTCTTCCGGAAGAACAATGTCGTTTTCACGAAGGTATTTCTCGAAGCTGTCTCGATCCTTGCAGTGAAAAAGGGCAACCCAGCTCGTCTGCTCGCGAGATCCTTCAGAACAAGCTATATTTCTGGGTTAGGACCCACACAGACTGGTTCCCATGGCGGCCTGAGAAAGCCAGTTTGGAGGGCATTTTTTCTTTTGTAAGTGCCTTGCTGGCATTAGAATAGCTGGTATAAGACGCAGAGAAGCCTTTCACCTGGATCGAAGACATAGACCTCTAGGTCACTTCATACGCAGGGGCATTCTTGATACGTCTTATTGTATCGTATAGTTGGGCACAGGACAACATTGTGTTAAAGAACACCGTGATAGGGACCCTCCGAAAGTTTGAGTGTGAACGCGGTTTTCCCATATCCTGTCTTTCCGCAGATAAGAGCCGAATGGGGATAACTTGGATAAAGATTAATAGACTGATGAATCATGGCCATCTTCGATGTTGAGTTGTGCATACATAATTATATAGAGATAAATGTTTAATGGGCTTGCTGGTTTTGCTTTTCTCGCGATCTGGATGGTCATCCCCCCCCCCCCCTCACTGGCATTCTCAGTACGCCGACCACAACTATGTAGCTGGTCATCGTCTGTGGAGGGGAGGTTCAGCCACAGCGCGAGCTTTGCTAAGAAAAAGTCTCCGATGTTCATGTGTGACATCTGTAGGTATTTGGCGACCATGGCCACCTCAGGATGACGCTTGCAGCCTGCTGCAAAGTACTTCCTTGCTTCATCCCACTGCTAATGAGGTAGCATGCCTTGGGTGTACGACTGATTACGGACCCCCTCGATAGTTACCTCCACCTTGGTTATTTCAGGATTATAAACGTCCATGGTGTCCCGTTTGAAGGATGTGGATGTGAGTGGGTCCTCGAACACCATCCAGATACCGTTCATACTCCGGGTGAGTACGCTGAGGTTGATGTTCCACATGGTGTCGCTCTTGTCACGGGTAATTTTGCGGTGCCGGAGGACGAGGTCGCACAGGATTGCCAGGCGGCTGGCATACTGGTTACGAATCATCCGGGCGAGTTCGGGCTGAGTGACCATGTCATACTCGAGTGAGATATTCTCGATGGTATAACTGGCATCTGTATCCTCTGTGGTGTAAATTAGGCGGTGTAGTCTTTGAAGGTTAGCTCATATTCGAGCCGGTCCCCCAGGGTCGACTGATAGGATTGCATATGACTCTCAAGCAACTCGAAGTCGATGGGGATGCAGTAGCGGTTACCACAGGCATCGGCAACTGCATTGTGTTCACGCACAGACTCATCCTTTTCTTCAGCACCTAGCCGGATTTTGTTGACATTCCTATCGCTACTTGTGTCGATACCTTGGTAGTAGACATTCTTTCTCTCCCGGGTCGTCTTCCAAAGGTCCATGTAGCTGTCATCGATAGACATCACCTCATTGCCGTTTATTTTTGTCGTGGTTTTCTTTACCACGGCACGACCTAGGGTATTGACCACGGTTCGGTTTGCGTCACTAGATGTCGGAGAGATGGTGAAAGCAAACTTAGAGGTCCCAGAGACAATAACGTCATTGACGCTAAGATTTGGGAACTGAACAAAAAGCTGTTGGTTCTGATCGACCGTACTAGGGTTGTTCGTCACGACGACTGAACTGGCGCACACCTTTAACCCCTAAAGAGTTTCTCAGACGGCGGTAAGGGTTAAGATTTCATCGAAATACATTTGAATCCATATTAACATTCATTCAAATATGGTTGCATCTTTTTAATATAATAACATGGCGATAATGATTTCGATAATCACGCTTTTGACGGTGACGACATAGATCCAATAGACGACAATGAAGCTGTTCACACTAACTTGCTGCCTTTTGCAGGGGGCCACTGCGCCGGTGTCGCTGTATCAGGAACTCCTCCGGTCAGCGGTGGATGGTTGTTATAATAAGTTGGCTGAACAGGGTCACACCCCAGCCCTAGGTCGCGATACAACAAAGTTTGAAATAGATGGCGGGCGCTTAAGGCTATAAGCTCACCCTGATATCAATCTCATAAACTTCAGGACAAAGCAGCCCAATTCGTTCACCACTATAGATGGTAAGCCCGGTGGGGGAGACGCAATTCGAGAGGGGCTGGGTTTTTCAGATTGGTCTAGGGAAAAATCAGTTTATCGGCTCAGGCTGTTGCAGCCCTTCAGACTGTTAATAGGGAGTTGGGAGAGGCAGCTGCTGCCAGCAATGCTGTTGATCTTCAGGACCTAGGACAGACTGTAAATGAAGCCTGAGATTCCATCCGCAGGGTGGAAATCACTCTGATCGAGGATGATATCAATGAGATCCTCGGAACGTATGGAGATTCCCCTATCAACTTACGTGAACTCCAAGGCGTCGACCAGGCCCTGCAACTAACCGCGGTGACGCTACCCACAAATAAAGGCTATTTTTTCATCTTGGTATTGATCCGCGTCTGCAATTGTGGCTGCATGTTTGGGTGGCTGATGAATAAGTTCATGATGAACAGATTCTAGTTCATGATGCACTGGTTCTAGTTCATGATGAACAGGTTCTGGCTCTCGGTCTGGCGCGCTGATGATGGCACTGGGACTATGTTTATGTGCACGTTGGAACCGAGCTTCATTTTTTTAGTGGCGATGACAATTTCATTGTTGTACCCTGCCACGCGGTTGATGCAGAGCACCATGTCGCTCGGGGCCATGTACAGACCAATTCCAAAGACAAAGTTGACCTCAGAGCCCGCGTATTGCAGGACGCGTTGGTAGCGACTTATCGCTGAGATGAGGTCTGACACGTAGCCTGACTATTGAACTTAAAAGCAGTGGCATTCATACTTTATTTATAATAATATATGTAATTAATAATAATGTATGTTACGGCGGTAGATGTTCAACAAATAAATTTACCTTATACATTAGATGAGGGAAATCTTGAGATATTGTGGAGATAAACTATGCACCGCGATGGTACAACATCTCCAAGGAGAAAAACAGCAACGGTTTTCTGGTGGGCGGGCCAGTAGTCATCCCAGATGGGTATTATAATGTTTGTAGCCTTGACAAGGCTCTCATACGGTACGGGCTTTCTGTGGAGATACACCCCCCCTCCCCGACGGGATATTTGCGAGTTACCTCTAGGTAAAACAACAACAACAACAACAACAAAACAATTTCCGACCGAACTCAGTACATTGCTTGGATTCTACTCGTTGAAGACCCTTGGTCCAAAGAAAACTAGAATTGCTGACGGCCTACCTCAGTTAGCTGTCCATCGTGAGCTCTTCGTCTACCTCAGGGAACTTTCCACCAGTGAAAACATAATTAATGGCTTTCCATCGACCGTGCTTTGTTAGTCCCCGTTGAGAATGAATCTTGTGGCTCTGGAAGAATCTGAAATCCAGCTCATCCCGAGTACAAAAAAATCAATGTCCTCAAATATATCGCAGCTCACATTGGATGTTTTAGATTTAAACGGATATAAATTAGATTGTGATTATATTCGATTAAAATTACACGTACGCAATGGTTAATTCTACTGCACTGGACCTGCCCAACCTCGAGAGTGTAATGGTGTTGCGCTACAAGACCTGGGTGATGTTGAGAGGTGGGATGAGTCTGGTGAAGGCCTTTACGTATTTCAGCTAACAGGTGATGGTGTTTACAAGTGGGTGGAACTTCCTTCTATGTCAGGAATATCTCAAGCGTGGCTTCTAGATTTTAGGCTAAAAAGCCCTTTTGTTTCCACAGGATTGAGGCATCAGCTGAGAAAATGGCAGAATCAGGGGAGTTTTCTATCTGCTTTTATCCCATCGAAAAAGGACATCTGTTTTCGGTACCTGTCCTATGGATATGTAGTCTCTATCACGAACAAGTCTAGTAAGAACAGTCTCAAGCGTGTGTCGGAGTTTCTCACTGCTGAGGGAGTGAAAGAGATACAACATGATTCTCCAATTTTCTTTACTTGGTTCTCGGGGATGTACCCGAAAATCCTTTGGTTGTGATTAAGGGACTCATTCTCCGATGGAATGCATCCGCAAAAAATACATCCTCAGGGATCGTCATTCAAATACCCCAGGGAAGAAGCTCAGAGGACAGCCTTTTCATGCTTTCCCGCGATGACGCCCACCTTGAAATAATGGAAAATAAACTGTCCTTGCAAACCATCCATCTCTACTCGAACTTTCTCATTCAGAGAATTTCATACAGAGACAAAGATGTTGACCCGGAAGACTTGCGAAGGGAATACTTTAAAATTTGAAGAGAAGAAATGCATCAGTTATTAATCAACAATGTTTAAGCTTGATCCAGATATGTCAAAAGACTATCGTCTAAGACAGGTATGTGCCTTTCAAACGGAGTTGCTGATCGAGAAGAGAAATCGAGAGACACTCCTGAGCCAAAATTTTTAAAAAATCAGACTCATTATTGGCCGAACCTCATAGGCACTTATTATCTGCATTGCGGGATTGAATAGTACCACAGTTGGTCTTCTGGCCACAGGTATTGGGATTCCTGCCGCTATACCCACAGCCGCCGTGGGGATACTTACTGGATTGATAGAACTCGGCATATCACCCTAAGTTCTCGGTTGGAAAAGCAAGATCGGAGCCATAGCCAACTTGGAACTCTGGCTGAGACCAAATACATTTTCGTGTCGAGGCTGTTATCCAAAGCAATGGCAGACGGAAATCTATCGGACCCGGAATATAGGCCTTTGAGGATGAGAGGGAGCCCTGGCTCAAAGCCCGCGACGAAATTACCCAATCAACCGATGCAATGTTGCAGAAACGGGAAAAAGAATTTCGCAGCAGACTTGCAGAAATTAAAAAGACATAAATTAATAAGGCTCGGAAAAAATGGATTTATGGAGACTCCCTGTTTTTTACATTGTTTTAAAATTCAGCTGTGTTGTTCCATATATAGACGTGTATGCTCCGCTAGACCCGGGCAGCCAACAGTTATGGTCCTGAACCCTACTTTGTGTAAAATGTAACTGATCAAATTAGAAATGGGTGCTGGGAGCTTTCTTAGGGGGTGGGAAGCTCCCAGCAAAAAAGTGGTCCAGAACCCGCGGACACAACCCTGATCCAACAAAGTTAGCCTACTTTGTGTAAAATGATGAGTCATCAAATTAGAAATGGGTGCTGGATGGCTCCTTAGGGTGGTAGAAGGCTCTCAGAAAAAAAGGCGGTCCAGAACCCGCCTTTTGTACACTACTAAATGAGTTGGAGTTTTTTTTTCAACACAAATAGGCGATCTACTTTTTTATAATTTCTGAACCTAGCAATTTTCATGAAATTTGGCATGAAAACAGAAATACAAAAATTTCATCAGAGGAAATTTTCGATAACATTTCAAGTTTTTGGGGTCAAATTTTCGAAAAATCGGCACCTTTTTTTACATACCAATTTTAAAAGATTATGAAAAAACAAAACAAAACAAAAATATGCAATTTATCAATATTAGGGCCTAACAAATTTTGGATATTGAACTGAAAAATAGTATCCAAAATTTCAGGCAAATCAATACAAAAAAAAAATTAAACTTTTGCTTTCGTTTCCAATTGTAGATGAAGTTCAGATTTGTCCATTATATTATTGGGTTCGAATCCTGACTGGTCCCGACATTTTGTCCTTGGGAAAGACAATTGACACAAATTTCCTGACTCGACCCAAGTTTAAATGGGTACCCGACTATAGACAGTGACTGATATTGTTAGAGTGATAAGGACTTGAGCGTCTAACAGGCAGCCACCTTGTATGCTTCCCAGGAAGCTGAGAACGTTCATGAGTGTCTTGACTGTCTTCTGTATGTCTGTCGGGGTAATAACAGATTGTAAAGCGCTTAGAGCCTGTACTTATGGGGATAAGCGCTATAAAATAAATGCTCTCTATTATTATTATTATTATTATTGTTATGTTTCACTACACAGATGCCACAGCTCTGTTAACTCAAGCTATTTCCTCACCCTATACCCCCACCCCCTCCTCATTTTGCCGCAACAAAACTTTAGGCATTTGTGATAATTTGTGATATGGTATACTTTACTTTGGTTAAAAAACAACAACACTGTGCTGGGCTAAGAGATTCATGTTCAAAATATGACCATATTAGCAATGAAATCTGATCTTCGCAACATAGATCTGTTTGACATTGCAGGGCATTTGAAAATACGCATCACTCTTCACAGTTTGATATCTCAGTCAGAGCGACTGTTTTATCAGATTCGTTGACATTGGTCTACAAGCTTTTGAGTGGTTCTTCTAAATGGGAAATTTATGCATCTGTTTTTTTTTAAATTTTCTTTTAATTTTGTCCTTTGGGGGAATTTTTTTAACCTCTTTTGCTTATCAGATATTATAAAACAAACAAGAACCCTTTTGGCACCAGATTCTTTTCAACTGGTTGGGCGATATTTGAAATTTTCAGTCCGACGACGACCACCTCATTGACTACACCCGGAATTCAGCACAGCTGCACAATAAAATTAACGTAATATGAGCCTAATCGACGGCTGTAATTTATTTATTGTATACACAGGTTGTTTTCCTTCGACCCGCTTCAGTCTCACCCTAGACTAAAGTGCCCTGGCCTACATCACCTCTTTGAATGGAAGCTCATTTTGACCAGTCCTATAACTCCCTTTATCAAACACAAGAAGTGTTGAAAAAGCAGTGTAAAAGAGAAAATAATCACTTTCGCGCTCTCAGCTTGAAACTTACAGCCAGAAAAATTCTCACCGTTCCGTGGTATGAGGAAAATGTTTTCTTTTTATTGCAATAATTTTATTAAATTATTTTGTGATCAATCTTTCGAATGACAAGAAGAAAAGGTCTCTCTCTCTCTCTCTCTCTCTCTCTCTCTCTCTCTCTCTCTCTTTTACACTGCTTGTTCAACGCCACTTGTGTCTGGCAAAGGGATTGGCCAAAATGATCTCCCGTTAAAATTGTAAACGAAATCTTTATCTTCCTGTGCCTGTAACAGAGTGCGCACTGCAAGACAAAACAAAATCTAGATCACTATGCATACAGAGACCATTTCGGAGATGGCAGAGAAATCACTGATTATTTCCGAGGGAGCTGAGACTGAAGGAGGTCCGGCGAAGGATGCACTGTGCTTGCACCCTTACGCTAGGTTCGTGTGACGTATGAATGTCTTGCTCTTGTTACTGATTTCGGGGCCTCTATTTCATGGCTTTATTATCACCAGTCTTTGGGTTTAATTATAGAGGAAAAATCATTCAGGAACGGATTAATCATGTAGACAGATTCATTTGCCAAAATATGTTGGTAGAAATATATTACAAAGAGAGGAAGAGAGAACGGTGAAGAAATGAAGAGACAGACAAAGAGACCGACAGAGACACAGACAGACAGGCAGATAAAGAGACAGACAAAGAGCTAGACAGACACAGCGACAGCCAAATGGGATATATTATTTGCAGGCTTTCAGTAGTGTAGGCTGTACATTTCGTTGCCAGCCCATTTTGCGTGTACGTTTGCACATTGAAAATTAGCTCCTGCACCATGCGCCAAACCGTAAATGTCTTTAGAGAAAACGCCAACAGTCATGAGTGAAGAGTAAAAAAAAAAAGAAAAAATATGGGACGATCTTTTCTTTTTCATTCTTCATGAGGGCTGTGACCAAACGAGGAGAACTGATTAAAAAAATGCAAGCGATGAGAAATGAATCGTGCAGCGTTCACTGCAGGCACGAGCTTTCACGATGAACTCACCCCTTGGAGCACAGCAAAAATCTCCTTCGCCCCATTGATCCGTAGGGCATTCGCAGTGACTGTTGTCAAGTGATGGGTGGCAGTAGCTCAGGCAATGTAGAAATCCTAGGTATCCTGGAAGGAGTGATTACATTCAGTGAGCGAATGAGATAGATAGATAGATAGATAGATAGATAGATAGATAGATAGATAGATAGATAGATAGATAGATAGATAGAT
>JBCEWB010000005.1:561198-575485 GCA_039654565.1 Peronia peronii
GGCCTACTATAAGTAATCACATGACCTGCCTCACCATGGTACCAACTCCATTTTCCTACTAGTGTACCAATAACCCGTGCTAGTTATAACTAGCAGGGGTTATTGGTACTAGTGTACCAATAACTAGCACGGGTTATTGGTACTAGTGTACCAATAACCCTAGCCTTGTTCTGGAGGGTGATGGAAGAGGAGGGGGTGGTGGAGAGAGAGGGGTCAAGGGAACTTGAAGGGGTGGAGGGGAGGGAGAAGACAGGGGGAAAGGAAGGCATGGTTTCCACGCCCTCCATACTAAGGGAGAAATTTGCCAGAGCGACAAACCTATTTGAGGTTTCCACCCCAGCACCAAAGGCCCTTGCTTGTGATGAGGGTCTCTGAGAACTCTTGGATTTTTCAGTGGGTGCGGTCCTGCAAGAGCCCCCACTGGAATCCTTTCCAACGTTCACGCTTGATGGACCAGGAGCATCGGTGCTGACACACCTGATGCTCTTTTTTACAACTTGAGCAAAAGTTTTGCTGGACTTCATCGCCGTTGATCTTGGGCAAATTGCCTCATGTGCAGCGATAAACATGCCGCCATAAGTGGCTCTGTGGTGCTGAATGGCCTTTTCTTCTTGCCATCTCGGGCAGTTCTTGTCGAACGCCGTGTGTTTGCCTTGGCAGTTGGGACATTTGAGAGCTGCAGTGCAGTCCGAATCAGAATGTCCTCCTTTTCCGTAGTGAGCACTGATGGCAGCACGCATGCAGTGTGTCTGAGTGTGGCCGAATCGCTGACATTTAAAGCATCGCATGGGATTAGGGACATAAGGGTCCACCTTCAGCTGAAGGTATCCTGCCTTGATGCTTGCCGGTGGTGTTGAAGTGTCAAATGTCAGGATGATGGTGCTGGTACTGATTCTCTGATCTCTGTGGTAGATGCTGATACGTCGGGCATCAGTGACTCCTGCAATGCCCTCAACTATTTCTTTTTTGGGGCAGCCATCTAAGTCTCGGCTTCGAATGACGCCTGTAGAGCTGTTCAGGCTCTTGTGAGGCGCTACACTCATGGGCACATCCAAGAAGGCTTTGGCTTTCAACAGTGCCTCTGAATGGCGATGTTCCCTGCATTCAACTAGCAGGTCGCCAGACTCAGTCTGGAGATGCGTTGCTCTCCACCAGCGATCGTGCATATATGCTTGTGAATCTGAAAAACATTAAAGTTTTTCAGTGGTCTGTCCATTTGGTCACTATGCAGCACCAAAAAGCGCTTAAAATTACAGTGACTGTTTCTGGAGAAGGATGAGGAGGGTTCAGCCCCATCCAGTCTCAGTTTTTTATATGCCAGGTTGGACGGCACACCTGCGCCATCCAATCGGGACTTTTGATGAAGATTGGGATTTGGGGTGGAGGGGTTTTGTTTGCAGTATCCACATATTAGAGGTTTTTGGCTTCGTCACCAGAGTGTCCCACCTGCCACGGAATCTAATAGGGGGACACATAATGCTCGGATATCCAGAGCTGAGTGCCAGGGCTCTCCAGTGATATACTCTCGACGGGACATGCAGGCAAGTCCCGCAGCATTGTCCCTAAGTCCTGCTCCGCTAAGGAAGACAGAACCCGACTGATTGGATGAATTCGGGCTGTATTCACCCACCCGTCTCAGAGGAAAGTCTGGCCGAAGGAGTGTGCTGGTGGAGGTACAGTCCGCAGACTGGGCCACCTCAACTACCAGGATCCCATTCTCCCCCCTTACGGGTCGCACCCCACAGTCAACAGGGTGCCTACATAATTGTAGGAGAGACGATCAGACCTATGTTTTCACTGGACCGGGTACTGATGGCGGTCGTGAAGGAAGAAAAGAGGAAAGAAAGCGGGACAGAAGACAGGAGCCAGGAGAAAGAGAGAAGAGATGTCTCCCCTGGAATGTCGAGGATGGCACTCCATAGGATACACCCCACCGATGGCGGGCTTACACTGCCTGCAGGTGGGAGCAGAGAACCTACTTATAAACCCCGGGCCCCCCCCGCGGGGGGTCTTAGAGGAGTAAATTATAGTGAAAAAATTCCGTTTTGTAGCAGAGTCGGGTTCTTTGATGGTCTGGGCTGGCTCTTAGGTGGCTACCACTGTACATACATACAGTAACTAGCCATAGGTAGCAAATATTATTTGAAAAAATTAGACTGAGTTTAGTAACTAAAAGGAATTTTTCTGCTTGGGATCATACATGTATGACTCAGGCTTGCTTGCCCTCACCAAAGCAAAAGAGAAAAGGCTGATTCAAAAAGGAGGGAAAATCAAGGAAAAGGAAAGAAAACTTTTGGAATATCCTTGGGAAAACTGCATTTATGAGTAATTATTCACAGTTCTTACTTAGAATTATTATGTAGCACACAAATAAATCTTATAAAGCATCAGTGTATGAAGTTACATTGGACATTAATGCTACACGTCGACACATCTGTATTTCTCTTTTCATACTCATAAATTAGTAGGCAATTTAATATCTGTCATGCATAGATCGAGTAGTGTTTGCAATATGCACAAAAATTTGGAAGATGCACTGCAAAAACTTCCATTCTTTTGTGCAGTCCTCTTTAAATTTCTGAAAGGCTTTCGTTACTTGCCTCTTGCTAATCTGAATGACTGTCGAAGACCAGGAGTATTTTAAAATCTAAGATGATGATTATCATGCAAAAAAGTAAGCCAAATAACCACCTCGCAGCTATAAAATGGCCTGTGAGTGAGACGAGATGGAATGACAGGCTGGTGAAAATTTCACAACAAAACAATCTCAGAATCATTGATGCTCAGTATTTTTTTTTTTATTATGTATGTGTAATCTTTCAATACTACGAAAGTAGGATTTTTGGTGGGAAGAATTTTTGCGGGTGGAAATTTGTAATTTGTAAATTTTTCCCGAACAGCAGCATCTCCATCTGCTCTTCATCAGAATTTTAACTGGCACCCTCACTGGAGAAGCCTAGACATCGAGTTTCCCTACCCAAGAAGCCATGGAACTGTTGAGCCACTGTAAAAAAAATGCAGGTTCTAATTTTTGAACTATTCCGATCCCTGAGGTAGGATAAGAAATTTGAACCCCAGATGTTGCCCTATAGGAGTTTTTCGCCAGGACGACCACTGACACTCAGTTATTTTTATCCAGTTTCATATAAAGCAGAAAGGATAGATATATGATCATGATGATGCAAGTTCCGGGGGCAGTCTGTCAGTTTCAGTCCATGGTGGCGATGACATAAATAAATGTAAACTAAGTGGTCAGCATCAGATCAGACAAAAATCCCACTTGTGTCATGAGTCTGAGTAATCCTACGATGGCTGTAAGTGAAAACACAAAGCATAAATACTCACTCCGAGATTTAGATTCAGATGGGAACAACAAAAGCAAATCGCAGGATAAGTGATGACCAGATCATGAACGACGGGAGCACCTGAACGCTCACTTAGCATGCAGGCGGGATGGTGGAGGTACTACACATAACACTACCAGTGCGGAAACATCAGTACTTTAGGCCTATAGACACAACTTGACAATAGGGGCAATTGATAATTGGATTGTGAGAGAAAACCTTGGTAGGGGGGGCACTCAGAATGACAACAGAGCATGAAAAGGAAAAATTCTAGAACAAACGGTAAACTATGTTCATTGCAAAGGAAGATGGGATGCTGCCTTGGAATGTGGGAAAATCCCATGTAACATGAGAGGGTGGGCAGGTCTGCATTCTACACAAAATTGAAAATGTGGTTGTCCTTCATATTTATTTACTGAGAAAACAAGGAAATTACAATTCATGGAGATAATACAAATAATGTGGCTGAAGCTGCTTAATGCTTACAAATTTGTTGTACAATTATGATTATATAGATGTCTCAAAAGAGATAAAAAGAAAAAAAGAAAAATGCTCAAAGTAAGATTTGAAGATTTTGATACTCTTTTAATCTTTAAGAAATTAAAGGAACAAACAAAAATATAGGACAGACAAATAACCCAGAGGAACTAACTGAAAAAAAGATGGTAAATATTCTGCATAAAAACAAATCCCTCAAGCAAATAAAAAAAAAGAGAGAGAGAGAGAGAGAGAGAAAAAGAGAGAAAATCAAAGAAGCAAAAAGAGTTATTGAAAAACAAAATGAAAAAAAAAAAACTAAAACCAACCTAAACTACTATTGGAATTCCTCAAGCATGCAGGATGGTGTATCAAGTTTTGGGGGGAGCCTTGTGGGTGAGATATGCCATCTCCTCCACTTCCATCTGCCCTAGATGAAACCTTAACAAGCTGTTGTTGCTGCTGCACATTTAGTTTTTCTTTGTTTTCCCATAGTCTCTTCAGCTGGTTATAGGTGCTGGACAAGCATGCACAATCTTTACCTACAACTGAAATAACAAGGGAAATCATGGGGATAGGGTACACCAGTGGAAAATTATCACTAGAAAAAAGAATATACATTAAAAACAAATGAGAAGCTGTCCTGATACACATAAAATGTCTTTCAGAGATATGGGGCAAACAAAAAGTGAAAACAATAAATATAAATATTAGCCTCATTGAAATTCTCACACATTCAAATTCAAATTAACATATGCATATATTTAAGGCACCACGCATAATAACACTGATGTTGTGTTAAAAGTTTTGCTCTGAGTAAAAACAAATTAGGAAAGCTTGAACTAATTTCTGATTGTCCTGTCTCGCTGCGTGCTGATACAACTGACTACATAAGGTTTAGATTAAAACTAACACTGAAAATCAATCAATGTGACCACAAAACTAAACAATCTGAAAATTCAAATGAGGTTTAATGCAAGTGATTCCTGCAAACCAATGAGCCATTTTGATTGTCTTGTCCCATTGCATGCTGCATGCTGATACAGCAGAATAAGTAAACAGGAATCTAATGTAAGAATAGAACAGGAAACCATCAATGTGACCATAAAACTAAAACGGAAAGTTCAAATGAGGCTTAATGCAAGTGATCCTATAAACCAATGAGCAAATGTAGAGACCCCTCATAAGCACACTGAGTACATATAGTACACGTGTACTACCTGACAAAGTTGATTACAGAATAATAGGCACTGCCATATCCTTGGACCGGTCTATCTTCATCTCTAATTTTCTAAACGATTACAGTGACTTCCAAGAACTTTAGAACAAAAACATCCCCAAACACTTCAATGGCACTATCTTCGGGGTCCATTTCTGCCTAAAAATGCTTAGGAATTATGGGCATCAAAATGAGATAAAGGGTTAAACACTAATAATACACTGTCAAAATTCTCATGTAATATTTTTCAGCTAGAACTATCAGTTGTTTTTTCTCACCCTCTACGAGGCTGAGCTATTCAGAGAGCACTACATTGTGATTACGGTAATATAATATTAATACAAGTATTTGCTCCTTATGTGGTACAGTGGTCTCCGCCTAAGAACCCTTCGCCCAAGAGCCCGGTCCGTCTAAGAACCTGCCTCTGCCGCAAAACGGAATTTTTCATCTATAATTTGCCCCTCTAAGAACCCACTCCGGGCTCTCCCAAATAAAAAAATCCGCCTAAGAGCCCGGTATCAGGCCAAGACATCCGAGTACGTATGGTATAATTCCACATCATACTGTCTACTTGAGAGAAACGCACAGTGCTAGATGTGCAGTAAAATGGGGATAGTGGTGGAGAGAACAGGTAGACAAAGAAATGGAAGTGATGGTTATGTATGACTGCATAATCAGGCCACGCTGTTGACTAATACGTAACCATCTCTTTGTTTTACAACACCTGTGATTGGCTTTGTGGATAAGGAGGTGTAAGTTTAGCCTCCTGGCTGGTCAGCTGTTCTGCTACTTTGGTCAGTCTGTAAACACTTGAGTCACTCATGCGATTATCCGTGGGGTAGCATAGCAATATAATGTTTTCAACAATGATACTGTTATGTGAAAACTCACACGGCATTTAAACACTGCATAGTATTGGTGCAATTATATGCTAAAAAAGATCAGGAATTGCTAGATCTATATCTAATTATAACATACACACAGGGAAGAAGGTTGTACTTATTCGCATAGATAAATCTTTAACTAACGGTAACGATCAACTAATCACAGTAGTGAAGACAGTCTATGGTCAGACCTTGCGTACCCCTTCAATCTGCCTAAGAACCCGTCCGCCTAAGAGCCCGCTTTTTTTTGGTCTCCCGACGACCGGGTTCTTCGGCGGAGACCACTGTATTTCCATGACAAAACTATATAACAGCATCGACACCGCTTTCATTCATAAAGTGTTTTCAGCTTTTCAGGTACTTATTACATCTTCTACTGTCATGATCTAGATATGTTTCTTATTTCCTGTTGAGATTAACATGCCCAATCGTGACTTTCTGGGCACTAGACAGAAGTTCTGTGACCCAAAATCGAAATGGTCAAAGCATTTCTATAATACAGATCTACAACAAAACCCAAAAAAGTCTTATGGACTTAAAAACTGCTGAATGTATCCATCTGAAAATTGGCACATAAAATGGTCGCAGAAAGATCTGCTTATTATGTTTGAAGCTGTTCTAAAAATGCGATACTAACTGAACAGTAAATTCACAAGGGTGTTTGATCCGAATTCTCTGTTCAATAGAATGGCACATTATATGACTATTCTTCCCCTTCCACTCTCAAAGTATTCAAAATAACAAACATGTTTTCTTTGAATAACATTCAGTTCAATCATACAAAATACCACTATCGAGGCGAGCATGCTTGCCATGGGACTATACACTTTGAGTCGTAGGGCAGTATCCATTTGACATACGTAAAAAAAAAAAAATCTCCCACAAAGGCCATGGATTCTCTACCAGTAATGTTTATGAATTCAGTAAGCAGGAAGTTTAAAAAAAAAAAAAAAAGTGATGTCTTGAGTGGTGTTCTAAAAACCTGTTGAATTTTAAAAACTTTAGAATGTTTCTAAAATGTTCTTATGGGAGTGTGAGTCCTCTGTCTAACTAGAGATATTTCAAGCTTAACATCTTGATTCTGCATGCTAAAATTAGAAGAAAAGTGTGGAAAATTATATGTGAATGAAATTCAGAAAAAAAGATGAGTGTTATTGAAACATATGCTTTGGGGAATAAATATTCAAAATTTCAAGTTAACTGGTTAAGAAATAAAAATGGCCTAGGAGAAAAAAGTTGAAAAAAAACCCAAACTCAACAAAAGACAAAAAAAACAAAAAGTAGGCCTACATTTTCAGAAAACTGCGACTGAATTTTCATAACCTGTCTATGCAGTCTCTTAGTGGTGCCATGCTGGTGCTGTTTTGGGGCATAAATCTGATGTTTCTGGCCCGAGTCATTAATTTTCTCATATTAAAAGAGGTTTGTTTCTGTTAAGGTTTAACGACACATCAGCACGATTACGGCTATATTTTGTCAAACATGGTTCGATACGTTTATACGTCAAGAAGGAGAGAGGAAAGAAAGGCAAAATTTTTGGGGACTGCAAACTGGGACTCAGATGAAACTTCCTGAGAAAGATGATTTACAGATGTGCATTAACTACAATTATATGGGAGCAACCATTACTGATGAAGAATTAAGAAATGAAGCCACTGCCTGAGTTAAATAGATAATGAGAGCCCTCACCAAACAGAAAATTATACGAAAAGATGATAGAACATCCATGAAGTATAAGATCAAATTCTTGCATGCTCTGATTGCATGGTAAATATAGACCCTCGCTGCAGAATGGAGGGACAACATCAGGCACTACTGACAAAATGCATTTGCTTCAGACTGATCACGTGACGAATGATGACATCAGCAAAATTGTTCAGGAATACAAATACCAAAGGTCCATACTGAAGAGCTTCTAGCAATAATGACGAATAAGAACTATGGCCTCATCATGAGTTCTAGCAGCGATGCAAAGGCCACACTGCATTGCACCATGGATGAGGGAACAAAAAGAGGAAGAAAAAAGAAACACTAAAAGCATGAACCCTCAAATCTCTATCAGTTGCTGTAAAGGAAAGGCTCAAAATGTATCTGTAGGAATAATCAAGAATAGTCACTGTTAAAAATGACATGTCATATATTTTGAAAACAAAGTGGCTGAAAGAGACAGCACTTCACCTTTCATAAGACAGAAGATATACAGTGCAAAGACCACTGTGCAACAGCACCAACAGGCAGGATCTCAGGTGGGATCCTCAAGGATACGGGTTAGATAATGGATCTTCTGGTCTCATTTATGAGACATGGGAAGTCCAATTTAGGATCCCGTGCAATTTTTCACTGATTTTCGGAGTGGTCAGCACCTCAAATGATCAGTCAATGTTCATCCCTGGCACTAGGGTATTAGTGTAAGCATAATCAGGTCTTTTATGCAGTAGTTGCACATAGAAAGTGAAATATTGTCAATTTACCATTGAATATAGAGCCCTGACTGAGCCAGGGCTTGGATGGCAGAAATGCTGGTCAACCTTTGAATGACCTTCCCAGCATATCAACTTGTTTATGCCATTTTTATATTCAGAAAAAAGGCATAGCTGAAAATATTTTTTTTTTCTTTTTAATCGTTGCGCCTGACATGGTTGAATACGTTTAAAGCTAAAAACCAGGTATCAAAGGATGTACAAAAACTGAACCATCAAGCGTAGCAAAGGGAATATATATCTAAAGAGCATAAGCGTGAACATGTGTTTTTTTGTTGTTTTTTTTTTTTCAAAACATGCTCATGCAGACGACTGTTTGTGATTTCAAATTTTGGAATATAGATCTGTCTGATGCAAGAAGTGCAGGATGGGTTAAATAAATGACACATAAGAGAAAATACTTGCAAAACTGACCTCAGCTTAAAAAGAATAACAGCTATGTTTTAAAAAAAAAATAAAGATTTGGCAGAAAACTTCAAATAAAATTTTTTAAACAAAAATATTTTAAAGGTGTTCCAATAATCCATATTAATATAGTCTACTATCACTATTAGTAAAAATGCTGTGAGATAGGGTATGGGAAATTATTAAATAATAATAATAATGAAAAATGAAAGAAAAAAAAAAGGGAAGGAAGGAAGATTTGAAAAATAGAAGTCAATACATGTGTCACGGCAGTTCCAAGCGGAGCACTTAGTGAATGGCCAGTTTGACCCAGGCTGAGAGGACAGCTCTAAGACTATGAACCGTGCATGTTACCTGTGCTGGTTAGTGGGTGAGCACTTGAAGTCAAATTACATACATGTTAGGAATGTGGTCATTTCTTCAAACAGTCAAAACAAAAGCATAATATTTTCAAGAATCTGAGAAGCTGACATCATAGAGATTAAGTACATACAGATTTAACTGTTAATTTTGCATAGATGCATCCGTAATTTAGAAGTAATAAAAAAAAGTATAAAAAAGTTTTGACCATGAAATTAATTTTTTTGAAAAGAATAGTGCCTCACACATTTAAGGGGGGTGGGTTCTGAAATTGGGCTTTTGCTCAAAATATTCAATTTTGGGTTTCTGTTTTCTTTTAAAAGTTCGGTCTCTGCTGAATACAAAAATGGTATTAAAAAGTTGATATGTCCATTCTAAGGTGTGGGGAGGGTGGTCAAGCAAAAGTTGACCTGCCCCTCTGCCATCCAGGCTCTTACCCATTTGAAGCTCTTTATTCAGTGATAGCTCATCACCATTTCCCTGACTACGGGCAAATTGCATATAGAAGACTTGATTATGATCTCCTTCACCAATATCAGGAGCCCAGTGCCAGGGGTGGACACTAACTGACCATCTAAGGCGCTGACCACACCGAATATCAAGGAAAATATTCACATGGGCTTCTGAAATAGACTTCCCAAGGCCTAATGAAATATGTCATGTTTCTGCTGTTTCAGAGTGCAGTAGTGGATCATCTATCACAGGAAGGGTAAAAACGCTCTTGGTTTTGACAGAGGAAGATATGGCAGCCATTTATAATAACCCTCTCTGGATCCTAAAATGACTCACCGGAAGTCCTTTTGCTGATGGGGGTAGGGAAGTGAAAATGGAGGAAAAATGGGAGTAGGGGCACATAAGAAGGCATAGAAATCATGGAAAGAGGTCTAGAAGGTTAAACAACCATATTTTGGGGTTGAAAGTCTGATCGAAAGCTCTTTACAGCTGTTTTTTTTAGCGAAAAAAACTTTAAATGCATTTTTCTCAAAATGCGTTTTTTTTTTAGCAGAAATATGCTATCTACTTTTTTATTTATGGAGCAATTACCATAAAATTTGGCATGAATGTAGAACAAAAGAATATCTAAATTTTGTCAAACGGATTTTTGATATCATTTTAAGTTTTTGAGAAATTTGAGATTTTGGGGTCAAATTTTAAAAAAAATCTGTGACCTTTTCACATACCAAATTTAAAAAATTGTAGAAAAAAAACTAAGCACTTTATCAAAAATCTGTTCTGATAAAATATAGAAATGGAATGGTAAAATGTGTACACAAAATTACAAGCACATCGGTTGGAAAAGGTCAGAGCCTATCTAAGGTAAAGTTACTCAATATCTAGTAGCAAAATCCAAGATGGCGGCCGTTGCCATGGCAACCATGAATGATTTCGAATTTTTTTCTATTTTTTCTTCTAATTTTACCATGCCGAATTCAAAGGTAATGGTTAAAATCATCTTCCCCCAGCAGTTTCCAAAATGACTCCCAGGACCCGCCCCCTGAGTTTTTAACTCAGCAAGATTTACCTATATTGCTTTTGTTTGAGAGATTTCTACATCTAAATGTTTGTTGGGATAGTTTACAGTGTATTTCACAGAAGTGCCCTATAATGAGTGTGACTATCACATTCTTACCAAGAGAAGTGTTCTATGCTTGATAATATAAAGTAGATTAATTATCATTTAGTTGTTTCATAAAATTAGCTTTTAATGTTTAGAAAATCAAATTTTTAACTTTTAAAAACATTCACAAGATTCAGAATATTTGACTCTAATTGACATAAATATTTATTAAATTAAAAAAAAAATTCCACAAGACTTAGTTGAATTGTGAAGAATATTAGATCTGGAAGAAGTATTTTCATGGAAAAAAAAAGATTTACATGAATGTTTAAATTATTATTTTTTTTAACCCCATCCAAAAGAGTTCGAAATATATGTGCATTTCAACAAGCCGCCACAAGAAAGCGAACAGAGTCACTGGAATACAGAGAACATAAAGTTATAGGCCAAATGTTAAACTTTTATTTGACTGCAAACTTACAACTGGTCCTGTGAGAGAGAGTAGCTATTAATAGGATATTAAAGTGCATCAAAATCAAAGAAATTCTAAGTTCCCCACGCAAACGGGAATTCCAGATGCCCTGAGGGCCTAATCACCTGTCAGCCGTGTAATTTATTGATGTGCCAGGTCAGAAACTAAGTGCTCCGCTTTGTAGAGGTTTGGAACTTCCGTGGTGTATGAGTTTTAACACTCACTTTGCCTTTCTACTCATGTTTGGTGAGTGAGTGAGATGCTACTTGACAGCAATTTGCTAATGCACAATATTCTCCCATACATCTGTTTGGTTCTGAGTTTTCAACTGTCACTCGTGGAGTGAAAACAGATCTAGGCCAATGGGAACAAAAATGCAATATTTGTTCATCACATATTTCTTGGAATTTCTTTTCTCACAAAAGAATGAAATAAGCGCCTAACGCCTTCTCCATTGACCATGTGTGGTGTGGACTGTTAAAGTGAACAGAATAATTCAAATTGTAAACCTTTCCAATTTCCAGTTCAAATAAGTTTAACTCTGTGAAAAGTGTCTAAAAATTGCACGGGTGGATTTCAAGCTACAAATCATCGAATTGGGATCACATATGTCAGAGCTTGAGTTTTTAATATCAAACCAAAGTTGAACATTCTATCTCTAACATATCAAAACTGTTTTGTAAAATTTTGTCTCTCAATGTATTTTTGGAGCTGTTTTGTGATATGGCCATATATAAAAAAAAACAACGAAAAAATGAGCTCTTTCAACTGACTTCATATGTCACTTCTCCTGGATCTGACGCTGTTTTGCCGTACTGCTATCGAATTTAGGCATACTGCAACTGAATCCAGTCCATAAATACTGGTTCGAAATCAAAATATAACCATATTTATTGTCAAACTCCAAATAGTATCACAATAATATTGTTGTGCAGTTGTCATCATCCAAATGGACACTAAATCCAGCCTGAATAATATTCTCTTAATGTACTTTCACAACAAGTAATCATAAGGGAGAACCTACCAGGTCTATGTTACCTTATTTATCTTGGTCAGAAATTATACCTGTCAAATGAAAAAACACTAGTTTGTTGATGACTGATTTAAAGGTGATCTTACTCTGTTAACTCCAACTGAATTAACTTTTGATCTGTCACTGACCCCCAAGATCAGAATAAAAGGACAACAAAGTACTGAAAAGTAGGAATTGCTAAACAGGACAAAGCAAGGGAGAGAACTGAATAAAGCTACATTTAATTAAGCATGATATAGACATATTTCTCTCTACAATTCCTACAGATTTGTTTCTGAAAAAAAAAATTCAAAATCATTTTCCCCCAAACCAACTTTCTGACATACCTATCTTTAAAAATTCATAGAAAAAGAAAGTTAAATGAGATATTTTAGAAATTTAAAGAACTCAATATTCAATGAAATTTCTGGCCTTGGAAACAAATAACTAAAAAAGTATGTTTCCAACAATAAAGCGCTTTTCACAGACCACCCCACAAAAATAACAGTAATAAAAAACATATTTGAAATATGAAAAAACAAAAAAAACAAAAAAAAACTATAAAATATCCCCAGCTGATCTGACAGAACTAACAGCACAGGCAAACATCAGAACACTTTTAAAAAGTCTCAGCTGAACTGCAATTTAGCATCTGCTTTCCAAATAAGCAGTTCTGACAATCATAGCTCAACCTCAAACTGTTTTGTATTCGTCAAGAAGTAAGTAAGTTCTTGACATACAAGTACATTATCAAATAATCCTTTCCTCATGTAACCATAATGATTATTTTTATTCTCATTCATAAATATAGATTGAAACAAAGCTCAATGTGAATGGTGAGGCCTAAAGATTGCTGTTGTCTATGAGATTTTCATTAACTGCATGCCACATGTTATTGCTGCTTTGTGTCTGAAATGATGCTGCATTTGTGCAACACCAGGATCATTGTAATGGAAGGAGGAAAAAAAAAAAGACAACCGACAATAAAAACTCTGCAATGGTCTGTGAGTGCAGGTTGTTATATAATAGTGCTAGATGGACTGGGGGACCTGCCAAAGTCAATTCCCTCATCACGCAGCAAGTGATCTACCTGTGACCCAATGTGTGTATCCTTCTCCTTCTCAGCTTTGAGCTCTGAATCCACACTAACAATACACTCAACTCTTTACTCTCACGATTTTCTTTGGTAGTGACGGTATATCTACGTCTATAGCTAGACGGATCAGGCTGGCCATCCCTGCTATACCAGCACCGTCAGTAGAGATGAGCACAATTCACAAGAAAAAAAATCATCGTACAAAATTCAGAGACCTAATGATTATCCATTATTGCTCCATCTGCGTATATTAATGGGATACAAGTAACAAAAATAGGACAAGAAGATCAAATTCATAGTAAAATCAGCTGATTGCATCATAAGTGCAACAGTGAGTAATAGAAGCGTCTTTTTTCTGTCATCTGACCACATCAGCATATCAGATTACCTGACTTGGCCATGGAGACAAATTAGCATAAATATGTTTACATTTTGGTCAGTAACATGTTATTTTCTCAAGATATCAGCCAACCAAAATACACATTTGATTCATTCTTAGATTCTAGTCCTATTTAGGACTTTTAGGGCTGGGAAAGAGCTCTCAGAGCATGCAAGCTTGACCAGTTGCGATGAAAGTAAATAATAACTGAAATACATCATCAAAAATCGGCATAACTCTTTCGTCTCGTTACCATTCATTACAATAATTCATAAAAAAATGGAAAGAGACAGAATTTTATGACAATATTTGTTCTGTACGAAAAACAATGAACACAGAACATGATACAACTGGGAACTCACATTTGACCAACCTCGACCTGTGAACCTACTTTGGCCTCTATCCTGAAAAAGCAATCTGCGTCTTATGACTCATTTTGAGCTGGAGGGTCACACATATATATATATCACTCCTGTAAGTCTCTAAACGTGTAAGTCCGGAAAATTGGGTCATAACGTTTCTGGCTTTATTAAACTAGAATGGGTTTCCCCCATCTCCTCTATAAATATAAAATCCATGGAACCAATGAAAGTTACACTTT
>JBCEWB010000005.1:583227-615143 GCA_039654565.1 Peronia peronii
GCTGTCGTTTTTCCTGTGTTTATTCTTAGCCCCCATTTTTCCATCCATCGTGCTATTCTGTCTAAATTTCTTTGCATATCTTGGCTTTCATGTTTCCGTCTGTTACCCACAAGCGAATTGCAAAAAGCTGACTGACTCTCTATCTATTTCTTGCTCCAAGTCATTTATCAAAATTGTAAAAAGCGTGGGTGAAAGTACAGCTCCCTGTGGTGTTCCGTTTTCTTGTGTATATGTTTCCGATAGCTCATTATTTATCCTAACTTGAAATTTACGGTCATTTAAGAATGCTTCTAGGTAGTTAACTATCGGTCCTGTTATTCCCATCTTCTTTGTTTTATAGACTATTGCCTCCCTCCAGCTGATGTCATACGCTTTGGTGAGGTCTAGGAAAACAGCAAACGTTACTTCTTTATTTATGAATCCTTTTTTGGCTTCGTGTTCCAATTTTACCAGCTGATCCGTTGTGCTACGCTTTGGTCTAAAGCCAGACTGGTATTTGCTGTATAGAGTTTCTTTGTCTAAATGGTACTTTAGTCTGTTGTTAATGACTGTTTCCATTGTTTTTCTGAAATGTGATGTTAACGATATGGACCTGTATGAGTTAACATCTTGAGGATCTTTCCCTGGTTTTTGTAGGGGTATTATGGTTGCTGTTTTCCAGTTCTCGGGGAGTTTTCCTTGCTGTGGGGGCATTTCTCTTCTGATGAGAAGAAAAGAGTGAGTGAGGTGAGAGTGACCCAGATACCTTTTGTGAATATGAAAATGGTGTAAAAACAAGTTGATATGTTCATTCTAAGGTCTTGAAAGGGTGGGCATTCAATGGTTGACTTGTACCATTGTCATGCAGATCCTGGCTCAGTCTAGGCATAATATTCAATGATAGATTGACAATATTTCCCTTTCTAGGGGCAAATGGTGCATAAAAGACTTGATTATGATCTTCCACCACCAATACTGGGAGCTTCAGAAGAAGGAATGGACACTGGCTGACCACGTGCAGACGATGGCCACACCGCGCGAAAACCAGCGAAAATTTCCACCAGAACCTCTACAATGAAGATCTCAGGGCCTAATGAGAGATTTCCCCATTTCTGCTGTTTCAGAGTACAGTAGTACACTATCTGTCACAACAAGCGTGAAGACATTTCTATTTCTGACCAGCTAAGACATGGCTGCCATATAGGCCTCCCAGGATCCTGAAGCTACTCTACAGCAGCCCTTTAGTGACGGGGGTGAGGGAACAAAAATGGAGGAAAAAATGTGAGCAGATGCCAGTTAAAGGCAAAATAAGACATAGTAATCATGGCGAGAGCTTTAGAATGTGAATTATTCCTGTTTTGAGTTTGACAACCTGATAAAAAAGCCTCTTTTGAATATTTTTCTCATTGAAAAAACTTTAAATGCATTTTTCTCAGAATGAGGTTTTCAGCACAAATAAGCAATCTACTTTTTTATTTCTGAAGCAACTATAATGAAATTTGGCATAATGAAAAATTTAATCAGGGGGAATTTTTTATAAAATTTTTAACTCAGTGGGCTCTGAACCCTTTTCGGCTTTCCAAATGCTGGATCCTGGCCTTTTTAGGGGGATTTTCAAAAAATTAATGCCAGTCTCACAATCACACAATTATAATGGTTTTGTGATACAAACAAGTTAAGTTTAAGCTCTATAAAATAAAGCAAATGTGAATAGTGTATGTCAAATACTTTATTTCCTGTAATTTTTAAAAATATACATGCTTTTTCATTTTCTGAAAAACTTGTTTGAAATGAGGCTGCCATGAAATAAAATTTGATAACAAAAAACACTGACACTGTTTCTATCCCATTTTGTTTTGTATACCTGTGAGAGTGTTATATAGAGGATAACAACAAAACTAGAATCACTCACTATCACAGAAGTCTTGAAAAACCATACAGTTTCTTTGTAGTTGATCTGGGTGTGGAATATCTCGAAGCAAGGCTCTATGCAGAGGGGAACTGAGCAGACCTTGCACCAGTATCGAGTCTCTTTGACCTGCTTCCTCTTGCTTGGAACCTTTTGTGTCTCGTCGTAGGATACTTTGCAATCCCTTTGAGGCTTGTCTTTGGTTGCTGCAGCTGGGAGAACAGTGAGAGAGTGGACTTTGGTGTGGTCGAGATGAAGCCCAATCTCAGGTTTGGTTGTTGTCTTGGGCTCTGGCCGATATGGAGTGAGGCCTCTTACCACAAGAAACTCCTCAGTGAATTGCTTGCTAAATAGTTTGACAAAGTGGGGAAGTTGCATGGGGTTTTCATTGCGTATGGTTCTAACTTTGTTTAGAATAACTGAGGATTGGATTACGGTGAGGGTGAGCAAGTGCATGAAAATTTTATGTGTCCATTTTGAAGTGTGTTGAGCCAATGGTACGTAAGCCAAAAACTGATCACTGTGATCAACTGCAGACATGTATTTAGAAAACTCCATCACTGTTCTTGGTTTCACTTTGTTCTGGACATTCTTTGTGTTCACTGTAGTAGTCTCTGTAGGGTTGTGGGTGGGGGGTCAGCTTGTTCATGTCCCACTTGTCCCACCACTTCAGAGCCACTAGTCACCTTTTCTTTTGAATGTGTTCACCCACCTGCTGAGCCTGTTTAGCCATATCCTTAGGCATACCAACTCTGTTAGCCCTGACAGTTCCTGTGCACATTGTTTGTCTGGCAACAAGGGCATCATATAGCTCGGGACAGGTGTAATAATTATCTGTGAATAAACTGTATCCACTATCCAGGATTGGGTGAAGCAGTCTCATCACAACATCTGTGGGCTTATTGGAAAAGGTTCCCTTGCATACATTTCAAATCTATATGCATAACCTGATCCCGATTCACAACAGTTCATAAAATTTGATTCCCCAAGGAGTCGATTTATCCCTGAGGTACATCTTGAACCGTAATTTTCCCCGCCACATGCACATGGCCTCGTCAAAAGCTACATTTTTCTCAGGCACATAAACTTCTTGAAACATTCTCTGTATATGCTCATAGAAAGTTCTTACTTTGTAAAGAGAATCATATCCTGATTGGTTAGATCCACATAATTAACATTGTCACTGAAATGAAGCATGGATAAGATGGCTCAGAAACGATCCCTCGATAGAATACGAGCAGCAAACTTTGTACCAATAAATTCACCCATACTCCAGTAATCAGCTATTCTGGGTTTCTTCAACACTTCCATATGAATAAGGATCAAAACAAATCCTCAAATTTCACAAAGTGTTACCTTCTTCCATGACTTCACAATCGTTCGCTCACTAGGCAGTGGCGTTGTAGAAGATTCCAGTGCATACTGTTAGTCTCGTCCTTGAGATGCTTGATCACAGAATCATCCATGAATAGCTTGAAAATTGAAATGGGGTTTGCATTATCAATGTCTACAAGGCTACTACTCAAACCAGACATCCCAGTGGAGGGGTAAGTATTTGGGAAACCAGTAAGGTCCTCTGACCATTTTTCTGAAAGATCAGATACGTTGACGTCGACATCCCGAGTCTCTTGCTCTAGGGGCTTGTGATCATCATCATCATCAGAGTAATCTACATCACTCCCAGCAGTCTGAATAATGTCAGAAACTCTAGATCTAGTTCTGGTCATGGTAGATGTGCTGGGAATTGACTGTGCTCATCCTTTACCTTTCAGTCCTTTGCCCTTACTGATACTAGGTTCAGATTTGCTGCCTTTACCAGAAGTACTAGGACCACTTTCACCCTCAAAATTGAAACTGTCATCAGGGTTGCCAACCCCACCATGGTTGAACCAGGGATTTCTCTTGAAAAAACAAAGTAAAATCCAGGAAATACGTACAGCAAAATTCAGTCAGTATTTACAATTAAAGAAATGGTTCTCACAGTACGTCCTGGGTCAGTCCACCACCAACTCCCTTCTTCATCTTTGATCTAATGCTCTGATCACTGACCAGCGTTCCACATGTACATGGCTGGGCCAATGTCGGCGAAACACAAAAAAAATCGGAATATAGTGCAGACAATCGGAAAAATCGGAAGGACAGGAATTTGTGGGGGGAAATGGGAATATTCCGATAAAATCGGAATAAATGGCAGGTCTGAGTGCAGGTGGGGGATAAATGTGGATGGAGAGAGGAAAACTGACTGGGCCACAAATGATGCATTGCAGTGAAGCGGTGAAATTCTGGCAGTGATAGTGATAGCTATCACAAAAAGAAGTAGGTGTAATAGCCATTTCATAGACAGAAAATAGCCCGTGAATGAGACAACTTCCGTCACGAGTACTGGCAGAGACATTCGAAGAGAATGACAGGCCGGTCAAATTTCACACCAAAATTATGTCGGAATCGTCGAGACTCTATCTTTTTTTTTTTCTCCATCCCTCTTAAGTAAAGTAAGCAGACAAGACCAGTGATTATGAACATTATGGCAGCTCGTAGTCTTCTGTCCGATGATGTATGCGTAAAGACATGTAGCTAAACAGGTCGTCGGCATCTGACCAGACTTTTGAGTGAAAGATCCCAGGACGAATCTACATCGTTTACATTGTGGTCAGCAAAAAGCAGACTCAAAGTGAAAACAAAACAAAAAAAAACAAAACAAGGGGTGGGATGGAACACCACAGTTAATTAAAGATTTAGGTTCAAAAGGGAACTATACGAGCGATCGTGGGCCAAGCGATGATCAGATCATGAATGACAGGTGCATGTGAACGACCACTTAGCATGAGGGCGGGACGGGCTGGATGCAATACATCACATTACATGTCCGACATCATATTACTGTTGGCCTACAGACACAGGCCTTGGCAATGGCGGCAGGCAGGACCACTGTGACTGCCCATAGCAACAAAAGGGATTATTTGTGTTGGGATTTAAGCACACATCAGCATGATGACGGCTATATTGTGCCTAACACGGTGGGTACATTTACACAGTAAAATTCTGATCAAGGTGTAAATAGATAAAATGTAAAGCTGAACGGATGATGGGTTTATGAGTTATAAAGGGATATCAAAATGTGTATATAAATTTTGGGTAGTCAAATATTGTATAGTAAAACTAAAACTGTTCAAAGACCTCCTTGGGGGTGTCTCGTTTAGTTCCCGCCGCTAGGTCAAAGATCATTCGTGGTCTTTGGAGTCGCCATGCAGGGACGCTTGGAAATGGGTTAAATCTCACCTCACCCCATCCGATCCCAGTCTCCGCTAGCAAAGACTGAAAACGGATGCCAAAGGTGGGAGCAACATCAGATCTCTCGGACATGTCCACAAAGCTGGGTTCGAAGACATGTTCGTAGGCTGGGTTTTCTGGGTGTGATAAAATTTTGACTCCGTACTGAAGGGACAGTTTGTCCCTTCTGCCTTGGAAAGAGGATTCATTGGTCGCAGTGTATAGACTCTCCACTGGGGACATGCAATATGTCCCCAGGGACAGTCTAAGGCCTTGGTGGTGTACAGTGTCAAGTTTCTGGAGGTAGCATTGCTTGGCCGAGCCATAGACAATGCTACCATAATCGAGTTTTCAGCGGACAAGGGAACGGTACAGGTGCAGCATGGAGTCTGTATCAGCACCCCCATTCCGCTTCTGATACCGCCTTAAGTATGTTAAGTGCTTTCCAGGAAGCACTTCTCAGGTGATTAATATGGGGAATAAAGGTCAGTTTTCCATCAAATATCACACCCAGAAATTTGGCCTCATCCTTGACAGGGATCCGATGTTTCTAGGTGAGAAACAGATCCGGATCCCTGCAATGCAGTCTTTTTCTGCAAAAATGAACGGCTACAGTTTTCTGTGTGGAAAACTTGAAGCCATTGGTATCTGCCCATCCCTGGAGGGTGCCCAGGGTTGCCTGAAGTTGTCTCTCAATAGTAGACATCCTCTGGCCCTGTAGCAGATGAGGAAATCCCCAAGCAGAACGAATGGGGCAGGAAGCTGCTGCAAAAGGAGAGTCAAAACAGCGACTGTTACCGTTTCTGAAGGAGGTAGATGGAACAGACGGTGATGGGTCTGTGAGCAGTCAGGGTGACTGCCACAGCCTGTAGGGGGGTGTTTAGGGGAATGGGTCGATGGAGAGCTCTGCCAGGAATAAAGACAGAGACTCCTCCACCCAGTCCATCGATGCCATGGCTGAGATACAGCCTTGTATCTCCACCGGTCACTCGGCGGAAAGCTTGGTTTCTTGCAGGCAGATCACAACAGGTCGACGATAGGTCATCAGCTGTTGTAGCTCCAGCAAGTTGGCCCTGAGGCATCTGCAGTGTCACTGGATGAGGCAATTTTTAGTTACAGCCATAATGGTTTTATTTGGAATCTTTCCTGGAAGTCGATGTCGCTTTCACCTTCTTTGAATGTTTGGGTGGCAGGGAAAGGAATGTCCTTTTCCCTTGGTTGGGGAGTGGGGAGTGGATGAAGGGGGAGAGGCCGGGAGAGGGATTTGCTCTGGAGGGTGATAGGCGTGGCTTCCACGCTCTCCATGTTGATAGAGAAATTTGCCAGGGCAGCAAACCTGTTTGAGAATTCACTCCAGCACCAGAGGCCCTAGCCTGTGACCCAAAGCCCTCACTGGAATCCAACATTCGCCCTTAATGGTCCAGGAGCATCGGTGCCGACACTCCTGGTGCTCTTTTATACAACTTGAGCAAAAGTTTTACTGGACTTCATGACCGTTGACCTTGGGCATATTGCCTCATGTGCAGCGATCAATGTGCCGCCATGAGTGGCTCTGTGGCGCTGAATGGCCTTTTCTTCTTGCCATCTCGGGCAGTTCTTGTCCTTGCTGGACTGTGAGTGTAAACTATATTCCGGCCCCATTCAGAATGATGCCAAAGCATGAAATGCGGAAAAACTAGTATAAAATATCCGAATTCGTCCGAATGCGGGGATTTTTATTCACGGCGCGGGATCGCGGGATACTGAGTCGAAATGTGGGATGATCCCACATGGCGGGAAGGCGGGCAGGTCTGTGTATGGAAACTTAAAGACACAGCAACTGGTTTGGTAACGGTGGCTGGCAGGATCACTGCTTATAGCAAATGCCCTGGAGAATAAATTCTTTCTGGATAGTGAGTGAAAATAATACTTCAGGAGTGTTCACAATGACAAAAAGCACAAAATAGGAAAAAAAAGGTATAAAATACAAAAATAGTCCAAATGCAGGAAATTATGTTCATTACACAGAAAGGCAGGATGCTAAGCCGAAATGCAAAAGGAAACTGTGCAATGCTGGAAGGTAGGCAGGTCTGCAAACAGCTTTGAAAGCACTAACTGTGATGGACAGTGGGAGCTCCCTAAAATGTGTGTTCGTGCATGCACAAGCACGCACACACATGCACATATACATACCCACCCCCCCCCCTCCTCTTCTTCAGGTCCATAACGAAAGACACTCAAAAAATAAATAAAAAATTCTAGGCTTTTCATGGCAAGAGAAGTTTTCAAGTTTCACACAGTGCCGTCATCATAATCACTCAAATGAGTGTTAAGTATTTTTTGTATATCTAGATTGCAAATAGCTTACATTAATCTTTTTTAAGATCAAGGACATATGTCTTGCACCCAGGGCAAATGAGTCGGAAGTCGCTCCGGATAATCTCAAGTTACAGGCGTTTTTACTTATTTTCTGACTTGGATACAAAATTTATACTAATTTTTTTTTTTTTTTTTTAAATTTTAAGAAAGGTTATACTTTCATTTTCTGAAATACAAGTTAGACATGGCCATAGCTCGAAATCACCCCGCGCAACTTCCAACGCATTTGCCCTGGGTGCAAGACATATTATTTGCCATTCTCAATATTTTGATGTGTTAATTTTCCATTAGGAACTTTCATGTGACCAAACAACCACATGTTGTCAGGAGTGAGGAGTCAAAGTGCTATGAACTTCGATCTGGATCTTCAAACTGCAGCTGAACATTAGTTTGCCTCTCATATGGAGCATTCGCAAAATTCTATTGTACAGCTGATTTCATGTCATTATGCGTGACTTGCAGCACAATAAAATTTACTTTAAAATCATGGTGGGTTGTTGGCTCTGCAAAAGTTGGCACTTGCATGATCGTCCAAAATTAGAGAACCTGGCAACAACCAGAAAATTGGGTTTCCAACTAAACTCGAAAGTTTGACATCCCTGACACAGTGTCCTACAAGTTTGGCTGACAGTTTGTAGGTTACTTCACTTTCTTGGAAAAGAACTTTCTCAAGCACAATAGCAAATGTTATCTTTATAAAACTTTACTTTCATTTTCATTTAACTGCTTCACTTATCTTTGAGACAATGTTTGACTTACCCCTTCATGATGGAGCCAACATAAATACCTCCGTCACCACCTTTGTTGCTCTGGCCAACAATACTGATCCCCAAAAAATTGACTGTGTCTGAAATTTTTATTTTTTTTTTTTGTAAAAAAAGAAAAAGGTAACATATAATACATGCACAGTGCCCAAAACAAATCTTATCTTGTAATACTGATAGTTCATAGTCAATTGTCATAGAATCTCCTGGGGGTGGGGGGATTGTTTCATATCGTCTTCAAAACTTGCAGATATGAATCTTGATGTTTGAGAACTTTAGGTGAATGATGAACTTTCAACCTATGTGACATAAAACATCATGTAGCATGTGCCCTGAAAGCATGTGGTGTACCCAGATGTCCTGATATCATTTCTATTGGCTTCCTTTACCCATCACTGAATAATAACCTAGTATAAGATAAATTTTCTTGAATTCTCTTTAACAAAGAACAACAACTTTACAATTTTACACACAAGGAATACCATCACATGGCGAAAAACCATCACATGACGAACATTTCCAATTTCGAGTCAAACAAACCTCTATACACTGATTTTTACCATGCATTTTTTAAAGTTACTTGGGTTCAATAAAGGTAGTCTTTATTCTATATGGATTTTTAAGATTTTCACAGGAAGGAAAATATGAAAGTCAATCATGCAGTTAACATTTTTTTTTTTCTTGTAACATCTCTAACAATATCTCAAACACTACATTTGCCACCATCAAAATAGCTGAAACTATGGTCAAAAAATAAAAAAGGTGTCACAATGATTCCGACAGAGTGATGCAACATCAGATCAGCCTTTAAAAAATAATAAAGAATTCAGTAACTGAAAGTACTGTAAGATTCCATTTCAACAAAACTTTGCACCTATGCTGACAGCTTTTATATCTAAAACAGTAAAAGTGGCTTTTCAGTTTTTTTTTTTCTTTTAAAATATTTTTTTCAATAGACACGTGCACACATAATAATTCATCCCATTTTTCAAACAAGTTTGTATTCCTCCCAATCAAATGAATATTAATAAAAAACAAAATAAATCATAATATGAACTTTTAGATTTTAATAATCTGCCAATGTACGAAGCTTAAGAAAAACTTTGATAAATACAAATGTGATATGCCAGGATGCTTTGGTGATAGTATCAGATGCTATTTTGAGATATAATGATTTCAAGTTAAAGGGGTCAAAATTAGGTGTATTTTATAAAATAATTCTATCCCTCTAAATAGTTTCCATTTAAGGTCAACAAAACTAAAAACACTGATTTGAATTTGTGTTATTCTTTTTTTGAGAATTAAGTCATTCTAGGCTATTTCTGGCACCACATACTGATTTGCTTTCTTTTGGTTTTCCCATATCTGAAAAAAAAAAAACAACACTGCAACCTGGAAGAACGTGTTTTTCACGTCAAGGGAAACTCCTAAATGTTATTCCTGATGCGCTTAGTTTATTCTGAACTCACGGGAACTGACCAAAAAAACGTATTGGGCTGACTTGATTTCCGGGGAATCCCTTTGTAAACTAAGTCTAACATTTGGTCACGACCACGGACAACCACCAAACTCCTGAACCACTAAAACTTCAGTCACACATATTGATAAGATTTTAGAAAAGTGTAAAATTTCAATGCTCTAGATCTATTCTGAGGTACTTGTTGCAAAAGAGCTAAGTGTATGTTACTGAACTTAGATAATGATTTTCTCAAAATATTAAACTTGAAGCTCCCAATAGGGCTCCCCGAGGTAATGGTGGTGGTGGTCATAAGGGGGCGTCACTCATTTCAATTGACTTTGACTTGCCTAGTATGCAGATCTTATACCTGTCAAATATGTTGAATTAAAGGTTAGAGAACACTATTTATAATAGTATAAAAAACACAATCTGACCCAGATGTGCTTTAATCAATAAATCATCACATTGTGCCACAAATAGTAACAGCAAAAAAAAACAAATTTTTTTTTTGGACAAAGACCATCAACTGGAAAACTGAAGCATGCCAGCTGGGGCTTCTTTACTTGCCTAGTTTCTTCATTTTCTTCTGCTTTTTTGTTCACAAAAATCACTGTAAATACTGGGAATAAAAACTTATTTTTGTATTTTTGTTCAAGACAATTTTTCTCTTTGCAAAAGATGTCACTGGCAAACTTAATTCTATGTCAATTCTTTGACAAAAATGGCTCTTAGCTCAATAAAATGAAGTAAAAGAAAAATAAAGTGAAAGAAAAGAGAAATTAACTCACTCACTGCCGGGCATTTGTAAACAGTCTTTATGAAGAATGCCGGGCATTTGTTTACATTTTTAAAATATTCTCTGAATCTAGTTTTAGACCAAGGGGCTAGAAATTTTACATACATGAGCAGCATATAACTAAGTAATACAATGACAGATATTTTTGATCTATGTCAGTTAGTTCATATACAGTGAATTTTTGAAAATTTGCCCAAAAACAGAAAATAAACTTTTTATTTTCAATGAACGATACCGCTGTTTACACGTCTTGTATGTATGGTATGTCTAAAATCTTGTTGGGAATTTGCAATAAACAAGAGTGAAATACAGAGTGAAAGGCAACAGATATAAAAGGTTACTCACACTTTATTGAAAAATACAATCCAATTTGGTGTGAAAGTCTGCAAAGCAGCTCTTGTCAACGCAAAGTGGAACCTTACAATGGCTGCACCAGTACTTCGTTTCATTTCTCTTTCTGCACTTTTTGTCTCTGGTGGTGTCTGCCTTAGATCTATCCAAGCAAACATGGCAGTCTCTCCTAGGCTGGGTTTTTTTCTCTGGGAGTGCTGCTGGGTAATGTGGGCCGACAAGGAGGCGGGCTGCACCTGGAACAGGCTCAGGGGCAAGTGCCACAGAAGCGTCTTGCTCCCGTTTCTCCATGTAATCTGCACATAGTTCTTCCCCCAACTGTATGATGAACTTGTTTTGTTTTGTTTTCTCAGGAGTTTGTTGTGTAAGATGTGAAACTGCACAAGTACGAATGTGAATAAATGTAGGCATAATTTTTTCCACCATTTTATTGTTCATCTTCGAAGGAGAACATATGCATGGAATTGATTTGATTTGTCGCATCCACACATGTATCTTGAATAGTCACGGACAATGACTGGTTTGTCAGTTATTGCATGGCGTGTGGTGACAGTAACCATTTCTGTGGGGTTTGCATGGCAAGTACTGAGACGAGTCACATCAGGTTTGTCCTTCCACTTTAGTGATATCATGTGATTTTTTCGCCTGTAGTCTGTTTCTCCCTTATTCAAATTCATGCCCATCAAGTCTTTGGGCAGTCCAACTCGATTTTGTCTAACAGTACCTATGAGCATAGTTCCATTAGCGGTGAGCTCCTCGGCAAGGCCAGGTGAGGTATAATAATTATCTACAAATAAGCAGTGGCCTTTGTTCAAGAGTGGTTGCATTAGCCTCATACAGACATCATGCGGCTTGTTGGAAATTTCTGTCTCCATTGCGTAGACTTTGAACTAGTACACATAAGCACTTTTGCTTTCTGTGAGCGTATATAGTTTTATTCCATGAGAAACTAGCTTGTCTTCTATATAGATTTTGAACCTCAATTTCCCTTGCCAGCCACAAATGGCTTCATCGATAGAAATCTCCTTTTTGGGAACAAGGAGTTGAGGGAAAACTTCACGCAAATAGTCATAAAAGTACCTTACTTTATAAAGAGGATCATGTTCTTCTTCTATGGGGGGTACATAATAATCATTGTCACACAGGTGAAACATTGACAACATGAGCTGAAATCTGCTACAACTCATTACTTTGCCAGCGAATTGGGAGTGTATTATTCTTTTTGTACTTCAGATATCATCTATCTGATGCTTAGGGAGAAGGGATATATGGATAAGCATGAGAAGAAATCCTTCGATATCGGTTTCAGTAACTGTCTTCTAGTCGACAATGCGGCTCGATTCTTTTATGTCATCTTTGGCTGAACGTTCTGCAATGGTTTGTCTAGCAAATCGGTTAGTTTCCGTTTTGAAATGTTTGATAACATCTCTGGTAATAAACTGCTGTCTTTAGGAGTTTTTATTTCATCATCTAAATGATGCCTGCGGTTGGTGTAAATGGAGGAGGTGCAGGGAAATCAGTAAGGTTCCTTGTCCATGTGTTGTGGTCACTATTGTCAGAAGTACCGGTATCGCCAGCATCATTGATGAAATCAGCATCAACCTCAATATCCGAAACAGCTGATTCTGCTGACGACTTGTCACCTAGATCTAGGTCTTCTTCTCTCAATATATTTGCCCTCATACGAGATCTAAATTCATCAGTTTTCTCAGGCCTAGGCCTAATAGGTCTTCTAGTTTTCTTTCTTTGTCTGTTGCTGGGACCTGAACGGTCACGATCTGATTCTGATTCAGATTCGTCAGAAACATGCTTGCGTTTAGCCTTCCCCTTCCCCGTGTAAAATGTTGGATCATTGTCACTATCATCGGAATATGACATGCTGTCATCATTGTCTATGTCTAAATCTGATCCATCATTGACATGAGGGTCGATTATTTCAAAGATATTTCTTCACTTGACGTCGTCTCGCCATGGCGTTGAACTCCTCGCAAAGCACATTTCACATACTTCCGAGTTTCGTTGGAAAAAAAATTCCTACTTTTTATTTTTCTCAAATGGATAAACTAAAAACTGGGATCGTAAATAATGTAACTAAACTGCCACGAACTGCCATGTCCGAAATGTATCGGTAAATGTATGAAAAATAGAAACAAAGCGTCACCCTTCGGTAACGGCAGTGAGAGGTCACTGAACTTCACCCAACTTTGTTCGGGTGCGGCAGCGAGTGAGTTAACAAAAATAAAAGTTTCTTAAAAAAAAAAAAGAAAAAGAAACTGGACCTGTCTTGGTATCCAAGCCATAGTTGTTTGCATGTATGAACATACAATATGAAACATATCACTTCCAGAGCCAAAATGGGTATGAACATAGAAATACAAGACATGAATATTTGATTTATAGGCAATACTCTAGTCTACACAACTGACAGGATACTGCCTTTCCTACCGTATGCTTTTTTTCCCTTTTAAATCAAATACATGCTGGAAGTTGATGAACTCATAAGAGCTTTGGCTTGCATTTTCTTTACAAACACTGACTGTATAATAGTTAGTAAAGGGTTGTTATACTTACCCATGTTGAGAGTGACTGTAATGATATTCAAAGACATGGTAGAATCTGTTATGCTACTAAATGATGAAGCCTGTGGAAAACACACACAAAAAAATCTCCACATGAAGGTTATATGCAGCTCTTCTCAAAACACAGAAGTATAAAACTCCTTGCTGATGATAACTGTCTGAGCTTTTGATTAATGAGCAACTAAAAATTGATTTCCCAAGACAAATTCGCAAAACACCATTAAAATGTAAATGCTATTCATCATCATGCCAACAATTTTATCTGAACAGTGCTGCAATAAATAGTCTGTTCATATCAGATAAATTTGGCTGAGTTAAAAAAAAAAAAAAAAAAAAAACCCAAAGGCAACCACTTCCCATTTGCATAAAGATTGATGGTGAAAACTGTTATCAGATTTCAGTGAATTTTACTTATAAAATCTGATTTATATTCATACCTTATCACACAAAAGTGACGCTATAGGATGTTGTAACTCATCTTGAATCAAGCATGGCTATTTTGAGAAGGACAATTATTTAAAAAGCAAAAAAAAAATTGATCATATCAGCAACATATTCACTTTTTAAAGGTTCATCTATCACTGACATATGACTAGCAATTAAAAGATCTAGATATGTGTGCAGAGATGTTATCTAAAACAACATAGTAAATTTTATGAGATCAAGTGTGATCTATGTTTATGGGGGAGCATGCCCTGACATGTGGGTTTTGCTAAAAAAAGAAAAAAAAAAATTGGGGGGGGCTTTTCTTTTCATTCAGAATTTCTGCTTATTTTGGATAAAAATAAAGTATTAAGAAGTGGATATTATGTCCATTCCTACACATCTGATCTATGCTCTGCCCACTACCAACCAAGCCTTGGCTTCCTCTAGTTGCTATGAGCAGTGACTGATGATTAATTTTCAAACGGATGAAGCTATGTCTTGAGCTCCAATGCCAGGGCTGACATTGGATGACCACTTTCAGGTGAAGTAAGACTCACGATCATGAGGAATATTTATGTAAGCTTTTACCAGGTGCTCTTAAATGAACTTTCACCCTCTAGGAAGAATGAAATTCTCTTTTATCCTGGCTATTCAGAAAATTGCATTACTTGCAAACGCATTGCAGCCGGATTTCTGCCCCCAGCCCCACTGCAGAAGAAATTTTGCACCCTGCCATGATTTTTGACAATTTCTATTTTTCTACTGGTGAAGTTATTCAATGGTGAGTACACGATCAATCCTACAGCGATCATAGCAGTGTTCATATTCCCTGTCAAATCGCCGATTTCTGATACTCGTTAGACTTTGTGATGCTGGAGAGCAACAGATTTAGATTTTTTGGTGAATTTACTTCTTCAGTGAGATCCTTGACAATGGACTGATTCTTCAACAAAAATAACAATCAGTTTAAAAGTGGTCCTAAAACAAGACTAGTGCTGTCAAACAGAAATTAGTTCTGTTCTCAAAATTATGCTAGTGCTGATCAATTGTTTTGCAGGGCCTACTGGACTGATCTAGATTTAGACTAGATCTAAAACCTAATGAAAACATTTCCCTGTAAATGGGAAAGAGAGAGAGAGAGAGATAAGTAGCTGAAAGAGGCTGTCGAAATCTACTGTGTTTTGTTAAGATGGTGAAACACACGAGCTAAGCTTAGATCTAAATTACATCTGTTTTTTACTTTATAGGCTTGGTCCATTCTTAAAGATCAGTGTGCAATTTCTTTATTGTTTTTTTTTTTTGCTTAATTTGAACTCAAGATTTTCTATCTTCAATTTCAATCTAATTTTGCCAAACAGGCGGAGAAGTTTAAGTAAAGAAACAGACTGCTGCTATTTTTTTTTTTTTTAAATATACATTGCACACCACTTATTTCGACATCGCTTATAAAGACATTTCTCCTTTATCGACATGATTCACTAAATACGGAATTTTTCATCTTTATTGTTAGTAAACAGATTCCTCTATATTGACGTTCTCCCCTTTTGATTTCTCTTATATGACATGTCGATCAAACTCGGTAAGCGGTGCAGGCCTTATTTTTGTGCACAAGAAATTGCCTCGTCCCTCCCCGCTCGCTTGAACTAGTACTTAGAAGTAAGAGGCAAGCTATGTGCCCTTTGTGTCTCACCTAGGTGGTCAGGTATGGAGAAGAGCACAACAGACTTACGAAACCACACGTAACCCGGTGGCTCAGCAGAAAGGGAAACACGAGGCTTGTGTCTAGTTTGGGGTCTCGTCGTGTGCGTATGTGTTTGTGTAGATCTACATGTGAAGCGCTGACACCCATGCGCTGTCTAGATCTAGTCTGACTTGTGCACCGAACTGGTCTTGTGTTTCATACGGCCGTAAGGAATCACTTGTGTCAGAAGTAATCCCTGCCATCTGTATTCTCGCCAGATCTACTGATGGTCCTTTTAAGGACCAAACAATCATAATGAACAGTTTCAAAACAAAAGGATGGGTGCTGATTTTATAGATTTCTTTTTTCTGATCAAGGGAAATAGCTATCAATATTTCAATAGTGGCATGGTTGCTTCCCCTTACGTCAAAATACACCTCTGCAACAAAAGTCATTTTGGAAACTGCTGAGGGCAGATGATTTTAAGCATTACTATCGAATTTGACATGGTCAAAACAGAGGAGAACAACCAAAAAAGCTTGACATTATTCACGGTTGCCATGGAAATGCCTGCCATCTTGGATTTTGCCACCCAATATTAGGTAACTTTACTATAAATAGGATTCTACATTTTTCAACCGATTTGCTTGAAATTTTGCGTACATACTTTTCCATTCAATATCTAAAAATGATCAGACCAGATTTTTGATAGATTACTTGGCTTCTTGTGTTTTTTTCCCTACAAATTTCAAATATTGGTATATAAAAAAAGTCACAGATTTTCAAAAATTTGACCCCAAAATCTTAAATTTCTCAGAAATTTTGAATGTTATCAATAATCCCCTATAACCATGTTTTTGTATTCTTCTGTTCTGTATTCATGCCAAATTTCACCACAATTGCTCCAGAAATGAATAAGAAGATCCTATATTTGTGCTAAAAAACAACCTCACAGCTTTCTTTGCTAGAAAAACAGCCATAAGGAGCTTTTGATTGGGCTTTCAGTTCCAAAACATGTTCGTTTCATATACTAGACTTTCCATGATTTCTCTGTCTTATTTTGCTCTTCTCACATTTTTCCTCCACTTTACTCCCCAACCCCTATCAGCAAAAAAGCTTCCGTAGAGTCATTTCAGGGTGCAGGGAGGGCCATATGTGGCTGCCATGTCTTTGTCGGTCAAAACCAAGAGTGCCTTTACCTTTTCTGTGACTGATAATCCACTACTGTACTCTGAGACAGCAGAAATAGGGCACATTTCACCAGGGTTGCCAACCCCATCACGGTTGAATCAGGGATCTCTCTTAAAAAATCCAGGAATTTTCGACCTAAATCAGGTATTTTACATACTAAGAAGAATCTGAAGCTAAAACTTATTTTGCAGTATCCAATCAAAGAATTCATGCACACAGCAGTTATGTACACATACTCAAATGCACAGAATTTCTAACTAATGTAAAATCCAGGAAATATGTGCAGAAAAATCCAGTCACTATTTACAATTACTTCCTTGGTCTATTTGATAGTTTGATGAAAGTGAACACCACAGAATACTCTGCATCCTGCCCGTCCCCCCTCTACTCCCCTACTTTTCATCATATGAAGTGAGAAAATCTAGAGAGAAGGCTGGGTACTACCAGAGCCAGAAACCCAGTCAATGCTCACCACACTATACAGGTAGATCTAGACTAGATCTAGATGTGGGTGAGATACTCGAAGTGACGCTGACCATCACTGGCCACTCGATGAAATGGAGTCACCCGCCATAACATTAAACAAACACCCATTGTTCTGGCTTGGGAATGGTGTCACGTGCATGATCTTGGCAAGAATACTGCCAAACTCCGTTTGATTGTTAAAGCAGACGCAACACTTAGCCCGCTCAAAAGCTTAGATTTAGGCTACGTTCCAAATGTCACACCACGACTAAGCAACAAAAGGTCGTAGCTTTTATTTGTTGTTCTTCTTATTTCACTTGAAATCTAGGAAAGTCCCATTATTTCACCCTCATTAGGCCGTGGGAAGTCTATTTTAGAGGCCCAAGTGAAGGTTTTCAATCAGTGTCCATCCCGGGCATTGGGGCTCCCGATATTAGTGGAGGAGATCATAACCAAGCCATAATACGCAATTTGTCTGTATCCAGTGAAACGTTGACAATCAATCACTGAATACAAAGCCCCGAATGAGCCAGAGCATGGATGGCAGAGGGGCTGGTCAACCTTTGCCTAATCATCCTCCCTTGACCTTAGAATGGACATATCAACTTTTCTTTAGCATCTGTACATTCAGAAAAAGCAAAGTTTTTTAAATGATAACAAAAACCCAAAACTGAATATTTTGACCAAAACCCGATTTCAGGGCACACCCCCAACAAGTTATTCAAAACAATGACAAAAGAGCACAATAAAAACAAAATTAATGGTGCCAAATGGCTGTTGTAATGTTAATGTTAAAATATACAAAATTAATTTTCACAAGATGTGCATCCACAGATGAAAACATTTTGCAGACTGTGGTTAGTAAAGACAGACAATTTAACTCTTTTCTTACCAGACCTATTAACCATACCTATGCTAAATCCTATAAGCCCATACCTAAATTGATCACCATGCTTTCTTAACAGGCAGATAATTATACTTACTGACCACAGAATCTGTACATACTGTACATCAAACTAAAGGCAAATACTTAAGGAATAATAATTTAAGGAGATAAGAGAAAATTAGTATAACTGTTTTTCAGGGATGTCAAACTGTTTTCACAAAAAAGTCTGGTTTGGATCTATAAAATTGTACAACTAGTGGAAATTTCAAGAATGAACAAGGTCCCACAGGCAATACGTCATTATAGAGCTAATAACCAAGCATTAACTAGACCCTAGATCTATTAATTTTCTAGATCTAGACTATGAACAGCTGCCCTCTTACACTAGTCTTTCTAAGGTCACGGGCATGTTACTTGTTGTTGTCAGTACTCTGATGTGCCGATTTTCCATCAAGAATTCTCACGCAACCACTCGATTGCATGTTGTCGTGTGTGAAGAATTAAGCGCTATGAACTTTGATCTCAATCTTCAAATAGCAGCCGAACAGCAGTTTGACTCTCATCTGAGGCATGAGCAAAACTCTTTCGTACTTCCAGTTTCATTGTTATCATGCTGGACTTGTATCGCAAATTATTATGAAACCGCGATTGCCTTGTGGATTCAGCAAAGTCAGCAGCTGAACGGCCAAAAGTAAGAAAGTCGGCAATGACCAAAAAAAACTCAGAATTCTGACTAAAGTCAGAAGTTTGCCCCATTCTTTTTTTTTTTTTTTTTAAAGGTGAAAAATGATGATTCATTGTGAAGAACACAAATTTTGTAGATCTAATCAAACCATCACAGACATTGCAATGTAGTAGTAGTAAGTTCCTTAGGCTTTCCAGTCTTTTGCACATCAGACTATCTCATGAGCTCAGCAATTGCAATGTGTGTATTAAGTATTTGTGTATTAAGTCCCAATAGAGCAGTCATTTCTAATAAAAAAGCAGTTTAATTTGAAAGAGCTGTTAACTGGATAGACAAGATGGGCATATCAATTTTTTTATTATGACTGAGTAAATTTTGCAAATAGTGAATTTTGCAGCAGAGATTAAAACTGATACTATTTTTAGTACATCCAGAGTTGCCATTATTGCAAAGGCATCTACAACATTTTACAAAGGAGCAGTCTATTTCTATGATATATCGTCCCTCTGCACAATGATGGAAACCTATATCAATGATATATCACCAATTTGCACGGACAGAATAATTATTATTTGATAAGAACTAGCATAAAGCAGCATTTTGGCAGCAAGTCTATGAGACCTTCACCCACAAATAAAAAACATCAGAAGAACATACATTATTATTATTTTTTTTTTTTTGAAAGAAAATAAATTTATTTTAAGAATTAAAAATAAAAACTCAACAGAGTTCACAACAAGGGGTAACTGGGCAGACTCAATCAATCCCTAAAATAACTCATCTTTATCCATCACAAAACAACCTAGAATGGTCTTCTCTTTGATCCACATGAATGACACTTTGCATTAAGACCTGTCATAATTTGATGACCAATGCTACCTCCTTCAATCTCCACACAAGAACACCAACATAATTAGACATATTTGAGCAAGAAAAATGTTCTTTTTGTTTTCCCCAGTAAATTTTTAAAAAACCAATAAAATCTTATTTCATAAAAATTTTGCAATTTGTTGGGCCCAACAGAAACACACTGCCATATGAATATCACTGATTGATCTAGATGTGGAATTGGTAGTTGGAAGTTCATTATAGTATAATTAAATTATAATTTATAATTAAGTATTTACTATATTATACTGCCCGGAATGAACAGAGTGAATGAAAACCATGGAATATACCCTGATCTGTGTTTGCAAAAGACCGTATAACTTGCAAAATGCCCTAAATATGATTCTAGATCCTAATCTAAATCTGAATCTAGTCATATGTGGTGGACAGTCTTTAAGCTACATTATAATATTATGCTCAATTCCAAATTTGGACATTTCTAATTGCAAGAGATCTTGAGCTAAATCTAAATTATTCCGCAGCATCTGATTACGGTTACATGACCTACACTTTTAAAACCCATTAGATTTGTACAGATGTTGGGGAGTCACGTAAATTTAATAAGTTTCACACAGACCAATGGTCAGTTGCTGGGGGGAGAAATGGACTGTCACTGCATACACAAATACACAAAAAATGAAAACTGTACAAAACAGGTCATGCGCATGTATTCCATTGGTGAAATATTCCATTGGTATTCCACTGTGCCAACTGATTCTGAACAGACTCTTGATATGTCTGGCACTCCATTAATCCAACATTAAAAAGAAAATTTTATTCAATGCTAGGACTAATTATAAGCATCAAACTGCTACTGTTGAGAAAACATAGACAAAATCCATGCCATTTCATGTGGATCATTGACCTTGCTGCCAGCAGTTTATATTTTAAAAGAAGATTAGTTTGGGATGATGATACCTTGTTAATACCCACCCGGCTAATAGGCGGAGGCCGGTGACGTCGTCGCCTTCGACGATGACGTCCATATTTGGAGGACATACTTGTTGTATCTGTAACAGTTGAAAACCTGCAAAAGAGTATGATGACATTGGTTAAGCATATATCGCAGGCTTAGAATCTAAAGGTTCCATCTGCAAAAACTCACTTTTGAGAAAAAAGGTCTTTAAGTTCACGGTTCTTATTTACAAGGTAAATGAAGATTTTATCATTCAGTTTTTAACCCTCCTAGTGTTTACAGCTGATCAAATCGGCTGTAGATTTTGTTCTGTGCTGTTACGGCCAATTTAATCAGCCGTATTTGTGATTCATTATTAGATCAATGGGTCAATATCAAGATATGCCAACAAATCAGAAACAAAAAAAAATTATGAAGTTGTAGTTTGTTCATTCTATTTTCAGAAAATGTAGTGTTATGGCGTTTACTTTATTTTAGTATGCCTGTTTCTAAGCATAACACACGGTAAAATCTTTAATTTCCCCTGACACCACAGGCTTTTTATTAGCAACACTTGGAGGGTTAAACATGTTGCCATGTGATACATATCTACCATCTTGCATCAGTCAACCAAAAGTTAATGGTTGCCTTAGTTGAGAATTTACACAGTATGATTTTTGGATAGATTGATTCTGAAATCAAGGCAATTGGGACCTTTTGGTTCTTGATTACACTCACTGATAGTTTCAGGAGATTCCACCATTATTAATGAGTGTAATTTCATAGTTATGTAGTTTTGAGGGTAATAAATAGCCACTGCAAGCACAATTTCAAATGCTGCCATATGGGTAAGAAACATGTCATACAATCCCACAAAAGGAAACACCGAGCGGCTAAACATGAAAGCGTCGTGGAGAGGCAGTGTTCTGTTCCGTTAATAAGAGAGAATTTCAACAAATTTCCAGATTTGCAGTCTTAGCTACGATCCACACTGAAAATCAATCAGGATTTGCACAGAAATAGCACCTAAATGTAATTCACAAAAACAAACTGAAAAAAAAAGTGATCAAAATTGCCTGTATATAATGTAACATTTATTTGGACATTCATATTGTATTCATATTCATAATATGTCCTGTCTCTCTCATTCTTCTTTCATTCTGTATGTACCCAGTTTCTAACTAATTGAAATATATGTTAGATAGGATTTTGTGTGTTTTCTGAAATTCTTCTAACAAGTAAAGAGCGTGAGCTGTAACACGTCTTCAGGTCTTTGAGCGTAGATATTTTGTACTTTCCGATAGTATTCTCTGTCACTTAAGGACATGAACTATAACATGTCCTTCAGGTCTTTGAGTTTCTCCTTTGACAAGGCACCCTGTTAGGCAGATTTTAGCTCACGCTTAGTTCCAACTGTAAGCCTACTCTTGTTGGTGTTGTTGGCTGCTTGCACATATAAACATTGGTGTACACAAAATCTTTATGTGAGATTTTCACATTTAGTCTACCATCATTGAATGGCTGGAAAACTGAAGGGATGCTCTTTTGGTGAACTGAACACTTTAAACTCATATTTTGCCTGAGAATACTGTTTATAGTCCTTGAAGTCAGAGCTTCTCATCTGAATGATTTTGTAAGGAGGGTGGCGATTCGTCTGCAGAAAAGGGAAGTAGAACTCTGCAACTCTGAAACGTGTCTCCAAGGCTCTGTGAACTTCGTCAACTTCTTGTACAGCGGAATGGCCGTGAACACTGTATTTCATTTCAACACAATCAACTTGACGGTGTCATTCCAAAAATTCCATCATTGCACTTGACATAAAAGAATTTTTGTTTGAGGGTAGGCACTGTCACCCTAGGTAACAATTCTTTTGACTGCAGGATTTAGCTTTATCACCTTTTCAAGAATTTTGATGACTGAACTGGCAATATCATTGCCTTCTCTACCAGAGGGAGTTTCAGCCCATATGAGGCAGTAAGTGCTCTTTTTGGTGCCAACCTTTGAAACAGCAGGTTTATCATATACATTTAGCTGTAAAAAAAAAAAAAGCACCGATTTCAGCTCATGGGCATGTTATGACATTTTGAAGATCACATGAAACCACTGCCTCATTGTCATGCTGAAGTTCTGTCAGATTTCCTGGCCTCAAACATGGCTGTTCTCTGCATCATGCTGTGCCTTCTCTTCAATATTTTCTGGAGCAAGCAAAATTTAACTTCCCTTCGCAAATCACAGCGGCCATTTTTTGGTTGGTGGAAATTGTAATTGTATTCAGTGTGGAAAATATTCTTATAGAACAATTCTTTTACTGGGTATACCTCTTCTTCCCTGCCTTTTTCAGCATAGAGTTCATACATTGTTTGGATTTGGTTGCTATCCATAACTACTTCCAGTAGACTGTTGAAAGCACCAGGAAAAGAAAACTGGTTCTCGTCAATCTCACTGGCTAAATTGTAGATGGAACCTATTGACACTGAAACGAACCATCCTGGCACAGATGGAACTTTTTGTCACAAGAAATTATTCATATTTTGAGTAGAGTCACAAAGTTCTATCTTTTATCATATGAGGAGTATAGAATGCTCGGGTAAAAATGCAGACGGAACTTTTGACTCTCAACCTGGGGTATTCTTGCTAATCTCTCACAATCAAACCGTAGGAAATCTGTTCCATGCTAGCTTCATTTTCCAGACAAAGGTCAAGACACAAAACTGCTCTTATTATTCAAAGAAAATCCAAACCTACAGCTGATGGCAAGATATTTTTGTAAATTTTACAGCTTGTAAAGTTGTAAACTGACCTTTTCACAAACAGTACAAACTCAGCTTCATGCTAAAAATCAGATGCGAGTATACAAGGGCAAATTATACCAAACAAAGATCTTTGCAGCAAAAACTGCCACCATAAATTAGTTCAAAGTTAAATATTGACAGATATGTGACCAACTTATCATTCTGTAGCATGTCCACAATTACCAGTGAAATGAAAAAAAAAATTTGTGATGCATAAACAACTGCCATGATAAATGCAATAAACTAGTTCAAAGCTAAATACTAACATCTGTGACCAGCTTGTCATTCTGTATCATGTTCACAATTACCAGTGAAATGAAAAAAAAAAAAAAAAATTATGATGCAATTTTTAAATATAAGAGGAATATCTTCAAATATTTTTGTTTTCAGTTCTTTTGGAAAACACCAAATAATGTAGCTTTCATCCATTATTTATTTCTTGGAAAATCCAATCACATTATTTTCCAAACAATATGCTAAGAAATCAATTCTGTATTTCCACAACACCGAAAATTTCCCAGTGTAGTTAGAGGAAAAAAAAAACAGACTATTCCATTTATTTGTAGAAAGCTCACTTTTTCACATGCTTGCGTTCGGCTCTCCTTGGTGTGTTCGTTTGTTGTCTTGAGATTCAACAGCGCATCAACAAAGATTACAACTATATTGCAATTAGAACAGTTGAATACATTTACAAGGTCAAAGATACACTCTAAAATGGTTAATATGAAATATGCTGAGAATGGAAAATCTTTTGTATTTTGTATTTCCACCATTTTGCAATAGTAGAAAGACAATTTTGAAACTAAGGGCACATCCTTGAATGCAGTTTAATTCATAAGCACACTTCTAGGTACATCAATAGTATGTATATGGTCTAATTACATTAATTACCTCTCATGGAAGAGTTGGCCATTTTGTTCAATCAGGGCTCTGTTCTTCAAGATTGTAATCACAGTGAAGTTGTAATATCATATAAGTACTTTCTGCAGATGTCTAGCTTTTGCCATGAAACCTTCATTAACTTTATGAAGCAGTGTCCTTTTGAACTCCAGCGATAAAACAGTTCTCTTACGCTTTGACATGCTTAGTTTCAATGAATTCATTACTAGACCTGGATTTAATAAATTTGAATTGTAGGTCAATTTCAAACGTCATTTTGATAATCTTCACTGTCTTCTGTAAGAAAATGAAGAAAGCCTATCAACTTCTCAATGCCGCTTCTCAAGAAACAAGGACAAGCATGATTGGTTTGGCTGACCGAATGCCTGCAAGTGTATATGATTACAAAGGCAAAGACTATCCCTGATATCTTGGTTTTGGGGCTATAAAAAGTGACAATATCATGGCAATCATGCATACGCATGCGCATATGTGTTTTTAGCAAAAGCCATTTTAGAGTTATATCAAAGGAGCAAAGATTGAAAAGGTAAAATATCAAAAAACAGTTAAACGAATGTGTGCCAACATGCCAAGTGCTATGCAGCATATCTATAACTTCACCAAATGAACATCTATGTTGATGATTTTAAGTTTTGGAATAGTGGCCTACCTGGCATAAAAAGCTCAGTAAATAAATTGCCAATCATTTGTTTAAAACGATGCAAGGAAGGAGAGAGAGTCTTTGCTAAAAACCTGTCAAGAGCCTTGCAATTCCTTAAAAAAGGTATTTCATGAAAATTTACCCAACGATAACACATGGTTCTAATTCTCAATACACAGTGTGTCCCAAAATAATGTATACACTCTTTGAATTGTTATAACAATTAAGTTTATTGCTTTTGACCTGTAAATAAGATTGATACAAGAGAAAGAATCCACATTTAAAGAATTTCAGAGTAAAATATACAAAAACATAGCAAATTAACTTTTAATAAGATAAAAGCTTCAATAAACTGAATTGTAATGATTCAAAAGTGTACACATTATTTTGGGACACCCTGTATCTATATAGATATTTCTAGTTCTTAACATATATAATCTTTATTTTGTATGATTTACCAAATCAGTACTTTGTGTAAATGGTGTTATCCATTGTTTTCCCATGAACATAAATGACCTAGTCTGCTGTCAAATGGAAAAGAATAGATTAATCCATTGACACTTTGAGTCGACAGGTCTCTAAAGAGTTTACATAGCGATAGCTCTCTTGTGCTCACATGACATGCCTGCGTGAGACCACTTGTACACATTCCTTTGTAGTTGCTGAAAGCAAGCAGATGGCGGCTCAGAAGAATGATACCACTCCATGTGGTCAAGGGAGTGATATTTTACAGTTTACACTGAGACTCTATAAAATGAATGCAGATATTATAAATATACTCTTCTAGGACATGGTTTGGTTCAAAGAGTTACGTGCAAATGGTCTGTGTGTCAGGGTGATAAACTTCACACTCCTAGATAATTGACATGTACTTGTGAGTTCAATCCCTCCTACCATGACTATTTTGTATATTATATCTGAAGTAGAGTGGGATCAGGGGAGAGATTTTAGAACGCACATGTTCAGTCAGGGTTATCATATAGCCTAGCATTTGTTGATATGATTGTGGGTTGAGTCAGCTGAGTCAAAACGAAATGTCCTACGGCTAAGTACCAACTCTGGCCATCCGGACCGACAAGCCGGCAGCTTGTCACAGCCGTACCTTGTGCCTTCTGGATCAGCTGCAGCTCTAGAGTTAACACAGTCAAATGGGCAAGAAACAGATTAAAGTAGCAATGCTTTTCAGCCGTGCTGCCATGGGCCTGATTTTGGTCACTGCCGGTGGATCTATTTTTGGACCAAAAGCAGGCCAAGGTTACCTCTTTCACACTTACAGCATAATTCCTTATGACTTGGCAACCAGGAAATAGATCAGTCTAATGATATACATATGTATGTTGAAGTTTCTATCTTTAGCTTAAGTGGCTGTATTTGTGCAGTCTTTGTTTCAGTATCATGTATTTCACAAATTACAGAGAGCACAACTTTCAACGTTGACAGTTTAAATGTTCAATATTTCTCCTCGATGCCTTAAAATTTGAAATATTCACTTCTTGTACTTTCTACGTAGCATTTAAAACATTTCCCAACCCCACGTCTAATAGGCATAGAAAGAAAGTTGGTAGAAGGGTTCCCATTAATGGATAACGCAGACAGTGGGGAAAGTGTATGATCAGATGGTGAATTGTCACTGGTCACTGAAAACAGATCAGGGATGCCGAGAACCCTTCTTATTTTTTTGACTATTCCTGTGCTAAATATATCGAGGCAGCATAAGATGTAAACAGGCGATACACATGTTGATAAAATGTACATTCACATCTCACGGATGATTTGCTTGAATGAACTACCAAAGTGAGTAGTAATTCAGATAAAAAAATGGCAACAAAATGCAATACCCAGTTGTGACCTAGTTTTCTGTTGTCATTCCTACACCCCCGCCCCAACTCCCACCCCAACATGCTTGAAAATTTTGGGCTTGCCTTGAACTGGAAACGAGAACATAGATCTAGTACATGTACTATGAATTCCTTGTCAGAAGCTTCCATTAACTGAGAGACAAAACAAAAGTCACTGAGGGGCCACATCAGCAGTGTAGTTGAGCTGTATATGAAACAGCTCAAAGCATGTTTTTTAAGCTTTGTGTAGTCTACAGCAACCTTTGATTTCTCTTTGTTCATGACGTTTCGTGTGGACACAAGTACTGTTTCAGTGGGGTCAGTTGCTGAAGTCAGCATGTTTATGTCTCTCTTGTCGCGCCATTTCAGTGCGACCAGTTGGCCTCTCATTCTGAAAGTTTTCTCACCAGGCCTCAGAGTCTCTTTGGCCATATCTTTTGGCATTCCAATATGGTTGGCTCTGACTGTGCCAGTGCACATGGTTTGCTGCTGCACTAGTTTCATACAGTTGTGGGCAAGTGTAATAATTATTGGTATACAGATGATATCCATTACCAAGAAGAGGCCCATAAGTCTGAGCACAACATCAGTTGGCTTGTTGCTGAGTCCAGGTTCTCTGGCATAAATTTCAGATCTATACACATAGCCTTATCCAGACTCACACAATTCATAGAATTTGATACCCCAAAAGGTGGGCTTAGCTTTTAGATACACTTTGAACTGCAAGCGTCCTCTCCATTCGCACATGGCCTCATCCCCAACAATGTTCTTTTCAGGACAATAGACCGCTTGAAACTTTCTATGCAAAATGTCGTCCACCTCAGGTAGGGGCATATCGGCAATTTTTCAGGTATTGAGTTATTACTAGTTTCTGAAAGCTGAGATCAAGATCTATGTTCTCACGAAGTGGCGTATCCCTAGCTTGAACCGTTTAGGAATTATGCGTGTTTTACAAAAGGGGTGTATATGATTATCTCCTTTATCCATTCTCACGAAGAGGCGTTCGTGTGATTTAAAATGAAACTTTTGCATCTGTCCATGTTCACACAAATGGGCATATGGACCTATATGCCCCTTCGTAGAAATGGGATGGCCTCCCTCGACAGTGAAAGGGGTATCAAAATAAGGACGTATAACTCTTAGACAAATTGATCCTCGCACCATGTGTTGTAAAAACATTCATGTACGTTGTTTTAAGAGTTGCCTGTCATGGAACAGTCTTACTATGTGGTTTGATCAAATCACATACTTCGTCCGTGTTACTGAACTAGAACTACCCTCCAACCTTGACATCCAATCTGCTTTTGACCTAAGAATGTTATTTTGCTTATGAAACATCACCTTTTTATTTGTGCATTTGAATTTACTATTTCAATTAAAGCAAACAAAGATAGGGCCTGTTTACAAGCGTAGCAATAATTTGATTTTACAGTATATCGAGAAAGGAGATCAAGGTCAGTGAATCTGGAATATAAATTGGGCTTATTTAATCTTTATTTAGGTCTAAGTCAAGGCTGTGCTTTTGACGATGTTTTTAAGATCTAGATCTAGATTAGATCCTAGATTCCAGATTTAGATTTAGAAAATATATTGCTCTTGATTAAGATCTAGATCTAGATTCTAGAACTGAATCTATATTAGATCCAAAGTTGATTTCTATTCAAGATCTAGCTCTAGATTCGAAAGAAATTAGATTTTAGATCTAGATCTAGATACACATTTAGAGATATACATTTATATAGGAAAGAATCTGACTTTGACAGATCTAGTTATCTAGATCTCTCTATAACTGAATCTACATCTAGGTCTGTTAGGACCCATGTCTACATTTCTTGCTTGCTAGTTTCCACACAGGATCGACTGGAACCGTTCCAGAGTAACAATAATAAGTACAATTTGATGAAGCTATCAAGTGATATCCTTTTATTTTTCTGGCCAAAATGAACAATGAATTTGACAGCGATGATGATGTTCCTTTGGCTGATCTTGTGCCTCTCACAAACACTGTGCCTCTTGCTGGCATACATATAAACATGGCCACAAACTTACAAGTGTGCAAAATGACTCTGATGACAATGTATCTGATGCAAGCATGAATTCTGATTATCTTGACGATTTTGACAAAGACCCAACCTTTATACCTGGCAAGTGTATACTGAAAGGGTGTAAGAAAGATGTCTTTGCTGCATGTGTTGAATGTTTTAGCTCTTTTGTGCTATGATCATTTTGTCGAGATGTAAACTCGTGCACTCAACATGGTGAAAGATCCAAGCAGGAAAAGACAAGACAGAAAAATATCAGAACAGAACAAGGGTCTTGTGTTGACAGAGAGAGGTCTCCTCTGGCACCAGAAGCATATACCACTGAAGGAGCAAAGAGAGAAGCACATCAAACTGAGAGGGTTCCTATAAACAAACAAAAAGAGGCAAAAAAGAAAAGGAATTCTGGGAAAGAATATATCAGTTCAAGCACAAAAAAGGTTGTCACGAAAAAGACTCTAGGAAAAGCATGCAAGGAAACATTTTATTGTCAAAAGCTGAAACGAGAATGCCACTCAGTAACGCATGAGGAAAGAGAACAAATATTTCAAGGTTACTACAAGCTGAGTGACTTACGCTTACAGCCTGAGTTCATTGTCCATAATATTGAAACAAAGAGAGCACTTGAGCATTCATCCACAGCTCGTTGTGGCAACACGCACGCATACTTTCTGACAATTTCTGGCAAGCGCATGAATGTGTGTCAAAAGTTCTTTCTGAGTACCCTGGGTATATCGGAAAAAGTTGCACATACTGCACTGTCAAAGCTGACTGAAACAGGAATGATAGAACCAGGAAAAAGAGGCGGGAGACAATCTGAAAAAGTCAAAGCGAGAGATGAACTGTGGCAGGAGAAGATAAACAAGCATATGGAGTGTTTCCCCAGGGCTGAATCACACTATTGCAGGGTGTCTACCTCCAAAGAGTACCTTCACTCCGACTTGACTCTGTCAACAATGTAAGCCATGTTCATTGAAGAAACTGGTGGTGATGATAAATCGAGCTACAGTATGTACTCAAGAGTCTTCAATGACATGAATCTTGGCTTTCATAGGCCAAAGAAAGACCAATGCTCTCTCTGCATGTCATTTCTGAATGGGACTGAGTCACAAAAGGAGGAATTGAGAACACACTACACCATGCACATTGCTGAAAAGGACAAGGTCTGGGAACGAAAAAACAAATGCAGAGAAGTGGCTCAGCGTAAGCAAGACATCCTATGTGCAACGTTTGACCTTCAACAGGCCATACATCTACCCATCTCTAAGGAGAATACTCTCTTCTACAAAAGGCGATTGGCAAATTCTAATCTTTCTACAGTGTTGCTGATGGGGGATGTCACTGCTTTACATGGCATGAAGGCCAAAGTAAACATGGTAGTTCGGAGATTGCCACAGCCGTCTGCAGAACATTCAAGGCGCATGATCAAACAGGGATAAGAAAAGCATATTTGTTTTCGGACAGATGCCCAGGCCAAAACAAGAATAGCATATTCCCTACTATGATGTTGTACTTGATAAACAATTCTTCAAATCTTGAGGAACTCTCTCTGAGGTACTTCGAGTCCTTTTATGGGCAGAATGAAGGGGACTCTCTCCATAGTGCACTAACAACAGCCATCAAACACGCTGGAGATGTATTCCTGCCATGTCAGCTCATACCCATTTTCATGACAGCAAGGAAAAAGCGGCCATATTCAGTCCACCCTCTGCAAAGTGAGGACTTTTGGGATTTCAAAACATTATCTCAAGATTTGAAGGTACTCAGTGTTAGATGAGACTCCGATGGTAATGAATCTGTCAACTGGACCAACATCATAGAGGTGAAGGTCATCCATCAACTGTCTTTTACAAGACAAGTCACCATGAGGAATCATACAAATCCCTCACCCTGAAACATCAACAAGCCAATTGTGAAGAAGTTTCCCCTGATGAGGCTCAACAGTGGGCCCATCAGATTCCTGCCGCCAGATATGAGGCAAGGACCTGATTTCTTTGTGCTCTCGACCCACAGTCCGTGTGAGAATAGATGAACACAAAGCTTTCTACATGTCATTGCCACACTCAGGTATCTACATCTTCATGTTCAAAGTTGATATTGTGTCTTATAAGTCATTTCTGGTGAAGTAGAAGGAGTGTTATACGTTTGTTCATTTTCATTATATGCCTAGATTTGCTAGTGCTTTTAAGTGGCAAATGGGTTATTTCACAAATCAACTCAAGTTTTGACTTTCACATTAGGCCAAATATAATATGTTAATAATATTGAATCACGAAATGTTTGCAGATAACTGTGTGTTAGGGATACATGTGGCATGACAACTGAGCAACCCATGTCCTTATTACATGTAATTAATATGTTTTCATTTTACTCCAAGTTTACTTTTGGTTGTCTTGTTTCTTTTGATGTTTCTGATGTATACCATAACAAATTACGGTCGCTTAGGTTATATATTATGATTTCACAACGTTGAGTCTGGTACTCAGGCTCATTAGAATTAAGCATTTAATTTGTCATATCAGATTAAGTCCATGACCGCTGCGTGAAAAAAATCAGTTTTACTTTAAGATTTTGTCAGCATAGGAATGTTGCCTGTAACAAAACTATGTTATTGATTATAATAAACACATTATAATTCTTTCAAAAGCAATAAAAGAGTTCAAAATCAACACATGTGGCAAGTTTATTTTATAAAGCATTCTTTGTACTGTTTTGATGATATGGATACCGGTCCATGTGGGGATCAAGGGAAACGAGGCCGCCAACCGAGCTGCCAAGCGAGGCCTGGCAAGCGCCACCAGGGTGGAGACTGGTCTAGGCCACGGCAAAGTCAAAAGTGTCATCCGCCATAGTGCTCGAAACCGGTGGGTCAACCAGTGGAAGGTGAAAAGAGCTGGAATAGCGGCGTTGGTCATGTTCAGAACAACAGGCACAAAGCCTTTAAGCGACTATAAGGTGCCAGTGAACAACCACCTGCTGAGACTAAGAATGGAGAACCGGCCCCATAGGTTCACCAACTACGGAAGACCCGCTGCCTGCGACACATGCGGGGACACTAACGATGTCAGCCACTACATGCTCCGGTGCCGGAGGTTTGAGGACCAGCGCAGGGATCTGGTCCAGTA
>JBCEWB010000005.1:633558-649727 GCA_039654565.1 Peronia peronii
AATAAATACATTTTACAAAATATCCAAAAACCGATCAGACAAAACTTTTGTATTGAATGAAAGAATGTTTCTGCAAAATTTGGTGGTTTTGTGACTGATAGTTTATGAGAAATTTGGGATCAAAAGTAGGTAAAAAATCCAAAATGGCAGCTGTTTATTTGTGTTTCCATGGTTACCATGAACATTTTCCACGAAAAAACACTTCAGGGTTAATGAGAAATACATTTCCCTCACGTTTATAGTGTTGAAAGAATGCTCAACTAAAAAATGTGGATTTTGGCTTTCACTGCTGACCTTGGCCTTATGATCTGTTATAAGAGTTTATAGTAGAGTGACAAGATTTTGTATGTCACACTTTCGTTACCCCTTTGTATTTTTTTTTTTTTCATTTCTTTGTGTTCCAATGAGTGTGAATACTATAAGTGTAGCTATGGCATTGTTTACATACATTAGAATATGATAAGAGTTTATGGTATTGCTTTTTTTCGTATTCAGTCAAACAATAAATCTCATGGACTTCTTTTTTCTTTTGCTTATTGGTTGGTCGTATTGACATGGGGCAACAAATAAGTTATCTAGGTTTTATTGGAGAATGATGTCTAATCCCCCATATATGTGAAGGCAGTGTGCTTCAATGGGCTTAGTTACAGCTCGTTCAGAGAGCTTGACATAGAATCATCAAAATACTTTAGTATGACTTGCAGTCTTATCTATGAAAATGCAGCAGACAAAATGTCAAGAGCTGGAGTAACTGTGTTTTTTATGGTGATTTGTTTTACATTCTTACACAAAGTTTTGTACAAATTGAATATTATTTGTTGCATTTGCCAGGCATGTTTCATACCATGCCTCAGTGTATACATGAAGCAGTTTATGAGATTATGGGTTATGTGCAAACAAGGAAATAAAAAGCCACTTACAAGCCACCACAAACAAGGAACTAAATTACTTCAATACAACTAAGCATTTTCGATTATATCTGTAAAAATGTGTTTATTTGAGGCACTTTGTTATATAAACAGTAGATGGAGGAAGTCTTTGTTGATTTCATAGAATGATTACCTCATCAAGACATTCCAATTTTTTTTCTTCTTTTTTGTGCAAATTGGTTGGCTGTTGAAGAAATGAAATAAAAATTGTGAAGAATTTTATGATGGTTTTGCACTGGAAGCCTATGCATGTATATCTGTACAGATACATGACTGTTTATGTTTTTTTGCTTTTGTATTAAAAGAAAAAGTGACATGTCATAGAAAAAAAAACATTTTGTGGATACAGACATTTTTGTTTTTTGACAGTGGCATTCATAATCTGTTAATTTTAGTTACCCATAACAAGATATTATTACAGTGAAAATACTCATTCCACCCTCGGTCCCACATCCCTCTCTCTCGTTTTTGATTCCCACTTGTACACTTTTGAGAGCTGTTAAGTGCCATACTTTGCTTTCCCTTTTTTGATCTGTAGACCACTAGTTTTGCCTCATTTTACATTGGATTTCAGTTTTAGATGCAGTTCCCCAGTTCAAAAGACAGTTTTGTGTTGCAAATGTCGAACAGGTCTTTTCCTGGAGACAGTGATATAATCAGAAAAATCTGAATAATTTTGTCGTGATCTTCGCAGTAAAAGACTATGGCTTGTTTCCCATCAAGCAAACAGTAAACATCTCATGTTTTGATTTATTTTTGCAAGACATGTTCTGATAACTTTGGACATTGTTTTATGCATGTTATGTTTTCTGTTTATTTTGATATTATTTTTGAGTATTAAGATCAAAGTATTTTGTGTGTTTTCTATTAATTTTACTGTGTTTTAGTAAAAAGTTTCAAGAATTCTCAGAAGACTTTTCTTGCAGTTGTTAAGATAGATAAAAAAAAATAAAAAAGCAACAAAAACCCCCACCAGAATAACAAATCGTAAGATTTCATTATTATGCCAAACAAAAAAATTAACATCTTGTTCTCACACAAACAGATGGTTTCATCCCAACATCAGTGGCCAGCAGGCCGAAAAACTGCTTATGGAAAAAGGACAGGATTGGAGCTTTCTGGCTCGTCCCAGCAGCACAGAAGGAGCCTATACTCTTTCAATCAGGTGGAGTGTGGATATATATATATATATATGTAACTGAAATTTTCTTAATATCTAACTTCTGTAGATATTTAAAGGAAACTGATGATTGTCTTTAGTAGACACAGATTAACATGTTGGACAACTGTCAGAGGAATCTCAGAGGGCTGTTCACAGAGAATGTTCTACACAGAGAATAGTTATTATTTTTCAGAAGAAATAAGCAGTGGCCATGAGTGTCTGAAAATTTTCTTTTTCTTTTTAGGAAATAAATTTTTTAAACTCATCCCAATATTGTTTTGTTCTTGACAAAACGCAGTGAGTGAAGGAAAAGTTGTACTAAAGTTATGTTATTCTGAGCAAAACAAGACTTATATTTTCACTGACATTGGAGAAATTAGTAATCATCATTGTCCATCCTTGACAAACCTAAGATTTCTCACGTAATCATAACACAGGAGAAAGCTTTACATGAAATATTGCACAACATATATTGCCCTGATTTTCATTGCTGCAGTTATGAAGAGAATATGGGTGAAAATATAATTCATTGTCTTTTGATATTGTTTCATTTCTTTTCAGGCGCAATGGTGAAGTTACACATATCAAAATCCAGAATACAGGGGATTCTTATGATCTCTATGGAGGAGAGACTTTTGCAACTCTTTCTGAACTGGTTCAGTATTACATGGAGAATCAAGAGCAGTTAAAGGAGAAAAATGGTGCTATTATCAAACTCAAATATCCAATGGCCTCTGTGGATCCAACGCCAGAAAGGTAAAATCAAAGAATTTTGGCCAATAAATGTGCATTAAGACACTTATTTCAGCTAAGTAAATTTTATTGACATTGCTTTGCTGTATCCCTTTTGCTGTTTTCCTTTTATGCTTTGAGTTCATACGGGTAATTCTAATCAATTAAAACTTTTATGGTTAAAGCATACAGTTTGCTTCTGAGATCTTGCAACAACATTCAGTGAAAGTTAGTCATATTCTAAATAAATGCTCCTTTGTCTTTATGTCAAAGAATGAAAGATGATTTCAGAATAGGAGAAAGCTTTAGGATTAGCGAATTTGTGTGCTTTGAATACCTAATAGGAATAGTTTTCAGCCTATTGTGCTTCTGCCCTCTGCCAATAAAGAGAGGATTGGGAGAGAATGAACCAAAAGTGAAATGTCCCTGTTGCTGTTTCATTCTTTTCTGAAGGCTTGATGAACATTGTAGTCTCTATATTGTGGAGTGTATTTAATGAGGGGACCAGAATCACATTTGGGGCTAGTTTGAGCAGTTATGTTAGGCAGCCCGTTAATTTTTTATCTGTTCTACAGTTACAATAGATCATGCTGAAAATGTAGTTAAAGCAAGTCTCATAAAAATGAAGCCTCACAACCAGTTAATAAAATGTATTGCTTTGTGTTGTCGTTGTTTTGATTTTCATAAAATATGGGAATGCTAGAAAAGACTGCAGACCTAACCATGAGGACAAATCGTGAGCCAGATTCACTAGGGCAGCTTGATACTGTAAACATACTAGCACCTCTTGTGGAGGCAGTGGAGGCTAAACATACTACCTACTTCTTACCATTGGATCACTTGAGTTACTTTGAAAAGAACTATTGCTGGTCCTCTGGTTTTGCATTGAGAAGAAAATATAGAATAAACATAGAAAATATGGCCACACTACATGTTGTCGCCTAAGAGCCAGTTTCGTGTATCATGATTTTGGCACAAATTTTTAAAATTTCACCATCCAAAAGCGCATATCACCCTCTGCCATTAAAAAAAAGTCTTACTTTGATTGGACCATTCATTTTTATTTAAACTACAAAAAAGTTTTTATCATGTATGTTAGGAAATTGATTCCTAATTCATTTGTAATGAGATGCTTGATTTTGGTCCTAGTGTTGCCTCTTTTGAAAATACCTATCTAATCCTTCATGATAACGGCTCTTATTTTTGTAATTCCGAAATTGCGTATCCTGACTTGCACAGTTCGAAAATAAAATCGAGCACTGGATATAAAAAAACAAGTCACTTATCATGTATTTTTCCACTATTGTTTTGCATTACTGTGTACCTTGTTGCAGTAACTCTAGAAAATGATGGCTCATCCCAGTTATCATCATCGGCAAGGAGAATACTTTTGCACAATCGTTTGCCAAATTTTTTCTTTGATGGCTTTGCTATGACTGGTAGGTCATAGAAGCAAACTAATGAAATCATGTCTCCGTGGCTTGGTTTGTCAAAGATTAAAGCTAAATGGCATCAGCTCCTATTCTCTAACAATACAAAACAAAACACAAAACAGAGAAAAAACTGCTAACGTCACGTATTGTTTGCTGATTAATCATTTGTAACACAATCTTTTGATAACGTTCATATTTCCAGTAGTCCAAAGGTATATCAACTTTTAGATACTCCGTATTTCCTAAGAAATCACCATGATGGCAAGCAGTGTATCGACTGCAATTGAAGAGATACCAATATTCAGTGAAGAGATGACTGGTATGTACCACAGACAGGCCACAGAAATATTCAACATTTGCTGATCAAGGCCAAACGGAAGAAATGGAAAATACACATACTGACATGCCATGGTCTAATTTTAGGATGTCATTTAATTTTTTATTATTATTTTTTTTATGAGATCAATTTTGTATAAAGGTGAATTGTTGAGAAAAGCTACACCATATAATTCTGAAAATACCAACAGGTCACATTCAAATTCTGCCATAAGTGCGGTATATGAAGCAAAAGAAAAACAAATCTCACAACAGGCTTGATCAGTTGATCATATCTCAGACACAATGACACAGATTGCTGAGCTGATGACATTGATTATGTGCCTTCTAAGTTTTCAGAATCTGATTCAGATGATGTGCAAAGTGACATTAAAGTAAGAGCGTCACAAGTTAAAATCTCAAGAATGAAAAGTGTTCGTGAAAAGGCCAATGTAAAAAAAACCCAGGCAATTGGAGAATCGTCATCAAATAACCGAATGTCTGCTTCACAGGAAGGACATGATCTTTGTTTGGACAGGATTAGTATGCATGAGCAAAGTGAAACACACCACATAAATATATACGAGCAAAATCTACCCACTCAGCTGATGATATTGATTATCTACCTCCTAAGTTTTCAGAATCTGATTCAGATGATTTGCAAGATGACACTGAAAGAAGAGTGTCCAGAGGTAAAATCCCAAGACTGAAAATTGTTTGTGCTAAAGGCCGACATAAAAAGCAGACATTTGGAGAATCGTCATCAAATAACCAATGTCTATTTCACAGGAAGGATGTCTTTGTTGGGACAGGATTAGTATGCATGAGCAAAGTGATAGCACACCACATAAATCTACAGCAGAAGATCAAAACCTACCCAAGCCTACTCCAGGCTCTTCCTAGCTGTATACTCTAGAAGAAATTCCAAAGCACAAAAGGCTGTGCTCGTCCCAGTTCATGGAAGATAAACAAAGAGACAAAGATAAGTGCATGGTGGTGACAAAGTCTAACTAACAGTAAAACCCTGCAACTACAATACTCTGAAAAATATAATGATCAATGCTAGAATACTTCTAACGAACGCTGGAAAATGACATGGGAACTTAAACGCTCTTTCATCGTTGCACACGTAAAGAATGGTTCCAGAAAGACGATGCAAACAAATACAAAGTCACAATAACCATTTTTATTTGGCTACTATTTCACTATTGACAAAATAAAAATTCATGTGTGTAAAGCCTTCTTCGTGACCACTCTTACTGTCAGATCTGATTCTTTCATATGCACAAGCCTCAGGGATATTCGGAAAGATGGAGGTCATAATCTCACTATTAGAAAAATTGGGAGATCTGCTCCAAATGACATGTTTTAAATCTCTCTCTTTGGTTCCCTCATATTACTGTTGGTTGAACAGCAAGGAGCTATCTCTGAAGCCAGGATGGACACAGCAAACTGTTGCAGTGAGGTTCCTGAGCAAGTGTCCTGGTGGAAATTTATGGACATTTTCCATGAAGACTTTGATACTGGGATACACAAGCGAAGGAAGGACATGTGACACTTGCTACAATGATGTGTGGGGAACTTGTCAGAGGACAATTACAAAGCCTGTATTGGGACAAATTACAAACCGGTGGATGAGATGAACTGAGAATCAAGAAAGCCAAGAAAATAAAGGACAGTAGGCTATAAATCTCCAACAAGTTTTTTTAACACCCAAACTCAACTGCATAGCAGCATTCCGCAAGATAAAAGCTTCAGAACAACGATTATGTGGTAAAAGATGTCATGATAGGGGATGCAACATGTTACGTTTGGTCAGAGCTTGACACTGACTTCTCGTCTCAGACATTTGCAAGCTGCCTAAACCACTTTCTATACCTTTAATACAACACCAAATGTGATTGTCTGGTCTGATGGGTGTAGCTAGCAGAATTGATGCTGCATTGTGGCTACAGGAATAAACTGGACTCGCTTGAACTATCTGATATTCAAGAGATTCAGCAAAAGTTTTTTCAAAAAGGATACACACCAACAAGCTGACACCATACATAGTCGTGTGCAAACTGTGATATCTCATGTTGAGTGCACACACCTGCAGATTTTGCTGGAGTGGTACCATTGTACTGGCGTTCCAAGCTTGTTTGTATTGTTCATGCAGGTTTCTTCTTCTTCAACGTATTCACAGATGGACCACAAAGCATATAAGGTCAGGAAAAATTGCTGGGGACCCATGTGTTGTGGATCTCAAAGCCATCCGTTATGTCAGGGCAGATATTCAAATCGAAGTCAGAGAGAGGTCATCTCTGCAACCAGTTGCATTGATACAAGCCGGAACAGAGCCATGAAAACTAGACCCTGCAGAAATCAGCGACCTGAAGAGTCTCGTGCCATTTATGCAACACTTTTATGATTCTTTGTAGGAATTTTGCAGTTCTGAGCGAAAATGGCAATCTGAAGAGCTGCTGATCTGATTTTTCCGTATCATCAAGAGCCATTGTTTTACCTTGTCTTGTAATTTCTGAGTCTGAGATGCAGAGTGATTTCCTTATTTTAAAAAGTGTGCCTCATTAATTCAGGACTGCATTGTTATCTGATATTATTTTGCACTCTTCAGATTGAAGAAAATGCCTTGATCTTTGTAATTTTTAAAAATTTAGATATACATTGGCCATCAAGAGTGAAATTTACAGGATGATGTATTAATAGCAGCCTGTTGCTCATAACATAATCATTACATAAGTACTAAATCTTTGAGTGGATCTTCTTGTCTTTTCTATATGTGCTTTTGACATTATGAACATCAAGTGCAGTAGACTACAGTTTCAGTACAATGAAGTTGAGTCATTTCAGTAAGTTGCAGTTACAATTAATGTGCTCGGAACTGCAAAGAGACTGGCAGTTTGGTGTTCATGACCTGATGCTTATCAAAACTTATGTTTTTCATATTAATTCATGGTAATAATCAACAGTTATCCTGGGAAGAGTAACCCTGACGAGGTTTTCATTGTACCGTCTGGTTGCGGGTATCGAATGTTGGAATCTTTTCATTTTATTTATCACCAGTTAATAAGCTTTTGTGGTACTGAGTACTTTATAAGTGAACAAAATTCCATTTGAAAGGTATATTGATCCTTTGAGATGCTGCAGTACTTAAAATTTAAGAATCAGTGCCTGTATTCATAAACGTTGCACTAATTCTTTGCGTTAAATTAACACATAAAATTTACGTTACAAAGTATTTGCGTTAAGTTTGGTATTCATAAACGTTGCGTTAACTTACTGCATCAACGCAGCTGTGGATGGTTACAATGTACTTCCATTGCATTAAGTGTGGAACTCTTCTGCGAGAATCAATGAATTTGTGCACGAATATAATAGAACCGTTTTACATCTGCTAGGCCTGCGACAGACAACGAAGAAATCGAGAAAAGCTCGATTTTCGCTCATGGATCTTAGTTTACTCCTAGAAAAGATTGGAGAGAACAAATATGTTTCTAAATTCCAAATTAGGAATGCGAAATTACTAATAAGAGTTTGTTGAGCGTCGATCACAGACACCGTCAACAAAGTCGACCCAGCAGCACCGATGAGGAGTATCGATGATGTGAAAACAACAACAAAAGTGCACTGTGAGTATTCTATTTTTCTATAAAAATTTACATTACATCGTCATTAAACAAAGTGAAAGGCAATTCCCCCACCCCAAAATTCTGTCCTGGTAAAACTGTGGTTTTGACTGGTTCTTGGATCTATCACCTAGGCTATCTAATTGTGTGGATCTAAGTCCCATTGATTCAGTGCGATTCTCTAAAATTAGACAAGAGTTTATGTCAGTTGTTACATGACAAGGAATTACAGAATTAGAATAGATTTATGCAGGCCATGTATTTAATAAATCCAGTAATACACTGTAATGTGTGGGTTTAATAGTCTTCACATAAAGTGATCAATGTCTGCATTTTTGGCACATGTTGTGGGTGACTATGAGATAGATCCAAGTTGTGAAACATTACTGCAAAAAGATAAATGTTTAAAAAATAGTTTGTTCAGAGGTCATGCAAAAGAAAATACTGAAAGGTAATGGTTCACAGAGATGTTGTATTTTTGAAGATGTGTGCATGGTGATATTACTGATAATGATAATTATGTAGCTAGAGCTTGTTTCATGCTAAATCTTGACAAAGAAAATGAGCTTTAAAAGATTATTTTTGTAATTAAAAAGAGCATGTAATGTGGCATTGTTTAGACCATACTGGAAGCAATCTCATGACTGAATACAATTAGGCTTGAGATGTAGTTTATTGTGTTATTATTACATGTAATATTATTGCTATAGTCCTGTAGATTTTGATCCATTCTGTCTCCACAAGCAAAGTGAACAATTTTGTGTTAGGATGACTTGACAATAGAATTTAAAATCAATAGCCTTCGCAGAAAATTTTTATTTCCCTAGACACAAAGGCAACAAATTTTTTTAGACATGTGATGAAAAGAGTAAGAGGCTAAAAAAAAAAAAAAAGAGAAATTTCTCTTCCCTAGAATTACAGTCACCACTGTTGAAGTTAAAATAAGATGTCAACTGAGTTTCAAGTGAATACAGTTTTGTATTGACTATGTTATGTTACAAAAATATAACTAATCAATCCAACAATTACCAATCCTCAGGACTTAAACAAAAGCGAGTGGTCATAGGACACTGCAGAAAGTAAGGCTGCGATTGGAGAAGATGAAGAGGCAAAGCCACCTGCTTTTTATTTTGATGCCATACTGGACTCCATCACAATAGGGGATACATGTAAATAAAAGCTCTTATGTGGAATCACAGGTAATCTTGAAATTTCAGATACCACCTACTGTTTTGGGCTTTATCAGTGGAATAGTATATAATTATACTAAAATATTGGTCTGATATATGCTTTCTATTACACCCAAAACAGCATTTGATACAGTCTGCTAGAAATTTTGGTGAGGTTTACATACATGCATTTAAATGATGACCAATCTCAGAACAAATTTGATGGATGTTTTTTTGCTGGTGTAGAATTTAAGCTAACATTCAGTGTGTAATTTAACTATAATGGATTGGCAAGATAACAGCTAGTACCAGTCTGTAGTGTCCTGTGTACACATGTACTGTATATATAAAACCATAATTTTGACTAGCAAAAATCACTTTTTTGTTTCAGAGTTTGCTTTGTGATTTGATGTTGATTGTAAAAAAGATACAAAATATGTAAAATGCTACTTTGAAAATATTTTGAGTATGTGCTTACTCTTAATGCATTTTCTGTTTCATTTCTATTTTTACTTAGAACTTGGACTCTGGCTCTGCACCTTTGCCTGACTGTGAGTGTGGGATCCAGCAGACAATTATTAGAGTTTTCAGACAAGAGAGGTTTGTGAAATTTCAAACATTAGACATAATAGGGTATCTGTCTAGTTCAAAGAAACTTACCTTAAGGATATGTTATGGCCATGAATCAATATTAGTTTTTACTTCTGTCTCATCATTTAATTGTTAAGTAAACACACCTCGCGTAGAAAATGGGATGGGGTTAATGAACCTGTAGTTTCTTTACAAAATGTCCAGAATGATTTACAAACTAGCAAATCTGGTTGGATTTTTTATAGGTTTTATAATTTATTTGTACAATATGAAATTTTTGCATTGGATATTATAGCGGTCAATGCATTTTCTGTTTTGCTTCTTGATGCCATCTGTGCTCCTGTACCTGATTGTGGGTGGGATCTTTAAGTATGTTCTAATGTTCTCTACTGATATGAAGTGTCTCACAGTGTATTAAATTTATCTTCATTTATCTCTCCATAGCCCTGCTCTGAAAGAAGCCAAAGGGATCAAGGACAGATCCATTCGGAGAAAACTCATTGTTGTGACTACTTGCAGGAAGAGATGAAAAGACTCCAGAAGGAGTAAATCAAGAATATTTATATATTAGTCAATTAAAAATAATTATGATATAATATTACCTGAAAAAAAAATGGAAGAATAAAAAAATAACATCACCTCAGTTTATGTAATTTGTTTTATTTGATACAATGAGAAAAAGATTGATTATTGTTTGTCTACTTCTGTATGACACAAGGTCAGAAGATGCCATATGTATACATTATACACATCCTAAATACACATAAATTAAAAAATATTTCTTATAATTTCAACTCCTATGGCTTGAAAGGCTTCCTTACTTCTCTGCGTTTTCTCTGGAGATGGTGGTCCTGTAAAATATGCGCACAAATGGGATATATGAATACATGTAGAATCTCTTTTCATGATTTCCATTATGCAAGGAAAACAATTTTTTATAAAAAATAAACATAAGCTAAGTTCTCTGTTTACCATAATTAATTTTTCTAAACATTTAATAAAAGTCTGTAAAATTACATTTTACTGGTGAATTTATATTTAATTAAATTGATAATTTTTCATGCAACACAAAATTTATCTGAACATCATTGTAATAAATAAGGTTACCAAACAAATAAATAGAAAATAAATACAATAATAATGTAACAAGGAAAGAATTTAATGCTATATTTCTTAAAGTGACCTGTCTCCACTGTTATGGAGTTTGTATGAAATCTTTAAAAATATTATTATTGGTAGAGTTTGTATGAAATCTTTGAAACCGGTCAAGATCGAGACTAGATCTAATTGTTGCATCCGTCTCACAAACCTATTCCATAACTTATAGATCTAGACTAGATCGACAATGTAGTGTACTTCGTTTTTTTGCTGAAAAGTGGAAAAATTTCAACTCATTTTTCACATATGTAGTACAACTATAATTATGATAGTTGATAGAAACTAGAGTTGCTACACCTAGATTTACTTATAAATGTACCTTGGTTTACTACCGGGCCGTTGCTATTGGGACCCGGTTCCCATAGAATATTTTTGCTATACGGACCCGGAGCTATTTTTAGACCCCCCTCCCCCTCCCACCCCCTCCCCCCGGGACTCGGACGTTCCTATCCGAACCCGACGTTTTAGTGTTATGGTACGTTGCTGTTACGTTGCCCGGGTCCGTTTAGTGTGCATTTGCTATCCGGACCCTTGCTTACTATCTGATCATGTGTTTTCTAATTACTGACTTGCTATTGGGACACATGCTTTCTAAATATATTGGCTTGCTACCCAGACTCAAGTAATGGATTTAGTATTAGGTAAATCTATCGGCTTCCTGTGCCGACAGGGTGTCCCTTTAGTACTGTTCTACTGACGGGACACGGGTCGTCCTGGTGCAGGAATAATAGATCTAATAGAACTATATTAAATGCTTGCTTAACTTTCGTGTTTTAAACTGACAGAAACCGACATGCCCGAGATCACCGCCTAAGGTTTAGAACGACAGAAACCGGTACTCGGCCCAGCGTTCAGTTCAGACCGACAGAGGAAACACCCCATTTTTGGTGGGCTGTCATTGGTCGATAAAATGATGTTCGTGTTCTAATAATGGAAGGGGAACCTCATTCAGGAATCAAATGAGAGTTCTGTGATACCTAGGGTGTGTTAGCGCGTGTTTTGAGGCAGCTACACAGCGTGCTTTGGTCAGCTTCAAGAGATCGTTTCTTCTGCCTCGTCGATGGCCATTGCGCTCTCGCTGTCTCGTTTACTCGCTTTTGAATTCGTTTGCTAGAGTCTATGAAAATGACACAGTGTGTGATTCGGAATCAGGCATTGATACTGGATTAGATCTAGATTTGGATGACGGGCAAAACACCAGTAAATCTTGCATGTACATAAGATCTGTCGTGAACTGAGATGCGATCTAGCCTAAATTTAGACCCGGGTCAATGCGGTTTAGTTTTCGATCTAGCTGTAGATCTATTCTAAGTCAAATGCCTTGACTAAGAAAGCATAGTCAAGCAGATGCTTATCAGATAAAAATAAAAGTTGTTTATTCCTACAATTTTACTCTTCAAAAGTTTATAATATTTAATATCCTCCCTTTTTTCAGTCTCTCCTTTCTCTCTCTCTGTCTCTCGATTTCTGCTTCTTTTTTATGTCGCATTGAGTATTAAAATAGATCGTTGAAGATAATATTAAATACAGTAGATAAATTATATATTCTTCATTTAAATTTAACAAATGGGGCACTTTGCTTGAAAAAGAAATCGACTGTGGTTGTTTCTTTGCAACCACTGAACTTCACCTGACTGGAGGTCAGAAAAATGTAAACACACCGGGCAGCCACAGTGCGCAGCAAGTTGAATATATGCATGAAGACTGCCGCTGATTAATGTATACACTAAAGGGTATTGCCTCATTATAAATCGACCAATTACACTGTATTGTTAGATCTATATATATATATGATATCTGAGTCATCTTTAAAAAAAAAAAAAAATCGCCCAGATCCGTATAGCTAAAATATTCTATGGGGACCGGGTCCGTTCTAAAGATAGCCCCGGGTCCACGAGGGGTGTTCTAAAAATAGTCCGGGTCCGTATAGCAAAAATATTCTATGGGGACCCGGGTCCATATAGCCACTTCGTAAACATAAAGTTTCTGATCTTCACAACATTTCTTGAACTATATTAACATAAATTTTGATTCTAAATCTGACATAGATCTAGATCTAAATCTAAAAATGGTAACTCTGACTCTCAAATTTTGAGTCCAAACTTCAATTTTTTGACTACGATGGCCATATTATGATGAGCAATGCCGAGAAATTAGATCTAATGACTAAGAAGACTAATGCCAGTCCGCTGTTCATTGTGTCGGACAAAATGGACATCACAGACGAACCCAAAATATTTCTTTCACTTTCACCTACAATGACCAAATTAAACATGTTTAAGTATGACGCATTTTTACCTTCCAAGACAGTTCTTTGTGAGAAATAAGTTCTCAACCTGGGAACGGCAAACTCGACGTTATTTACTCTTGCCTCGCTTGCCTCTCTTAGGCCTAATTTGCACACGGCACGAAGTCGGTGAACGATAGAAAAGTCGCTCTAGCTTCAAATGTCCGCCTCTTCAAAACTATGAAACCGTACAAGGCAGTCAAAACCAATCTGAACCGTGTCCTTTGAATGATCCGCTTTCGATAACTGAACTTTCGCTAGGCCTATTCAATAGTTGTACTGTGTCCTCTGTTGTGAAAACACTGTTTAAATGTGAAACTAGGAAATAATGTTCTATGTGGAGAACGTCTATTAGTGTTACAGCTATTATCGCAGATACTGCAGCTCTTCATTAACTTTAATTATTTCTAGGAGACTTTCCTGGAAAAAAAATGTACATCAATATGAAATATTATATTCTGGTGCAAAGTTTTCCAGAATGCATAAGGCAAACTCATTCGATAAAACGTATTTATCTTTTAACTCAAAATGTAAAGAAATAATGTACTGGTCATTGACATAAATTCGGACCGGATTTTGCAAATCTTAAACCTCAGATTTTGCCAAATCAATTATTTTATTGGACAGTGAAACTGTTCTCAATAATCCAAAATAAGATTTAGAAGACAAGACAAACCATACACTCAATGAAAATAATAATTGCAAAAGCTATGAAAATTTCCGGATATCAAACCTTATTTATTATTCAAAGTATGGCATGCTGCAAGCTTTCCACGAACTAGACTAATCCTCCATTGTAAGCTTTCAACAAGTTGTGAAATAAACGGGTCTTTTAAATAATTTCTTTTGTTGTCTCCCTTCCAATTCCATCATTAGTTAGCTCTCTTTGCTTTCGCCTTTCCTACTCACCCTTCAACTTGGAGTGAGAATAAGTTTGAGTCTTATTAGTCATGGGTACAGTTCATACCGCATGCGTACTTCTCTCTGAAAGGGCCTCCACGCCTACCGAAATGGAAGCGATAGTGTTAACCGAAAAGGTAAATCGGTAAAGCAAAATCCAATGTGGATGGCAAAAACCGAAGGAATTAATTCCGATCTATCGTCTCGATGAAATATTCAGCCTGATTGATTTTTTGGTCGGAGTTTTGCACTGCCCTCCCAGACAGTGCGACGCCAGTGACGTAACGCCATGCAGGAGGGGTGTCAGACGGTTGATAAAAAGATTAAATTTTGATCAAATCGAAAAAATATTTGCATTTTTTAAACCAGCGTAAAAAGTATAGTCTACGCGGTAAACAGCCCGTTATGGTGCTTTTCAAAAGGATCTCAATTAATATGGAATAAGACTTTCAAAATCGGCCTGTAATCAGATCAACTACTGTGCTCTACCGTCTCCACCCCCTTGTCTTGTTTTTTTGTTGCACAGCACATCTCACCTTGAACTCGGTATATTTGTATCCTATTACCCTGAACTCAGCGTTGGAAATGCGCAGCGGTTTCCCAAGTTACCGTAATCTAAAACTGAAAAGTTCCGAACGTAGGTGTGTAGGCCTTTTAAGACACCAGTTAGCACATGCATTCGAAATACATGTACATATAAACGGATTAAATTGTTCTTATCGGTACGCGTTGTTTGAGACAATCTTTATCTTTTACAACTGCTCCATCCTACACACGAAATGACACGTAAGACTTCTGTTACGTACTTCATAAGGTGGGCAAAAGGCAAAGAGAGAAATTAAGAGAGTCGTGCAACCACTCCACTTGTGTGTGTTGTGTTGTGTTTAACGGCACATCAGCCCGATCACGGCTATAATGTGCCAAACACGGTAAGATGCGTTTACACGTCAAGAAGAAGAGAGAAAAGAGAGCGGGACAGAAGACAGGAGCAAGGAGAGAGAGAAGAGATGTCACCCCTGGAATGTCGAGGATGGCATTCCATAGAAGACATCCCACCGATGGCAGGCTTTCACCACCTGCAGGTGTTGTGTTTTTCTTAAGCCTTTCAATCCCAAGGTAAGAAAGTAGGATTATCTCGGCTTTTTTAAGGGGTTGTCTGTGTTTGCTGAGAATTTTTGTGGGTAGAAATTTGGCATTTGGAAATTTTGCCCAGACAGTGCCACACAGTCTGCTCTTTCATTGATTTTGAATTGCCAAAGATTCTTTAATGTGCGTAATGTACACACGGGACCTCCAAAATATATTCGCCCTTATCCCAGAAGGCTAGATGTCGGGCTTCCCTACCCACAGGAAGCCAGAGGACCATTGAGTAGCCGAAAAGGTGCGGATTTTTGATCTTCATGTCCTTCCATCCTCCGAAGCAGGACCCACGAGTCGATCCCGGCCGGAGCAGACACAAACCACAGAGCCACCCCCCCCCTCCCCTCCCCACCTTCAGGTTGTTGTTTTGTCTTAAGCCTTTCAATCCAAAGAAAGTAGGATTATCTCGGCTTTTTAGAAGTTGCCAATTTTTGGGTAGAAATTTGGAATTTGGAAATTTTGCCCGCACAGCGGCACGCAGCCTATCCTTTCATCGATTTTGAACTGCCAAGGGTTCTTTAACGTGTGTAATGTATACATGGGACCTCCAAAATATATTCGCCCTTATCCGAGAAGGCTAGACATCGGGCTTCCCTACCCATTGGAAGCCGGGGGGGACCGTTGAGTCATTGAAATAATGCGGGTTTTCGATCTTCATGTCCTTCCATCCCCTGATGCAGGACCCGCGAGTCGATCCCGGCCCGTTTTCTCCGTGAGCAGACGCCAA
>JBCEWB010000005.1:652095-678670 GCA_039654565.1 Peronia peronii
TTTGAGTGAAGGGTGGACCCCCCCCCCCCCAAAAAAAAAAAACCCCAACAACATAAAAACGTTATTAAATAACTCCATAAACATGCTATTAAATCCAATCAGACGACGTAGGATGTGCTACAGAGGCTGTTGTACTCAACAAAGTGTACAGCATGAGTACACGTTCCAAGAACATGTGTTTGTACCGGAATTCAAATGCAGATGCGGAGGTCTTAGGCCATAACTCAATAATCATGACTGTCATTCATATCATTATGAGACACACCCACTTTTCGAAGGAGACACGGAAGTAAAGCTCGACTTTCGCGCCCTCTGTCGGAATAACGGAAGCTAAGGAAGGTTAGGCTGAGTTTTCACCTGCGGCAGACTATGCGACATCGACAGTGAGTCACGAAAATTCAGGAATGACAGTAAATTGAAGATGTAATTTTTATCGCGAGTAAATCTAAATGGAGACAATTTGAACTCAAAATTCTAAAGGTAAGAAGACTCAAAACCAAAGCTCAGTCGTATTTTTCTTGGGGCGATGATTTAGGCCAACAATGAAGATGGGCCGCAAATCTAGATTTGTCAAATGTCATATCCTGTCTTTATTTAGTGTCATTTGATGATTCGTGTTGTATTACATTATTCCTTGCATTTGGCATGTTCTTCTTTTCAACCTTGATCATTCTGAATGGCTCAGTTCCGATTATTAGATTCTAGATCTAAATTCAAGATCTAGATCTAGTTTTGTGCTGCATACGACTTGAGCTGCGAGTGCGATAACTGGCTGCTTGTTTAATTACGTTCACATTTGATCTAGATCTAGATCTTTTCAATCATCAGTTAGTGGTTTTCTCGGCATAGCTCTAGACTCTGTGCGGATAATAAAACTGATATTGGAGATGAAGTTTTAAAGTAGACTGTCAAAGTGCTGCAGGAAAAGGTGTCAGAGACTCAGTGATTATATTAAATATTAGATCTATACAGGGATTCTGTGGAGGACACAGTAATGCAAGTGGCTCCAATAGAGTTATGTTTCAGCAGCTAAATCTAGATCTAGTTTAGCTTGCCAATTTTTTGAGAAACAAGCACCTACTGCAAAATGCAGAAGTGTATTAATTCAAGCTAGTTGACAGTGGTCAGATAGAGAAACAAGTTCACAGCCTATGGCAAATGATGAAACCAGTGATCTATAATCAAGACATTTGAAATTCTTGTAAGTTAAAAGTGACTAAGTAGTAATATAAGCCTGCCTATTTGTTTGCATTCGTAATCACACCAAGCGCTTAAAAATATCTGCTTCATTGACCAAACTTGTGGGGTTGCCGAGGCCACAGGATGAGCATCTGTTCTGTGGCAAAAAACTCACATTCAAAATTCAAATACTACCAAGATTAGAACCTGCATTAATCTTTCAGTGTCCCCATGGTCCCTTAGCCTTCTCAGATAAGGGCGAATATTTTTAGGAGATATGTACATTACGCACAATGTAACCTTCAGGAGTTAAAAATTGGAGAAAGTAAAGAGTAGGTGGAGACCTGCTGCCCAGGCAAAATTACAACCCAGAAATTGCCAAATGGACATCCCCTAAAAGCCGAGATAACTCTACTTTGCTCAGATTAACTCTTTTCAGACATGAACATTTTGGGGACCAGAGGTAATTAATTTCTGGCCAAATTTTCTGAGTAGGGACAAAAAAATTTTTTGAACAGGAAGTATCAACATAAGCCTTGCATATTGCATAACAAATGAAAGGAAATTGAATGGGCAGTGCATAGAAAATAACAAAAACAGGATTTTCCAACAAAAACATGTCAGCTAGGGGTCACAAACACTGAAGCTGATTTTGAAAAAAAAAAATTTGGCGCCACAATTTTCTTTCTCATCAGGCACTCAGCCTATATGTAGTGTAGATATCCAGTTCTGAGTGTATGGAACATATTGTCCATCCATTTCTTTTTATTTCAACACAATAGTCCAATATTTGGGAAAGTTATGCTGTTATGTCACTTTTTGTATTAAGTAGTTTCCAAATTGTTCCACGAAAACAGCAAATTTATGAACATCCTGACGCCCTATGTCTCCTCCCACGGATACCTCACACCATCTAGAAATTTACTATTTATTTTGCACAGTATGCCCTAAAACATCATTTAGGACATAGATGAGGTTTTTCCACACAGCCAGTACAGTAATGGCTGCTGCGTTTTCACAGTTTATTCTTTCTGCACTGCCTGCATTGTGTGTCAGCGCCGTCAAAATCAGTCAGTTGCTGAGCTCCTGTCACAGCCACATTTTGACAGAGGAATGGTCTTCTTCTTGGCGTGCCTGAAAGAGCTACTGGCATAACACTCAGTATCTCTTGGTTGGACAGACTTGTCAGATGCAAAATGATATCGTTTTTGAACTTTTCCAAAGTCATTTTTTTGGATGCATTGGGATGAGCCATGATGTACAGCAGATGAGCATTTACTTGGTTAACCTCAGCAATCCAAGTGAAAACCTTCTTCCACCACTACATTGAGATAACCATCCCGGAGGAGGTTGAAAGACGTAATAAGACGAATCGCATCCACCACTTCTTTGTTTTCCTTTCATGGTTGCTGTAGTAGCTAATCATTTGGTCCATCCTGTCGCAACCATTCGTGGGCATGTTGTAATCATGGATGGGCATCAGCTTGTTCACAACATGATGACCTTCCTGCTGATCGATAAATGTTGAGCTGCTGTGTGTTGTTACAACAATGCAGGGTTTTCTTGGATTTTTTGTCTTTCCAAGACACAGACAATACATCATTTCCTTCACTGGTGATTCACCTTGGAGCTCCAAATTGAGCTTGTTCCTCTTTCAGGTGTCTTGGAAGTCCTTTCCTCTTTGTAATCATAGTGCCAGTGTAATTGAGGTTTTACTCATGCAGAAACTTGATGAGTGGAAGTGAAGAGTAAAATCTATCTGTATAGACGTGGTGATTTCCTGAGATGCTCTTCAGAAGTATGGAGGACACTTTTACCGCATAAGTTGAATTTGGATTCTCATCAGGGTTGTAAGCCATGTTGACACCGAAATAAAATAAACAGATTGTATGCATATCCTGTGGCGGAGTTACACAGACCAAATGTCTTGATGTGGTACTTAGTTTCTGTGCATTGTACTGTCTGGCATGGCATCTCCCCTTGAAACCGATTACCATTTTATCGACAGATAATTTTTCAAAGAGATAAAATGCTTGCTGGTATTGGGAAATCAAGCTATTTACAAATGGCTCAGTCTTGGCCGAATCTTGACGATCAGGTTTAACAGCATACAACATTGATCGGTATACAAGCAGGAATTTTGTCCTTGGATACATGAGCATGAACCACGGAGAGTGTTTATGAGGAACAGTGCTTCAGTAGTCTTTGATGTCTCCTTTTTTGGTCAGTCCCATTAAAATTAGTACCACAGGGAAACAATACATGTTGGTAGTGTCAAGGGTTGCCATTCTGTGAATGTTGATCTTCTAGATGGTGGATTATTCATCTGAATTTTTTCTCTGCATAAGAGTTTATATCATATATCAGTTGGTCAAGAATATCTGTCATCAGCAGAGTAAGCAGGCAATCAAGATTGGAAGAGTCTCCATTCAGCTGAGCTTTCAGTCCTGAGTTACACTCACAGAAATGTGAGGTACCAACAGCAACATTTTCATCCACTGCTTTCCATATGTCAGGCTCCAGGCCTGCATTGGCTTGCCTATCAGTAGGAACAATTGAGACAGGTCTACTGGGTCCAGTTTCATTATCTGAGTCATCATCAGAGCTACTGCTATCAACAGCACTGGAGGAAATGATAACTCTTGCTGCATTGGAACCTTTCCCTTTACCCTTAGTTGTAGAGCTAGACTTGGAGCGCTTTGAAGGAGGGTGATATTCTTCGTCACTGATATCTGAATCTAGATCTAGGTCAGAATTCTTTTCTTCTCTTGTCAAACATTGAATTAGGTGGAAAGCAGCATCTCTTGTCAATCTCTGAGTCCTTCCATTCGATGTAGATGGCTGATCAAACGACATTTTTCACAGTTTTTCTTCTCAAAACTTGGTCTGAAAGAACTCGCACAAAGACTATCAAGTGCACGTTTTTCAAACACCAAGCCGGAATTTACTGGTTCATGAATATCTTCCTTGTTAGAATTTTTAAAGATTTGCTGAGTGCAAAATTCAGGAAAAAGAGCAACGAAACAAAAATTGAGGTGATGTTAAGTTACCAATATATCGGTAATACATCCATAAGGGGTTCACAGTCTTGCCGATAGATTGGTAATATGTCCGAAAAGTGTTAAACTTTAAAGGCTTCATACAGTTAGGCACTCAAAACCGGCCTTGCGCAGTCCAAATCAGGCACCAAAACTCCAAATTCAACCCTGTTCATTTGTTGTTTTTAGGCAGTAATTGCTGATAGAATGCTACAAAATTTACATGGACATAAAGTTTACTGAAATCTCTAGAAGATGATCTTTTACATTTAAAATATGTTTGAGTGAGAGAAAATTACAAGTGGGCAAAGAAGTTGTCCGTTTCCATGAATTCCACTACGGAAAACTATTGGCCGCAACAGAGAAGACACGTTGCCTTCCTCATCGCGCTGTACAATTTTTGCCATCTTATAAATCTTCCGGGGCCCTGCATAATCATTTGAATAAATGGTTGCCATCCATTTTGGTATAAATTTAGCCACGATCAGATAAGAGAAAGTATGAAAATTTTTGCAGTTTTCTGAAAGAAAGATGAAAATCTAACCCATTTTGATGAATTATCATCATCTAAAGCAGTTCACTAGAAAGGGCATTCAATTTTCTTTCGAAATACGAAACCGAAATGTGATGCATGCATGGCGAAGTTTGGATAGATAAAAAATAAACAACTACCACATTTTAACTTTTGCATATTCCCTCCCGATTGAAAAGCAACCAATCAGGGTTTTATATGATAATACATCGACTCTTGATCATATTTCAAGTGGAGGCCACCTTTCTGAGGGGGGTGAGTTCAGAACAGGTAAAATAAAAAAATGCCTCAAAAAATTAAAACATTAAGTGCTTTATCACATAACAAACATAGATGTGTGAACTATGAAAACTGTAAATTTTAATATCAATTTATTTTAGTCGTAATTTAAATATAATTGATTTATATAGTTGAAATTCAACAGTAATCATCAATTTTCTCATAAAGCAGCACAGACGTGAAATACCAGAAGGCTTCATTTTAGGTAGTTTGTGATACAGTGAAATCTGAAAGCAACCACTTGTTTTATACGATAGTACATCGACTCTTGATCACCTTTCAAGTAGAGATCATGGGTCAAATCATGTGAAATAACTAAAAGCCTCAAAAAGCTAAAACAATAAATGCTTTGTAAATAATATTGCTGAATGCAAGAATAAACATAGATGTATGAACTACGAAAATTGTAATTAATATCAATTGTATCTCAGGGTGCTAATCGCCTGACCTTGGAACTTAAATGACTTAGTAGAAAAATTAAACGTCTATCTAAACTCATTGGCCTAAGATTCGGTAACATGTGCTTAGTTAAGAATAGTTTATTTTAGTTTGAATTATATAGCTTGTCAACACAGTGATGACTATATTGCGCCTTTCATGGTTGTGTTGCAACTGAAATGATAGGGATTAATTTAGAATTTTGCTCAGACAACAGCACTACTTGCCTACTCTTCCTACTTTATTTCAAGGATTCTTAACGTGCGCGATTGCACTCAGGACCTCCTAGCTTATCCTCCATCTAGTTATGCCAGTAGATCAATGACTCATTAGGGCTTTGATTTTCTAACATGCGCTCATTAGACTATTATCTCTGTTGTCAAATATGCTGATTGTACGCATGATTGTGTTTGGTGCATATCTAGACCACATGCAATGTTTTATTTTTTTGTGGGTGACATTGCGTCTTACCTTTGGCAAATCAGGTGCAAAAATTTTACAGCGTCACTGGGACCAGATCTGTTATAAGTGTTATTGGGTAAAAGAGAATTTGGGAGAAGGGTCATTTATTAATAGTAGATATGTAGTCTATATCTTGAACCACTGAATTTATTTAGAAACATAATATATGCTAGAGTGATTCATGACTTCAAATTAAATTTGAAAATTGGAAAATTTTGAATAAATTCAAAATGTGCCTTCTACATGAATATTTATTTAATTTCTGTGAATTTGTATGTCTTGTTTGTTGTGTTATTGCTGCAGCTTAGATTTTCCTGAGTATTTTGATACCAAAATCTTTGAAATCCGTTGGAAAATAAATTTTGTATGAATTTTTAAAAATGTATGAAAATTCCAAATTTGCCCGTAATTGTGAGAATGCGCATTTTTGCCTCTGAAGCCATTTTCATCCAGAAATATATTCTCTAATTCAATTCTCTTCCCCACAAAAAAAATTGAGCTTCATCTCTGCAGTAATATTTTCTGTATCTTGGGTTTTCAGACTTCTTGAACAATTGGTCTTGATACAAGGCAGTGTCAAAAATGAGATTGTTTTTCTTTTGGTGATTTCCAAAATATGGGCTGTTTTTCACAATCTTTAAAAATAAAATGCTATAACATTTTTTCTAATTGTTATAGAAAGATGATTTTGGTATCAATTTTCTCAGGAAAAAAGGTCTAAATGGTAATAGACTTTATAATATTGTCGGATACCAAAGTCATTTTGGATTTTGAGTGCCTAGTAGAATAATTCAGGATAAAAAAATATCCAAACTCTGAACACACACCATCCTGAGTCGTAGATGAAGCATAGTTAAAATGTGCATCTGGGTGGGCCTGGATGGGAGAGGGGAGAGGAGAGGAAGGGAAGTGACCGGTACCTTTGATCATGAGAATATTTTATCTGTTGGCGACATGCGATGATTCCAGTTTTTCTACCTATAATAACAAAGAGATGGGCATTGATTTTACGCGTTGTGACTTATGATGCTTAATCTCACCATCTATGACAGACATCATTCTGCTTTTTTATTTCTTAAATGTTTTCAAAGCACATTGTTTTCCACTATAAGATAAAAGGGTATATTATATTATTATTTTTGTCATTCAACATAGAGATTTCAGCGATAAGCTAGAAATGGGAATTTGGGCAATAAGCATGTAAATAAATAATAATGTTAGTTTTTGAAGATATGTACTTGTATTATAATTTATTTTACAGAGGAGCACATGATCAATTCTTATTGTGGAATACCAGATTTCTGACCAGGAGGGTTCATTATTTTTTGGGGAGTTCACTTCTAATACTGGGAAAGAAAAAAAAGAAATCATAAAAGTAAGTGTAATGTCAGTATGGAACGAAGTTCAGAGTGTCATATCATGAATGAATGATGATGATGGATTTGGTAAAATTAAATAATTAATGTTGTGTGACTGTATGAATCATGAATGTCACTGGAAAGCAAAATGAGTGAACTGATTTTGATGAAAAAATAATTTAGCTGCAATTCTTCTGTAAGCCCCCTTGACATTATGCTCATTGACCTGGATCAATGTTGCATTTACACGCAGAGGAAATTATTATTCTGTGGTAGAACAGCTCAGGTGCCCTAAAAATGTCCTGAGTGGGTACAGGGCATGAGGCATTTGTTTACCTGTAAGGACGTATTGTTTAGGTTACCTGTTCTTCCTGTGCGAAATATGCTGAGTTAAGGTACTTAGGCATGTAAATTATTAAATGAAAGAATTGGAGATAGCGTATTTTTATTCACAGTAGGATGAGGTTTTTGTCTGACCATTTCTACCCAAAAGTTCACATGGCAGCATGTTAAATTTGCTTTCTTTTAGTTTTTCTCTAATCTGCTTCTGATTCTTCATAATCCGGCTTTTAATTGATTGAGTCTGTGAAAAGTTGGGAAATTGGAGAAGCTGACTAATATACCCTTTATCGTTTGATTCAAACAAGTCTTGTATTATTTATTTTGGGAGTAATGCATAGGCCCAATGGACTGTATAATACATTAGTTTTATTAGTGGATGTAAACTGTAATACTTGGATTGGATAAGGGTGTGTTCAGACCAAAAGCTACTCACCGAGCTGAGCCCTGTAGCTAGCAATGAGCCTTTGCTGAATAGAGCAGCTCAGGTGTTCACACCAAAAGCAGCTTCCACTTGCAGATAGCTAGCACACTGCTCGTTGCCCAGGGACCCTGCGGATGGCCTCTCTGGGGTTGCCTGCAGAGGTCGCCATGTGAAAGCGTACTGATAGTAAGGGCTAGTCCTGACTATCGCAATAGGCCAGGCCAGGCGAGTACTCTGCTTTCTAATGGCTAAGCCCGATTCTTTCCTTCTCATGGCAGCAAAGGTGCTTTGGGTCCTGCTCTTTGACCCAATGAGCTGACAAGGACAGGCTGTCCGCATGGGCGGGTTATCCCACACAGAGCCTTTGTCCCGGTAGAGTTTCGTAGGGGACTGGGCCGGGAGAGAGGTGGGGCTCGGGGTGCGCTGGGCCAGGGCCGGCCGACACTTTGTGACGAAGTCCAGTGAACAGGGCGAGCACTGCTCCCTGCGGCTCTGAGAATTGGGGAAAGCGGGGGCAAAACTCTCCATCTATTCCCACCACACATCTGCTTGTCTTAAGGAGGTCCGCTCGCACCAGGATGAGTAGTATCTCCAGAACTGCAATGGCCCAAGTTGGTAGAAGTGAACGAAGCCGTGTTGACTTCAGCAGTGTGCGCTGCTGGATGCATGGACATGGAGGTTGAACTGTGATTGGCCCGTCATCTGGGGCGGATGGCAGCGGCACTGGCGGTGCAGTCCTGCCTCCTGGGGAAGGGGACCCCATTGGATTTATGGAACTGGGTCAGGAGCGCCTCGAGAGATGATAGGGCCAGCATAGTGGCAGGTGCTGCCCGGTGCTTCTGGTTGAGCTCGGTACCAAGGTGTTGGTTTGACATCGATAGGAGGCTCTGGGGCTGCACTGCCCGGAGCCAGCTCTTCACCATTCCTCCCTAGTGCTCATGATGGGAGGTACGCCTGCAACCACACCAGAGGATGATTAATCCCGGAGAGGGTTACCATATGTGGATTGGCCCAGCTTTGGAGGCAACTTGTACAAACGAGTAGGTTACTGCACAGACCTAACCAACCAGCGTATAACACTCGTCCCATATACAAAGCAGGCTGTTGAGGGTGGCACGCTCACAGCACACCTCAGAGATTGGAATCAGAGCACACTGCTAGTACGTTGCTCATGGGAGCACAACAAAAGCTAGGGGGCACTCTTAACAAAAGCTGTGGTGCTGAAGTGTACATTGAGCTGTGTGCGAGCTAGCGGCTTGCACTGACTGTGAGATACATAGATCTAGTTGACAAGGCCTTCAGTCCAGCATGGCAGAAGAACAAAAATTATGCTTGTTGCATTTATTGGAATCATCAACCTATCTGAAGCAGAAACTTCTGTGGGGAAATGAGAGAATGGTGGGTTCATCCCATAAATGCCAAGCGGGATGCATGTGGAGAATTTCAGCTTTTGTTTCCCGATTTAAAGCAAGACGAGCGACATTTTCAATCCTACTTTCAAATGATGCCACAGAATTCTATGCTTTACTCGATTTGATCTCCGATGACTTACAAAAGCAAAAACCAGTTATCACAAACCTGTGTCACCAAAGGAATGACTGGCTTTGATGCTTTAGTAAACAACAACATTGTCTTCATCCCCTCATCATCACCATCTTCATTATCGTCATCATCATCATCATATTTGTCCATCTCCCTCTCCTCTTCCTTTCCACTCAACAACAGCAACACACAACAACAACGACAAATGACTGTAACAAAACGACGACAGGAACAAAAACTAACATCATCCATAAGATCAGCTTTAACAACGACAAAAAAATAGAAACAACAATATACTCGTGCACTAAAGATATAAACTGAAATATTTTGCAGTTGTTCTCCATAGTGGTATACAGCAAGCAGTAAGTGAGCACTGACAGTTTTGACCAGGTAAAATGCCCATATACTAAATATAATAATTATGAAACTAGGTCAGCTCAACAGCAAACGGTATTTATCACAGCTTGCAGCTAGCCATGGTCAAGTGAGGCAGCAGCTTTCGGTGTGAACAGGTGGTATACGTAGAGAGCATATATTTTAGTGGCTAGGCCACTGTTCAGCTCACAGCTTTTGGTCTGAACAGGCCCTTACATGAATAGTGTGTTTAGTACAGTATCCATCTCTCCTTCATAGTGAAGAAAGTGATACAGCTCAAAAACTCTTGCATGGATTTCCATGATCTCTGTCTTGAAAGAAAGGGGAAAATTGTGAAGTTGTGATGACATATAGTGGATGTGTATGAGAACAATCATATTTCTTGAAATGTTTTTATTTAAAAAGGGCTTTCCTGAAATATCAATAAATACCTCCCTGAAACTTGACCTATGGCGCAAACAATTTTATGAACAAACATCTCACTTGAAAAGTGTTCTTTTGTTGTTGTTGAGCACAGTGTGTCGTAAATGTAATTATCATTTGATGATTTGTGTAAATAGTGAATAATTTTGGGAATAAAACACAGCCTGTGGAGGGAAAGTATAATATTTGGTGCATATTGTTGAACTCAACATGATTTTGCTTCATGTGCTGAATTCTTGCTCGTAAGTGAGATGCCTATAGTTATTTACATTCAGCCTGCAGGTTTGCAAGTTCATTAGTGTGTAAATGTACCTGAATGATACTGAATGCTGAAGAAAAATCAAAGAATAAAATGATGACAACAATTCTTTTGGATATGTTTGTAAATATTGGTAAAAAATAAAAATGACATATTTTCATACTTAATTATCATGAAATGCAAATTATATTTGATCTTGAAACTTAGCTCACAACATTTCATGAGGAAAGATGTCAGTACAATGGTAACTGATGGTAGATCATTTAACAATTCTGACTTTTCTTGGAGCATGAAGAATTTCAAATTTCTCCCAGATGATAGGTTGTATCATATACTTTTCAGAGATTAACTGAATATAAAAACAGTTTCGCAATTTTAGATTTCAACTAATTTGGACAAACCTTTCCTAATTTTTACACAGCAGAAATACTTCCCACATTTCTTTCATTCACAATGTAAAGGTCATCACTACATTTTGTAGAAATGTATCACGTTTTACTCTATCATTATTAATACAATGGTCTCCGCCTAAGAGCCTGGTCATAGGGAGACCAAAAAAAAAAAAGTGCTCTTAGTCATAGCTAATTAGGCGGATTGAAAGGTTATGCAACTCACCTGACTACTGTCTTCACTGCCACATTTAGCTGATCATCACTATTATTCTCTGTATGATAAGAACAGCTTTCTGCTGTGTGTGTGTATGTTGGTATTAGATCAAATGCTTCCTAATCTTTCCTGATTTATAATTTCATAAAAAATGCCCAACTCTTCTTTCAAAGATCGAGTGAGTTTCCACTCAACGGTATTATTGTTAAATGAAACCATGGTATATCTAATTACCCCACCCGTAAAGGCACGAGTGACTTGATTGTTTAAAATTAGCTAGACCAATTTGAAGTAGGAAAAAACTGACCAGAGGAGGTTAAACATATTCCTCCTTATACACAGATTGACCCAATCACAGCTGCTATCCCATGTGTTGGCAGACAAAGAAGTAATGGTCAGGGGCTAGTCCATATGTGGTTTGGTTACTTTCTCCTTACTTGTATCCCTCTTTTCTCCACTCCCTCCCCATTTTATTGCACACCTCGTGCTGTGCATTTGTCTGAAGTGGACAGCATGATATGAAATTACATCGTGGGTCCTCACGTATCTGGCTTGGCAGCGGGCTCTTAGACGGATTTTTTTATTTGGGAGCGGATTCTAAGGCAGGTAAATTACAGTGAAAAACATCTGTTTCTGAGGTGGGCACTTAGCAGCGGGTTCTTAGGCAGAGAATGACAGTACTATATCTACTTCAAGCTGAGCTTGGAGGGAATTATTGTATGTTTAATCATAGGGTCATGCAGGCGTTAATCCATTCTTAGGATAGGTCCTTTCAGCTTGTAAATTTTAATAATGGCTTAGATTTGTAAGCTAAATAATTTTTTTTTTCCATTATTGTTTTTTCACGGCAGTTCCAAGCGGAGCATTTAGTAATGGCCAGTTTGACCCAGGCCGAGAGGTCAGCTATGAGCCGGGCACATTACCTGTGTTCAGTTAGCGCTTGAAGTCAAATTGTATACATGTTAGGAATGTGGTCATTTCTTCTAACAGTCAAAACATAATTATAATATTTTAAAGGGTTTGATAAAGCTGAAGATTAAGTGCATATACTGGGAAGTTAGCATACATACGTTCGCAGTTCAGAGGTAAAGTCATGAAATGATAAGTTTATAAGCACATATATATATACAAAAAGCATAATCCTAAAATTCGATTTTTTTTAAAAGAAGGGGCACCTGACGTGTGAATTTTCAACTCACTAAGATTCATGCACATTATTCCAGATTTGCCAGAGTTATCATTGATTTATGATGCCACTTGCGTTTGTTAAAGAATTCAGCTAACAGAGCTTAATTGCATTTGACACATTGACTTTGTATGCTCTGTATAATAACATCTACATGTGTCATATACAATGACAATATAACAACCTTTAAATAGACATACATATTAATAATAATAATAACACTAATAATAACTAAAGCTTGAAGTCAATGTATTTCTAGACTAGTCTTTAGTTGTTTAGCCTTGTTACGAATACCTGTTGTTCTCCTTTCAATTTTGGTGATGGAGGCATGGATATGTTCCCTACCTTGTTCCCCTAGTAAAACCAAGCCAGAAACCCAACTTTCTGATGAAGGGTAAGCAGTGGCAGTCAAGTATGTGAATTTTAGGTGCTGCTTTGTTTGGAAATAGTTTTCTGTATAGTGTCACGTAGGTTTTGATTGCTGTACTAATTGTACCGTAGGGTCTGTTCTGCAAGAGTGTGAGATAAATGTATGAATGTTAGAATAACTTTTATTGAAATTGTCACACGTTTGCCTGATCACTTGTGCCTGGTTTACCACTGTCTCGTTTTGTGTGAGCTCAACTGTGCAACTGTGTATTTTGTGAGGCTGGAGTAAACGTTTGTTTGTATGCATTTGTGACAGTGATTGCCGATAAATGAGCGGCTGTGATATATATTTGGGGCACAAAACCATGCAAACCTAAAATGGTTTCCAGACCAGAAGTGATTGGACCTTCCCTTGGTGCCAGTGGAGTGATGTTACTACTGTCTATGTCATCTTGAATTTTCTCTATCTCTGACTGAAGTCTACCTTTATTGACTTCATCCTGTAAAAAACTTAAACATCTCTAAAAAAAAAAAAACTGAAAAAAAACTTTGTTTTCTAATGTCTTCTGATTTATTCTTGTGTTTTAGGTAGTGAACAAATTTGTTGAAAACACTGATGTTAGAGATAATTGGTTTTTGCCAGAGCATGTGCTAAATCTGTGTCTAACTGATGTGTGGCTTCCTCTAAAAGATTGTGATGTCTGACTGTCATACCAAGAAGAATGTGTAGACGGGGTGGAATCACTTGAGAGAATTACACGTCTAACAGAGACTCTGCTGATTTAGTGTTACATATTTGAGTGTCATATATTGTCTTTGACAGATCTGTTCTTAATCATAGAATAGAAAACGTTAATTATTGCTCAAAAAATTTTCATAAAATTAGCAGATAGCACCTAGAAAACAAAATGTTAACATCCTAAAAATGCACAAAACAAGTGAATGCTCTCAGGATATCTCCTTGTAATTGACGCAAATGTACAATAATGAGAAAAAAAGCTCTACAAAGACATACTTGAATCATGAACAATATTAGATGTGAGGGAAACTGTATGTGGTTAAATTAAGTTTGTATGAATTTTTAAACTATTTTTTTTTCAACCCAAAAAATACAAACATATTTCAACAAGCCACAATGAGAAAACATACAAAGACAGCTGGAAACAGAGAATGAAGTATTTAAGGCAGACTGTTGAGCGTTTATTTGATAGCAAACTTGCACCTGTTTTTGTGAGAGAGTGGCTATTAACAGGACATCAAAGTGCATCAAAATCAATGCAATTCCAAATTGTGCATGCAACAGGAATTCCGGAGAGCCCAGTCACCTGTCAGCAGCGTAATTTATTGCCGGGCCAGACCTGAAACTAAGTGCTCAGCTTTGTAGAGATTTGGAACTGACGTGTTTTTGTGTCTTTGTTGACAAGCAGTAACAGTAAAATACCAACACATAACAGTTTTATCTGAGCTTTTATTGAAGAAAGTGCTTGTATCCAAAAGCCATTTAAGTGAATAGGGATGTTTAATATTTGTGATTTAGAATTGTGCTATGAATAGGTAACTTTGCTGCAATTACTGTGTAAAGCTTACAAGTGTATATGGAAATTCTATTTGTGAATAAAACACTGTCCAGTTTTAAATAAGGTATTTGAAGTCAGTTGAGGTGTGTCGCTTACATGCTGATTTGTGTACATGCTGCACACATGACAAGGAGCTTTTGACAAATGATGAGCATCCAGACATACCTGCATCATTAAACAAACCCATGTACGGTATGAGCAATGATCACCCGATCATGTGACCGATCTTGAAATACCTCATTAAAATCGTAACTTTAGAAAGCATCCCTATATTGTGACATACAGTCCCGTCTGTGTCATACCACTTCAGTTTGCCTTTTATACTAGTACTAGGACAATTTTCATGATCTGTTTTAGAAATTTATCAGATTTACCTTGTGCAGTCATCGAAACTGGTGTTCAAATTTGTCATACTCACAAACTTAAATAATTCATAACAATACTCCTAAAATTATTGAATGGTCCATCAAATTAGAATTGAAAATTCCTGTGCTTGAAATTTTCCAAAGACTCATGTGGTCCATGACTTATTCTATCAGTATGATTTAATTTGAATGGTTAATGTGTGAGGATATTTGATTAGATGTAGAGACAAAAAAAAGCAGGCTCTTAGGCGGATGTGATCTTAGGCAGATTGAAAAATTACGCAACCCGTCTGAGTTAGATTCTTTTCACTATCATGATTAGTTGGTCATTGCCATTAGTTAAAGATTTATCAATGCAAATAGGTACAGCCTTCTTCTGTGTGTGTGTTATAATCAGATCTGTTCTTGCTTAACGTGTAATTACATCAGTACTGCCCAGCATATAAATTTCAAGTCAGTTTTCATATAACGGTATCATTGTTGAATGAAAACATGATATTGCTATGTTACCTATATATATATATGGATAGTTGCACAAGTGACTCAAGTGTTTACAGACTGACCGATGTAGCAAAACAACTGACAGTCAGGAGGCTAAATTATGTCTCCTTATCAATCGAGCCAATCACAAGTGCTGTCTCACGTGTTGTCAAAGAAATGCTTACGAATTAGTCCACAATATGGCCTGATTATGCAATCATACATCAACTATCACTTCCACTCTGTCTACCTATTCCCTCCAATCCCATCTCCGTTTTACTGCACATTTAGCATTGTGCGTTTCACTCAAGTGGACAATATGATGTGAAATTATACCATAAGTACTCACATGTCTTGGCCTGACACCAGGCTCTTAGACGGATTTTTTATTTGGGAGTGGGTTTTTAGAGGGGTATATTATAGGGGAAAAAATCCGTTTCGCAGCAGAGGCAGGTTCTTAGGCAGAGACTGCTGTATTTTGCAAGATGTTTCTGTTAAAAAAATACAGGATTTTTCAGAAAGAATGAACTGATGTCGTGATGCATTGCTTCAGTTCTCAAGCATCATCATGAAATGAGTCAATGACCATTTAAAAGAGGAGTTTTCTAAGTTTTCAATACTGCCACAGGGGCGCTGTAGTTGCGTTCTTCTTCCGACAACGTTCAGTTGTTTGTTTACCCAGTTGTTCACTTACACTTCCATCATTTCCAGCATCAAATAGTAAAATTTCATCCACTTCCTCTTGTCAGCATTGGTAAGTGCCTGAACAAAGCGTAGTCTGTATGGTTTCAAATGCAGGTGCCTTCTTAGCATATGCCAGACAGTGGATTGAGGGATGAGGGATCGCAAACTCACGGCTAGCTTGATTTATGGACTTCTGGGGGCTCCTCTCAAACACAGCATAGGCTCTCACCAATTGTTCCTCCGAAACTGGTGGTCGTCCTCAACTTTCTCCTTTACACAGACATCCTCTCTCTTGAAACTGTTGAAATCACCGTTGAATATTCTTAGGAGAGAACCGAATAATGTCAAATCGCCTTTGAAAAGCATGCTGCACTATGACAACGGAATTTGTTTCTGCGAACTTAAGAATGCAGAATGCCTTTTGCTGAGCACTCGCCATTCCGAGGGTAAACAAACAACTAAAGTGCCAGAAAAACGACGCAACTACATCGCCCCCGTGCAGGGATGTCAACAAATTTCCTACTTTAGTGGGAAAATAGACTTTTTGGCTGTCAGTAATTTCTCTTTCGACCCCAAATCCTGTATCATTGACCATTAACACACTTCAGTTTTACATGTTGCTAAAGAGCTTTTCCTACTTTTTTATGTAGACAAATTGACATCCCTGCCCCTGTGGCGTAATTCAAAATTTAGAAAACTTCTCTTTCAAATGGTCACTGACTCATTCCATGATGATGCTTGAGAACTGAAGCAATGCAGCATGAAATCGGTTCACTCTTTTTGAATAACCCTGTGTAATATGCATATCAAGGTAACCTCCACTAGGAGGTTGAAAGATATATTACAGAATGTGACATAATATGCATCAAGTTATGCTGCTACTAACTGTCTGCTCATTTTCACCAAGGCATTAAACAAACCCAGTCAAAGAATGTCTTTCCTTATGGCAGACAAGAGAGAACTACTCACAACATTATGTAGTAGTGGACTGATATGGCCATCCTCTCTGAATATAGACTTTACATGTTGTGTCTATGTAAATGCGGTTGTACAGTAGCCACGCCCTTACTTGTCAAATGTGCTTTGCTTTGCGATCAAAGGAGATTCTAATAGAGTAGGCAATACTTTCTGATGCTATGCTTATTCATAGTAATTATGTCCAAATATATCGACACGCCCAGTGGAATTTCAGTATTACTAGAAAATACTTTAGCATAGTTTGGATGCAGGTCATAGGCAAAAATAACCAATATGTTTACATTTCAATCACACATTTTCTGCTTGTCTAAATAGTAATTATATAATTGATGCTGTGTTGTTTATGTGCATTTTTTTTTAGAAATGAATAAGGACACTTCTGACAAACATTTGTCATTCCTTTTAAACTTTAGAACAATTTGTTGCCCATTCCATCCTGAAAGTTGAGCACTTACACTTCGCAGTGATACCAGCAGAATGAGGGATAAGGAAGATGTTAAGAAAGCAATTTCATGAAAAATCTTATAGATATGACTACCCTAAAAATTGATCTTGTAAGTGATTCCTGAAGGAGATGCGAGAAGTTCGTTTCTTTTTTTGTGTGACTTTTCAGTATTGATAAGCATATGATTTTGTCAGTTCTGAGGAATTTTCTGAGAAACAAAAATGTGATAAGCCTTGAAATATGTTTTTTCAATGACTTAAGGACTATTGTGGCATAGTGTTAATTATGGTCAGAGTTCTAAAATTGTGGGCTACTTGATTTTTAGGCAATAAATGATGAAACTAGTATTTGTAGTGCATATTTTTATGCAGATTGTTATGTTTTTTTATCAAGTATGTCACAGAAATCATGTTTGAAGCTCAGCGCACTTCTGTGTGTGTGGAAAAGATGTTCAAGTAACTAATACTGATTAATGTATTTTGTGACAGTTGCTTTTTTTGATTCAAGGAAGATCAAAATGTGACCGTATTTACCTGCATTCAGATTAATTTATGGGCTTATAAATAACTATACTTTTACAGAGAATCATTTTGGTTAATTTCATTAGAGAATGTGAGATTATGGGAGAAAAGGAGTAATTGGATCATGAAATGCAGAAAAAGGTGTCAGAGAGATCTATTGGTTCACATACATGATACTATTAATCTTTGTTGTTTACCATTTAATTTCGTCTAAGGCAGAGAAATATCCCAGAGCATGTAATTTTTTAAAACTGAAACATAGCAGTGAAATTTAAATGTCTGCACATTATAAGTTTATTTGTGATAGCTTATTGTTCTTAATGCATTATTTTCCATGTGTATATATTCTGATGTTTTTAACATACTAACATTTTTCTATATTTTACTTATTCTTTGCAGGTATGCACTAACCTGTCAGGATGTGACTGATATTGCATCCAAAACAAACAGCATGCCTTTTAAATACATTATAGATGTTTTGAAGTTCACTGTATATGAACACACACTTTTATTATTACAAAAATCAAAAGAAAATGCAGATGTTGCTCATCACTGGGGATTTAGAAAATCAGGTTGGTGCATTTTGTTGGAGTGAAAGGAGAATACCTTGCATCTGAAGATGTTTTGATACTAATTCAACAATCATAGCTTTCATAAATCACTGTGGGAGACACTTAATATACTGAATAAAAACATTCAGTTTGCGGAGATTTATACTTTTCAACCATGGCTTCCAGAGGCTTTACACCATCTTGCACATCAAATTCATCATCAGCGTCATCCTCTATCACAAAATTATCGAGAACTTCCATTCATACACCTCTGAAGCCTGCCAGCGTCCAAGATCTGAAGGCTAAATTTGATCCAGGAAAATCTGGCAGTGGCAGCAAAGGTGTAGAAGATGCAGTATTCTTCACATCAAACAGTACCAAAGTTAAAACTGGCAGCCCACTGTCAGAAAGAAGAACAGCTAACCCTTCAAGACTAGGAGCATTAACAGGAGTTCCATCATCTGTTACAACATCTTTAGCTACTTCGGGTTATAAATCTTCATCAGGTGTCTCTCTGTCATCAGTCAGTTCCTCCTTACAAGCTGCTGCACAGAGAAAGCTGGATTCCTCATTCTCATCCAACAGCACATCCTTCACTTCATCGCTGCAATCAAACATTCGTGCTGTGCCAAAAACGTCCATTGCTGTGACAACGGCTAGACCATTCTCACCAGTATCGTCTTCCAAATCTGGCTCAGCACCCAATTCTGGGAAGAGCAGTCCCATCCTAGATACCAGCTCAAAAGTAACTGACAAGAGGACTGCAAAAAAATGGGAGCCTAAGTCAGCTACACAATCTTCACGAAGTTATGCAACATCTCTTACAGGAAACACCAGTACTACTAGTGCAGCATATGGTTCTTCCATTGATCTCCACAGCAGTTTTGAAAGAGACAAAGAGGGTCGTCTTGAATTACCAGTCATGCATATTTCCACTTCAGGTGCTGATGTCAAAGTAGAAGTCGGATCCATAGCAGGATCAAAGCTAGAGGATCAAGTATCAGGTAGTTGCAACAGAAGAGATTTAGGAGCTAAACCCTTGAGTAAAAGCATTTCTGAAACGAAACGTGCATCAGATAGTGCCACAGCATCTGCAACGAGACCTTCATGTAAGACTGAAAAATCGCTCACCAAAGAGGAAAGCCCACCTGTTCAAAGATCTAACAGATTGGTTGCAAGAGAAATTAAAATTGAACGTTTGGACTCGGGGGTCAATATTACATCATATAAAGACAAAGCAGCGGATCAGACCTGCAAAAAGGAAACTACAAAATCTGCTGAAAGATTGTGTGGCGCTGGAAATAAAATCAAAGAAATCAAAGTGGAGAGAGTTCCCTCTGGCCAACCAGTGAAGTCTGAGATCAAACCTGAATTTGCACAGGTTAAATTGAGATATGCGAGATCTGTGCAGCATGAGGATGGAGCAAAAACATCGTCCTCTCAGCTCTCTAAAACCAAAAGTTCTGAGTTCGATGACAAACGTTTATCCCGCAAAATAAGCAGTGAACGATTTGAGAGGCTTATGTTTGACTTTCAGCGTGGGGTGCCAACAGAAAACATAGCAAGAAGAGGATCAGAGACTGATCATATTGCTCTTCAACAGAAGGCAAGAGAGCTATCAAAAACCCATGATGAGAATGAAATACCAATTATTGCCAAAAAGAAAAAGGAGGAATCAATTTTCACAGAAGGTCTAAATGTGGCTGACTTTGTCAAGCAGGTCAACAAAATGAACCCAGAAACAGAAGGCCCCCCAAAATGGAAAGTGCAACGAGCCCAAAGTCAGGCAAGCTCTGCAACCTCCAGTGATGTTGGAGGAGATAACACAGCTCTGAGTGATATAGGAGACAACTTCTACCAAGGAATTCCAGGGGAAGATTTGGATAATATGAGTGATGATGGCAATGACATTTATGAGAAGGTTACTCATCGAGGTATGTAATGTTTTGATAACATTGACAGCCATACTTAACTATTCTTCACCATTTCTTTTAGTAACACTAAGGCTTGACTAAATTTTAACAAAGAGCACTAATTAATGCATGAAGTTTTCAGCATGTTTAATTTATTCAGCCCCAGGAGTGCATTTTTTTTGGGTTTTTTTGTTTTTCAATTTTTATGTTCCTGTTCTTCTTGCATCGGTTTTTCTGCACATATCCCCTGTAATCAAATTTCTTATAGGTTACAATGATAGCCTGATTTCATGACAGATGATTTTGTTTTTCTGTGTCTTTTTCCACCAATATTTTGGAGTGGGGATTATTTTTGGCCAATCCTGTTACATTCCTTTGCCAGACACAAAGGATGTTGAACAAGCAGTACAAAGAGGGAAAAATCACTTTTGCGCTCATTTCATGAAACGTATAATATTAAAAAATTTTTAAAAATTCATGGTGTAAGATTAATATTTTCCTCATAATGTCTTATTGTAGTAACATTGTCGAATTATTTATGATCAATCTTTCAAGTGATAAGAAGAAAAATCATTTTGTTCTTCTTTTTATTGCTTCCCCCTCCTCCCACCCCTTTTAAAGGAGAGAGACTTGTAATTTATAGAGGTAGCAAGTGGATCAATATGTATGACACAATAATAATTTTGTGTGTGCATGTGTGTATCTGTCGTGTTGTTGTTCATGAGATATAGACTAGAAGAGAACTCACGGCCTTCATGGGAGATTTTTTAAATATAAGTCAAACCGATAGGCCTGCCCTGCGACTTAAATTGTATGGCAAGCGTGTGCGCCACGGTGTTGTTATTTTGGATGATTAAACTGAATGTTACTCGAAGAAAACATGTTTGGTGTTTTGAATGCGTCATTCTATCGAACGTACAATTCGGATCAAACGCTCTCGCGAGTTTTTTTTTTTTTTCAGAATAACGTCAAACATAGTGAGCTTTTTTTCGCGTTTATGTAGATAGAGATACAGATCTTTATGCAACAATTCCGTGTGCCAGATTTCATATGGATATATCCGGTAGTTTTCAAGTCCATAAGCCTTTTACTTTTAATGTTTTGTTGCAGATTCATGGTATAGACTAATACCAAAACCCGCTCTACGAACGGGGATTATTTAATCAAGAATTTTGTGTTGACAAATTTAATTACAAATTTTCTGAAAAACAGCTACTAATACTGTCTAATGAAAGAAGGGGACAGAAGGAACTGTTCCAAATGTAAATTAAGAGCACAGAGGAAACTGAACAAAATAAAAAGCGTGAAAGAAGCAAAAGGGGGACTATACAACAATATCACAGCTTTAACTTTGAACACTGTCAAGTAAAACGCAAAGTTAGCATTCAAAAATAAGGGGCTGGCGGGTTTCTTTTAAACCAGAGTTTACTAGTCAACGACCGAACTGAGTAGAAATCAGGCTGATCGTATGCTGCGGCCTGCAATTCACCACACTACTCCTCCCCTCCCCCTCCCAGTCTATCATCATCCAATTCGGATCAAACACCCTGGCGAGTTTATTATTCAATTATTAGGAATTTTTGAATAACATCAAATATAGTACGCTTTTTTCGGCTTTATGTAAGAGAGACACAGATCTTTAAGCAAGAATTCTGTGTGTCAAACTCCAGATGGACCCATTCAGTAGTTTTCAAGTCCATAAGCCTGTTATGGGTTTTGTTGCAGATTTATAGTAAGCCTATATATTTGACAAGGATGGTCGATTTATAGGCAGAATTCAATTTATTAACGATCCGAAAAATGGTGCATTCATTTCGTTGTCGCATCAGTGTTAAAATGAATCACATTGCTATAATTGAAATACTGCTGCTGGTGAGATTTGCTTCAGTGAAGGAGTGTCAGTAGCCAGTCAGATTATGGAAGTCAAATTAATCCCCGAGTTCATGTGTTTTTGTCCTTCTGATTCAAGAGATCAAGACCGAAGCAGCAATACGGGTGAAGCGCGTGATGAAATTAAGTCGTGACAACTTTTTTTTTCGTGCATGTTTAATGTTTGTTCTCAGCCTGATCATCACAGTCACCGGCGGACAGGGGGGGGAGGGGGGGGGGGTATAATCTCTTATTTTACGTTAGCATTTTGGGGACAAGGGGACGAAGGAAGAGAGAGTGTCCTCGATGTGTCAGATGTGTTTTTAGTCTTGGCATCCACAGGAAAGATCCATTCAGGAGAAGAAATTATTCAGTAAAAGTGATCTAGGTCACAGTATTTGCTCGCGCTGCCTCCGTGTGTCGCTGGCCGTGTTCGCAGCCAGGTAGACCAGAATGCTATCGTTTCAATGTTAACCCGACCCACCGGTGTGTGTTGTCAGTTTTATATCAGTAGATTATGTAGCCTACGTTACCCACTTTTCTGATCAGGCTGGATAATGTGTTTATCGGCGGTTGTTGGCAGAATTTAGAGTTGTGTTTTTCCACAGACTTGGATCACATAAAACGGGGACAAGGAATAGGATACGTAGACCAGAACAGGTGAATTTTATGAACATGAAAGACAGACGATGATTATGCTGTAGAGATGTCGGCCTTAGCTTTGACCATTTCTGTTCCCTTTCCATCCGGGCTCTCTGCAGTAGACTAATGTTTACCTCAAGTCAAGGTCTTCCTAGTCTGACACTTTGAAGCAGAGTAGGCAGAATAGTATTATATTTCTATATAATTTGCTTCAGGGCAAAGGGGAGAGCCTTTAATCTGTATAACTTGGAAGGAAAAGTAGAGATATAGTTTTGTAAAGCATTCTGTATATTCTTTATATATTGTTATCTGTGCTATCACAATACCTCAATAAATAGAACAGTTGTCTGTCACAGATTCATAACCCTAAATTAAATGCCCCGTAAAATCAGAGATACATATTCTCTCGTGATTCCACGCACACAGTATTATGGCTTTTCTCTGCCTCACCGACTCTTCTTTAACAAAAAAAAAAAAAAAAAAAATTAATTGTGTCTGCGTTTTCAAATTGCACTACATGGATGTGCGTGCAATGAATGTTCGAAAAAACATTATATAAGAATTAGATGGGGATTGTCTTTTTATGTCATGCTTGATACCCAACATGCGATCCAACCTGTGGGTGGCTGAATAGAAAACTTCAGGGACGAGAGTGATTGACACAGCACCATAATTCATTAAGCCTGTAAGTGCTGTATATGACCAAAATATAACCAAAATTCTTCTATTCAAATGAAATACCATGAGCATTGGTTTACGAGCACAAATTTAATACGTGTATAAAAATATACAATCAAAATCACATCAATGGTCAGGTGTGTGTGTGTGTGGTGGGGGGGGGGGGGTCGTCTTGGCTATGTGGTTTGGTGTCTGTTTCATTGTGAAAACAATTCACGTTGGTGAGATTGTGGCGGGGATCAATTCTCGGATCCTCCTATTAGGGGATGGGAGGACACGAAGATCGAAAACCTGCATTTTTTCAGTGACTCAACGGTCCCCTGGTCTCCTCTGGGTGGGAAAGCCTGACGTCTAGCCTTCTCAGATAAGGGCAAATATATTTCAGAGATCCCATGGGTACATATGCACATTAAAGAACACTTGGCAGTTCGAATCGATGTGGAGCTGACAGAGTGCCGCTGTCCGGGCAAAATTTCCAAATTCCAAATTTCTACCCACAAAACTTCTCACCAAAAAGCAAGCAGCCTCTTAAAGCAGAGATAATCCTACTTTCTAAGGATTGAAAGGCCTAAGAAAAACGAGCAATGGTCAGTGAACGCAATTTCATTACTTTGTTGTTCTTGTCTTTACTCTTGTCCAAAGTTGATTCTTCGGCCCCTTACCTGTGTTTCATGACAAAATTCATTTCATGTTTCTCTCGTCACCCATGGTAAGAACCGGATTTATCTCTTTTCCCCCCTCCTCCCAACTTCCACTCCAAATTGGTTTGAAGTTTGCTTAAAAACGATGCTCCCAGGTTAGCCAAGTGTATTAGCAATAATTACCCATACAATGTATTTTATAATACCTTTTTTGGATCATATTGTTTATGCCAAGACATATAAATAGCACTGATTCGTTAGAGCTGAATAAATCACATCTTTGCCATCGGAGGGGAGGAGTTTGCATCCCCCCCCCCCTTTTTTTTTTAATGATAATGGTCCAATTTGCTCTTATAACTGAGTAAATTTTTGACAGCCAGTGCCTCTTGTGGATCATGTAATATAATGCTTGTAAACGTAAGCTTATAAAAAGCCAAATAATCCTACTTTCTTAGGATTGAAAAACTACATTCATTTAAAAACAAAAATGAATGTGTAACAATAAACTGCAGAAAGAAGACAGGGGATTGAGATGGGTTAGGGAGAGAGGGAGTTAAATATACCGTCAAAAATAAGGTGGTGGGGGGGGGGGGGAATTGCGGCGTGACTTGTGCCGATTACCAATAGTTCATATTCGACTCGGCAAAAACCTGGAAATACCCGGCGGAGTGTTTGTTCCTCCTGCTAATAATAGAACACCTACTGATGTTTGTTCTGCTCCACCACGAGATCCAAGGGCAATTGTCACCGGTCCCGTGCATTTTTCTATGTCAGTAGCAGTGAAGTCTGGAGTATTAAAATTAGACGGGGATATATATCCAGTCATTGCTTGGTCAGAACACATCTATTAATCCCTTGTTCATGGGATATACTTACTTCGCTGTGAACACATGAATGCGTATATATATTGTGTCAACATGCAGAATATAAGGAAAGAATTTTGTTATTGAAATTGAAATGCCACAGGTGACTTTCTAATTTTATCCGTTATGTTGCCGACGATTAGGGCACCATAGCCAAGCTTTCTCAGTACATTTAACTCTCTGCTTTCTCAGACCTGTGTTTAATCCACTTCGCGATTTTGTTTTCCCATTCCATCCATTCTCCATCCGCGTCTCCTTTCCCTTATCCGACAATGACGCACACTGATGATCTTGAGCTGAGACTTACTATCCCAAGCCAGTTTTGTGTCTCTGTAGAGCTGGATCTTTTTTTGTTTAGTTTTGTTTTTCGTCTCATCGTGTTATCTGATACTAAGACCCCAATTACACATATTGTAGGATCCTCTGAGTTTGTCTTCAAGGGATGCCTCTTTCCAGTCAGCCCGGAGGTTTCTGCTCTGGATTCCATCCCTCACGTTTGTTCCTTGCGATTGCTACATTTACAGGTAGCGTTCTGTCAGTTGACCCTGTGTTGTTTTACTCAGTTGTTCACTGCTAGATTCTGTGCAGACCAAGTTCAAGTAGTTGTGGTGTGTTTGTGAAAAATGGCTGACGAAGTTTTAGATGACGTGTTAGCTCTATGCGTAATTGCAATTCAAGAAAAAAAAGATCTCAGAAAAATAAAGCGATTTGGGCGAAGAAATGGTTGCTAAAAAGGCGCACCTGTATACACACAAATCTGTTGAATGAACTTCGCTTTTACCCAGACGGCTTCAAACAGTCCTTGAGAATGGATGAGTCGATACTCATAAAAAAGCAGAGCAGCTGCATACAATACCAGCTCGTCAAAGACAAAAAAAAAAGACCTAACATAGAACAAACTACAGCACATCACGTCATGACTCAGCACACACAAACTCAGCACAAATTCAGGGTCAGACATCCTGTGCGACATGCCGACATAACCACCCCAGAGGAGATTGAAAAAGGTAGAATAACGGTGCGACAAAAGGACTGGGCCTATTGTAACGTATTGTATAAACAAAAGGGCCCTAGCCTTCCCTATTGTGCTTTTGGGGGGAAAAAAGAAAAAAAATAATAATTTTAAAACCAAGCAACAAAAAGCGATATGTACGCGCAGATTTGACTAATTTCCATGCGCTGATTACTAATTTGCACTTAATTTTTAAATTTGATTACAAAAGTCCACTTTTAATTCTCAAAAATTTGTCCTCGCCTGGCGGCAACTTCAAAGGAAAGTTCATACCACAGGACCGGTGGCCATGGGTATGAACAGACCAGAGCTGGCGGTGTACTGGGGCTGGGATGGGAATAGTGGCTCACCAGTCATATATTATTATGCTGCACGCCTAGGGCAGTGGCGCCTAGGGCAGTGGCGCTGCGCAGACCGCAACACGGTGGACCGCAAGCTGGCAGGGCCATTGTTGTTTTACTTAAGCCTTTCAATTCAAGGAAAGTAGAATTATCTCGGCTTTTAGAAGTTGCCAATTTTTGCTGAGAAATTTTATGGGTAGAAATTT
>JBCEWB010000005.1:686414-697070 GCA_039654565.1 Peronia peronii
CACATGCATTGAACTGCTTGTATTGAACTCACCAGAACTGTTTTATTTTTTATAGTATTTACGTTATTGCCATGTTTGTTGTTAAAAAAAAAAAATATCAACTCACTCAAAAGATCAGCTCGGGGGAGTTCAACTGAAATGTAGTCAATTATATTTGTATGCTTGTCACTTTGTTTTAGTAGAGATATACCATGTATGATGTATGTTTCATAAGTAAATGTCTGTGAGAGATATTTACTTTCATTTGCATGATGCATATAGAAGTGTGTGAGTGCAAATACTTTAATACCTGTTTGTACTTGAAATTTTGAGTGTATGTCTGTGAGATTTACAGATCTGTTCTGGGGGTTCATTCCGTTTGCTTTGGTAAGTGCAGTGTCTGTCCAAAGCACAGCGATAGGAACAATTCCAATTTCAAGCTGTGTACAGAAATATGTTATCAATGGTGGATTGAGATGTCAGAAAATCTGAAGCTTAGAATGTCCCATAACTCTTATTAGCCGTAATTAATTTTCTGGTGTTGCTGGAATTTTAATTCCCTTCATAAATTTGTTAGATTGGGGTATATGTCAATATGGCATATAAAAAAAAACACAAATCTACTGCTTTTTCAAGCAACTGCTGCTAGTTTCATTTCTTTTTCCATGAGTGAGCTTTTTAGTCTTGAAGTACATGTAGTTCCATTTATGGCCATGTAGCATGGAGTTTTTGAGGCTAACCAGTCAACTCACCACCACTCCCTGACCTAGCAATGACTGAGCTGTCACTTTGAGTAATAAGAGATAATGTAACACAAAAGAAAATGCTGGTGGATGGTTAAACATTTACTTGTACATTTTGCATTTGTTTTGATGTATTGCAGAGACCCACAAATTTACAGTTTGGAGTAATCTTAATCTAAACAAAATACTTTACACAGGGTTGCTAACTATCAAGCCAAAATGTCAGGCATTCTCCCTGCACTTATTTAGCATGGCAAGTTTGTTCTTAGTTGTTTGAATTTTAGTGGCAAACAAGTTTATTTATATATTTATATAAAGTCATGCCATTTGTTTTTCATTATATGGCTTGAGCACGAATTTTGTTGTAGTTTATGATGTTATTCAATTATTTAGTGTTTTCTCAAGAAAATTGAAGAGTCACTTTTTGTGTTCTCCTTTTCCCTGTCTCATCTAATAATTCATCATCACATTTGGAAATGATATTTGCAGGCCTACTTCATGCAGTTTATAGATGTCTGGAGAAGGAAGTGATTTTAAAAAAAAAAATTATTGAAGACGACACAAGTCAAAAGATTTGAGAAAGATCAAAAGAAGAGGGAGAAAGGAATTGGAAAGACGAGGGTGCAAAGAAGTAATAAATGAGTTGAATAAAAAAGATCGGAGGTTACTGAAGGCAGATCTTTGGCAGTGCAACTCCACTTTCCCAGAGATCAATCATGTCTGCTACCAAGTTATTACTTTACATCTGTATTGATTACTTGAACTGAAATATATGCATCATAGTATAACTCATTTTAAAAACTGGAAGTGAAACAAGAAATATTTGCTGTGAAGTCAAAGATTACGCTAAAAAAATGATGTACCTTTTAAAGTCATTGAATGTTTTCTTCATGTGTTCACTCTTTTGAGTACTGCTATTAAAGATGGCTTATGTATTAAGCTGTATAACTACAACAACCATTTTTATTAAAGTAGTAGTCACCCTGCCACAGACAAATGTCAATATGTCATACTTGGTCAGGTCATGCTTTCATCAAACCCTTGGTTTCAAGGGACTATTATGTAAGCGTAGATATGGACTGACACTGATTATTGCAGAACCAACATATACATGTACATGTATTCATTAAAGTCATGCCATCAAGCCATGTGATAGGCTTTGCTGAAGACAGCTTGCACTTTTTATGTCATATTATCATTTATCCATTTCATTAGCAAGTATAGATGAATCTTTCCTGGTATGGCCACACTGAAAACATAATTTTCATGAGATGCCACAGTATGGACAGTTACTCTACAGTACAAATACATGCATAACATTTTTACAGAAATGCATGTTTGTTTCCTGTCATTTATTTCGCATAGATTTCTTCATGATCCAGATGTTTAATCAATAGCCATATTATCCAAATTGAATAAGATCATCGCAGATGTGAATTTATTTGTACATCCAGGTGCATTGTACATGAAGGATGAAAATACTTTTTACTTCGAGAGATTTTATCAGTTTCTGATTAAGCCAAGACATATAGCAACTTAAAAATTCATTTATCCCTTTTCATGTAATGTAGCATATAAATATTTCTCTCATGATATTTCTCAGTTAAGTATGAATGAATGATAGTTATGAGCAGGTATGACATAATGAATATCATTATTATCAGAGATCCAATTCAGCTTCTGCATTTTATTGTTATCTGTCTGTTCAATAGATTTAAATTGGGGGAGCAGTTATGACCCAATCTTATTATATCCCCCCAACCAGTTTTACGCATAAAACATCTTATATTTAACCTAAAGATTAAATAGTGGGGGACCTCCATCGGTCAGTGTTGTTAACTGTCTGCTCGGCTGTAGCCTATGGCTATAAAGACCGATGTGAGAATGGCAGTCTCTGTCAGATTGCATCAGTGGGTTGTTGATTTATTGAGTTAGCAGGGCTCCTTTGTGCATGCAAGTTTTTCTGCCACAGTGCATCAGTTTGCCACCCCTGATGTGAGGTATAGAGGTAGGGTGCTCTTCCATCTTGAGCAGTTAGCTGCAAGATCCCCTCAAGAATCAGTGATGTCAAGAGTCTTCACTTTGATCTTGATGACGTCTTTGTAACACAGCATGGGGCAAACAGTGTTTCACTTCCCAGAGGACAACACTCCACAGAGGATGTCTTTGGGGATTTTACTATCTTCCATGCGCTGAACATGACCCAGCCAGTGAAATCTGTGCTGTCACGAAGCAAGAGTCTGCATAATGGGGAGGCCAGCGCGGGGTATGATCTCTATGTTGGTAACTTACATGCCAGGATATCAACAGGATGCGACACAGACATCTGAGATGGAAGAAGTTGAAACACCTCTCTTGCTTGGTGTATGTCATCCATGTCTCGCTGCCATGCAACAGTATAATGACAGTAAAGGCAGTGTCATTACCCTTAATGAACACAAGTTTAACTGACATAGAGATCTCCACAGGAAATTAGTTCATGAAAAAAGCTCACTTTATCGGAAAGTACCTTGTCACAGAAAATATGTCAAATTTTGAACAGCTCTCAGGTTGAGATTTATATATTGGAGACTATTTTGTCATGGCATCTCTTTAAATTTATCCCATGAAAATGTGTCTCTTTTCACAAAAATTTTAGTGTTTTTTTTTTTTTTTTAAGTTGTGGAGTGAAAACATAAAACAATTTTCTTTTTCCAAATGCATATTTATGATCATACAATCAAAATTATTCATGCCGTTTGTTTCTGGGGTACTTAAAATTCACTGGCATAGTACTGATGTTTTTAAATATACAAGATCTGCCAAGCTGTCTGTATGGAAAAAAAAGAGAATACTAATCAACAATGTCATCTCCACATATGGAAAGAGATATATTTACAGAATGCTCCTGATAAAAAGCAATGCATTTAAACCTGCTCATTAATTACAGTTTCTCATTAGTTATGGCTTCATTGGTTCTTGACCACCTGTAATGAATGTAGTCATAATATATAGGCCTACAGATTGATTCATTATGTTGTTGTAATATGCTTCTGGTGATTATAAGATTTGATTCCTGTAAGTGCAAAATGAGTATTCATTGATATTTTCTGAGTTTATTGTTACTAATCACATCATATTCTGTCTGGATATCATCACTGGTTCTGCTTGGGGAAACATGTTAAATCAGTTTTTTCTTATGATATTAGGAGGAGGAGAAAGAGAGGGGGGGGGGGGGGGGAATTGATAATTGTTCTTGTGTTTGTCATTACACCACTGCAGATTAGATATCTTCTTTTTATTTAACGCATTGAATATTGCGACCAGGTGATCAAAATAGATTCAGTGATCTATTGCAACCAGGTTCTCCTTTTCAACTAATCAACTGCGTAACCCTCCTGAAGCCACTTGGCCTGGTGTAAAACTTCTCCCTTCTGGAGTCTAGAATGTAGATTTAGAATCTACAAAGTCTAGTCCACTGGAAAGTTCTGATTAGAATTAGATTTAGGGCAAAAGTTTCATTAGGGTGTAATACAGGGTTTATTCAAGTACCCTGGATCATTAAAATTCAATTAATGTTAAAACCACCTAGCAGCACCTGAAAATTGAGACCATTTTGACCATCTGGTAACAATGGCCTCGTCCTTTATAATCAATCTTTGGTGTCTCTTATTGTATACTCTTTTTACCATGCATTCCTTGTAATAATCATATACATACATATTATTAAAAGCAAAATAAAAGACGAAATGAATCAAACGGACTTTTGACTGTCTCATTTCGCCCATGAATACCATCACCATTACAATGAATAATATAAAAATACATGTGACATGTAAAAAAAAATACAAAATAGGTAGAGGCAATTTGCCGCCGAAATAGCCCAAGTGACAGTATGCTTTTTTTTTTTTTTTGCCATTACGCGGCTGTCTGTATCGAACTACATGTATTTCAGTGTAGTTGACTCACTGGGCAAACCAGTTTCTATTTAAGAAGGGGAAAGGAGGTGTTGCATCATTAAAGAATGTAATTATCTATACAAAGTTCACTATTTCTGAATTTCATGTTCAGAAAACTACATGTTAATGACCATCCGTTCATACAGGCGAACAGCCTCAACTTTTAGAGTAGCCATGCGAGCAATCGTGGTGTAATCTGACCTCAGATTGTTCACTTCAGACTCAGATTGGAGAAACATGGCGCTAAGGCGTGCAGTGAAATGGGAAGGGGATGGAGGGAAGAGAAAGATAATAAGGGGAAGATAGGGAATGTACATTATACAATCTTAAGACCTCACATTGACTAGCCATGTAAAATGTAATCGAAATTACTGGAACCGATTGTGTAAAAACATGTCCATAGAAAGGAGATAAATCCAACGGAAAGAGCGATAATGCATTTAACTACACACAACATAACTGTACATACAGCACACCCACACCAACACGCGCACTCTTTGTCTTTCTCACGCATGCACACACACATATACACCTATAACATGCGCACGAAAACGGTGATCTGAGACGGAGAAAAAAAAAAAAAAATCTACATGTAAATCTAATGCTGCAGAACAACTTCACTTTTATTCATTCGGAAAATTTCAGAAATGAAAGGCACGAAAAACTATTAATGAATAAGAGGGCGTGGGTTCCTTTGTTTTGGGCTTCATGCACAGACCCTTCACGACTCTCATGGCCCATTGTAATGTTGTTTTTTCAATACTGTGCTAAAATATTGATATAGCATGGTGTCACTCAATGGGCAGCACCTTGGTTACAGTTTTCTTATATTTTTATTACATATGTATTATTTTTTAAAGGGGGGAGGGGGGCGAAGAGGCGGGTCCTGAAATCGGGTTTTTAATATTCGATTTGGGGTTTTTGTTTTCTCCTAAAAGTTCTGTCTTTTCAGAATATAAAAATGGCATTAAAAAGTTTATACACCAATGTCCATTCTGAAGGGTATGAAGGATGGTCAAGCAAAAGTTGACCCCCCACCCCCCCAAACCTTTCCATCCTTGCTCTGGTAATTAAAAGATATGCAATGGTAGATTATCAATATTTGGGTGGCTACAGGCAAATGGCGCACAAAAGACTCGGATATGATCTGCTTCATTAGTATCAGAGCCCAGATACACGAAGTGGACACTGGCTGACTACCAGGCGCTGACCATACCGAATAATCGAATATCAGTGAAAGCTTTTGCCTGGGGCTCTAGAATAGACTTCCCACAATCGGACGGTGGAATATGCCCTATTTCTGTTGTTTCAAGTACAGTAGTGGACTATCTGTCACAGCAAGGGTAAAGATACTCTTGGTTTTGAGCGATGAAGACATAGCGACCCTGAAATAACTCTACGGGAGCCCTTTTACTGTTAGGGGTAAGGGATCAAAAATAGAGGAAAAATGTGAGTAGAGATACAAGAAAAGGCGAAATAAAACGGAATTAGATGGCTGGAACTCTTATATGGGAAATGAACAAGTACTGGGGTTGAAATCCCGATCAAAGGCGCCTTACGCCTGTTTTTGTAGTAAAAAAAAAAAAATTAAAGGACTTTTCTCAAAATGAGTTTGTTTAGTACAAATACAATGTATGCGATCTACTTTTTTTTTTATTTCTGGAGCCATTTCCATGAAATTTGGCATGAACATATAACAAAACAATAATTTTTAAAAAATGATCAGAGGTGACTCTGTGTTATAACATTTTAATTACCGGTATTTTAGAAATTTTAGATTTTGGGGTCAAATTTTCGGAAAATCCGTTGACTTTTTTACATAATGATTTTAAAAATTTACGAAAAAAAATATGTCCCGATCACTTTTAGATATTGAACTGGAAAGTGTGTACGGTACGCAAAACCTCAAGCAAATCTGTTCGAAAAATTTAGAATCCTATATAGCGAACTTGCGCATAATCGGGTAACATAATTCAAGATGGCGGCCGTTGCCATCACAACCATAAGTAGGTTAATTTCCCATGTTTTCTTTCTATTATTTCTCTCTAATTTGACCTCATTGGATTCGATAGTAAAGTTAAAATCATTTTCCCCGCATTTCCACCCCCAAGTGATTTCCTAAATGACTCCGCCCCCACCCCCTCCCCCTTTAATGGCTCAAAAGATTGGAATCCATGGATCGTGCAGAAGAGCCCTGTCGTCTCATTTCATGAAAAGATCATGGAGACAATGACTAATTAACAAAACTCCGTTTCAACCCTAAGAAAATAGGATTACCTCAGCTTTAATTTTAGTGTATGACCAGATCGGGGGAGAATTTTTGTGGGTAGAAATCAGGATCCCATACTAGGCTTTCTTTTTCTAATTAGGCAACTGGCCGCTTTAGACTCGGCCAAAATAAATACATGTAAATAAATAAATACCATTGGCAAAAGCCACTTGAGGATACGAGTGTTGAATTATTATTATTATGTTTTATATAATTATGTATTAATTTTAGCATACTATTTACAGCGTGGAAGTCGTGAGACAAACACTGCAAAAATGGAAAAAGCACTTTTTTTCTATAAGCTATACCAAAAACAAAAATGCAGGTTAGATTTAAGTACATGTATTAGTTTCCGGTTAATATTATTATTATTATTATTATTATTATTCAAAAGCGAAATGATACTAAGCCACTGTGGACAGCATTATGGTAAGGAAGATCCATGGAGCTAGAAGCTTCCATGGGAAGATCCAATCAATCGGAACTGAATGGTGGTCTTTTGAAATACTAGAACAAAACATGGTTTGTTTGTCGGTTTCTGTATGTATGCATGTATATGTACATGTATTGTGTGTGATTTTTTTCCCCCCTGTTTTCTGTTTCTGTTGTGTCTTTTGTTCTGTATAAGTATTTTGTCTTGATTCATATGCATTAATATCAGTGTACAGTGTACAGCTTTGAGGTTTACTATTTTCCATTTTAAATGTACTTGTCGATTTGGCGATATTTTTTTAAATTTAGTAACATCTTTACAGTTCAATACCAAATATACATACTTATACACGTGTTTATGTTATATACATGATTGTACATACTTGTCATAAGAATCGTATACATGTCCATGTATTGATATTTTAATTCTTGTATACACATCTGTTTCTCTATGTGTATAATATGATAGACGTGGTGCAGATAGGTGAGCAAATTTAGGATGCGATGGTTTGAGTCTGAGCCGAGTTTGTCAGCCTTCTAAAATTTAATGAGTTTCTGAATCGTAAAACAATATACCATATTTTTTTATGTAAGGCTAAACCAGTAAAAAAACAACGTAGTAACAGAAAAAGTCTTAAACGTAAACACCATTCTCAGCAGTTTTAGTTGCAATTTTAGTAATGGTTCGAAGACATCTCAACGCCTGATTGAGGAATCACTCACAAAATAAGTTTCGTTGTTGTTAGATCTATACTGTAGATGACCGGCGTAAACAGATTAATGGTAGTTTTTAATGTTTTGCACTTTACGTCAATTTGGACACATGTCATGGTTTTAGACCGGCCATTGTTCGTCATAAAGCATCGTTCAGCTGCGAGCGAATAAAATAATATGATGCTCAAACCCATTCATTTCACTTTCATTCATTACAAGTTCGCGTAGCAAGCAACTTTACTATGGTCGGAAATAAATTATGATAATTACTATGATCGCTAAAGGCGCATGCGCAGTGCATCGACTCGACGTTTTCCGTTATTACTCTGAAAAAGAAACTGTATGTATTATGATGATTTTTTTGCCAGTTGTCTTTGAATCACTATTTCAAAGAAATAAATTTCAACTTAGGTCATAATTTTGGGTAAATATTACAATCGACAAAAAGCAAAGTTCGTAGTTTTCATTTGTTTTCCCATGAGCCTTTGCTTAGCGCTACTAGCAGCCATTTTCTTACGCTACACCCGGGGAGCTAGGCGGGCAATTTATTTCCTCAAATACGAATAATCCTTGAGGAGCTGGCGTTCCTCACTATCAGGAACAATGAGCCAGTATATTCATGTAGCCGAGAATGAGGGTGATGAACCCATGGAAGTACCTAGTGAGGACGACGGTACTCTTCTATTGACGACTCTGTCAGCTCAGTTCCCCGGGGCCTGCGGACTGAAGTATCGAAACCATGAAACGGGAACGCTGCGAGGAATACGTTTGTCAGATGGACGTTTGTATCCACCAGACACTGATTGGGGAAGGCATGTCTACATTGTTGTGTTTCCGAAAGGTATGCATGACACGGACATTGAAATTTATGGTTTCAGTTACTGTTATGTTCATCGGTTTTGTCGTTTCCCTCCCCCATTATAGCGCCCCCTGTCTTCTAAACCCACTTCTGTGAGCAGTTGAGTTAGGGCTACATTACATCATATCATGCGAAAGGTGTTCGAATGACCACCAAGGAGTTGACCTTAGATTTAGTTTACTACCAGTTGGGTTCTTTATTTCTTGGTCCTACACTTGGTCTTGGTGGACCAAGATCAGACCAGTGGAGTCTCCTCCCCCCCCCCCCCCCCTTCACAAAATTCAACCAGGGGAATTAACTCTTGCGATGCACAGAAAACCCGCAGTAGGCTACTAAATCGATCTCTATCACACTAGACTAGGGGAAGAATAAAATTAAATGGATTGAAGATAATACCCAAAACTCACTGTGGAGTGACCATTTCCATTATGTATAGATCTAGGCTGTCAAACTCCCTTTATTCTACACAAAATCTTGTGGCTCAAATTCAAGATTCTTCTTTCTTACATAGTATTCATATCATGCAATTTTGTTTGGTAAAAGAAATTGTGTAGTGAGGGAAACTCCAGGGGCTGTATTCATGAAGTTGTCGTAACTTCAAGGGAGTTACGCATTAGTGTAGGCTAAGGTACCCATAGGGACGACTTGGTGTAACATAACATTTAGTTTGGTATTCATGACGCCAGCCTACACCTACCTAAGTTGAGCGTAGTGTCTAGATCTGTGATTTGTTACGCAAAGCCGCATAACATAGCTAATCATGAGCAACTGGGCATGCATGACTGTGCCTCCCAATCAGCTGCTTCCGTGGGCCTGTTATGTTTGTGCAACTAGGTCATGTAGGATGCCCACACATTGGTCAATGGGAGGTAGAAAGTAAACTAGCGGTATCTGTTGTTACATTTCTAGCAGTTGGTTTGCATTCGTGCCGATGTTGATGGTTAAAAAGAAAAAAAAAAGGAAAAAATAACAAAATAAAGTAGAAAATAAGAAAAAATGTTTAGAGTTAATGAACAGAGATGGTAATGCTAGGAATAAAATTTTCACTGTGCATATATTTCGGTATGACATATCGTGGCATTACTATTTTCAATTATAGTAGACCACTTTTTAAAAACATTTTTTTTTTTTTAAATCTAACCTTCGTTGAGACCTCTCAAGCCTGATCATAAAGTAAATTATTGTGCACTAAATAATCAGGGCATGCCAACAAAGTAGATGTAGATCTCCAAAGACTGACTACGGGTGGGTAAATTACAATTATGGAAATCACTATTTCATTTATATGCAGACCTGCCATTTATTCTGATTTTATCGGAATATTCCAATTTTCCCCCACGAATTCCTGTCCTTCTGATTTTTCCGACTGCCTGCACTGCATTCCGATTTTTAAAATTTTTTTTTTGTTTCTCCAACATTGGCTTGGCTGTGCCTGTTGACTCGATTTCGTTTCGCCGGAAGTGCCTAATGATATTTTAATTTTACTTCACATCGGTTTTGTGAACTCTGGTTTCGGTTCTCTGTCTTGCAATCGCTACCGTCTCAGCAACTCTCATTAGATCTAGTTATTGCCTCGTCCATTAGAGAGCTAAATTTATAATATCTAGTTCCAATTAGATCTACATCAGGAATAGGCAAGCTTTCGGTTCTCGCGTCAAGCCCAACTCGCGTGCTTTGTACAACCGCCGACGGCTCCTTTGTTTAGATCTAGAGTCTAGATCT
>JBCEWB010000005.1:707472-731347 GCA_039654565.1 Peronia peronii
ACATCAACCACCAAAAACTGCATTTTGTTCACTATCTTTAAATTGGGAGATCAGAAAACTAAATCGCGATTTTCTCGAAACAGCATTTTTTTAGAAAAAGGCGTTTTGTCAAATCACGTTAGAATACTAACATACACATGGAATCTCCGAAATATATTCGCCCTTATCCGAGAAGGTTAGACGTCGGGCTTCCTAGCCAGAGGAAGACAGGGGACCATTGAATCACTGAAAAAAAAAAAAAAACCCACAGGTTTTTTATCTTTGTGTTGAGTTTTTTTTCATCATGGAGCAGACGCCAAACCACTTAGATGTCATGTAGTTACGGCGACCCCCCCTCCCCCTCCCCACACACACACACACACACAAATACAGTAATACACATTACATCCGGCCTCTATTTAATGTCTGAACTTTCATTTTGGATTAGAAACAATTTTGCTTGCTTGTGTGTGCATGCATATGCGTGTTCTCTTTGTTTGTTTGTTTGTTTGTTTTGTTTGTTTGTTTGTTTTTTGACGTTATAGGAAATGGACAAATCTGAAGGGGCGGAAGTGTGTGCCTGAGGCCTAGGAAGGCGTGACGGATAGATTTTCTAAGGAATGGAAGCCATACTTGCTATTGCTATACTGCATGTTCTGCTAGTGAAATTACATGCATCTTTCAGTGATGTAACCATGCTACTTATGGGAATACGTAAGCCTGCACATATAAGACACTTACATTTATGAATGGGAAATGAATTCTGCAATCAGCATCAACCAAATGCGTGCTCTCTATTTCCAGTCAAACTTGATGCTTGCCTTCTCAATGGACCCCAGTGACCTTCTCTTAAAACACGCCTTTGCGAAGGAACAAAGTCTCAATGGTGAGATCAAGATTTTGAAAATGACATGTATCTGTCTCCTTAGTTTAAGGTTTCAGCAGCCGAAAAGCGTTCAACAGCTAAATACTGGCCAGCCTAGCCGATCAGTTGCTCAAAATCATAAACATACAATAAACATCATTATTATTATTATTTTTATTTCAATAGGCCTAGTACATGTATAGTAATTAGTGTGTCAATGCTCCAAAGAAACGACGTTCCAGTCACCAGTGAGGTAGGGGACAGAACTCAAAAAAATTATCTCCCGGTTATGAATATTCCGGAGTTCTCTCCCTCGAGCGGTCACATCTCCATCTTCATGTTAATTGTCATGTAGATCTAATCTACATCTAATTAATCCGAGCAGGAAAGCCACAATATTAAACTGTCTGGCATTCCTTAAAAATCAGGCACTCCCGTGGTTTTGTGGCCCCGGTCTGTTTTCTAAAGCTAAATCTAGATCTTAATGCAAGGGCCATGGTCGCGGTATAACAATTATATATTATTATAAAATAGTTGGTATACGGAGCTAATAGACTTAAATTAGCAAACATAATAATGCAGTAATCGATATGTGCCATTTCCGGGACTTCCGTAGTGGAAACAGGCCGGGACCACAAAACCACGGGAGTGCCACAAATCATCCCGTTTAATGTTGCCTTCAAGACCACGCAGGGTGAACATCATTTTGTGTGTGTGTGTGTGAAAGGAGAAATTATCATGCACATATTCCACATTCGCTTTTAGGGGGAGGTTAGTACTTTTTCGCCCTGTGTATTATTTCGACCACCTAAGATACATCAGTCTTTTTTAAGGTCTAAAAATTAGTTTAACCAGTGAAACATCAACAATTTTTAATTTCAGTTGAAACTAACACATCTTTTGATATTTCACTGGTTAAACTAATTTTTAGACCTTAAACAAGACCGATGTATCTGAGGTGGGCGAAATAGTACACGGGGCGAAAAAGTACCAACCTCTACTATCTTTTCAAGGAAAGCAAATTGTGGTTGTAGATTACAAATAATTTGACGTGCAGAAACTAGGAGCAGGCAAAAACAAAGAAACAAAACCAAAAAAAAAAAAAAACAAATGAACAAAAGCGAAACAAAATTTTTAAAAAATGCTCACAATCCTCTTCCTGATTGCATGTATTCTTTTTTTTTTTTTAAATCCCCAAAAACACATTAGGACGTTAATGCTAGATGACAGCAACAACAATGATGATGATACGCATTACATGCGTTATGATGTCTAGCTCACTCGGATAGGTTCGGATATATTTCTAAGATCTCTTGCATACATTACACGTGGTAAAAAAAAAAAAAAAAAAAAAAAAAATTAGCAGTGAAATATCGAATGGAGAGTAGGTGGAGATGCTGCAATCCGGGCAAAATTTTCAAATGTCAAATTTCCAGCCATAAAATTTCTTCTGATCTAATAAGGCGGGCACTTGAAGTCGAGATAATCCTACTTTCTTAGGACTGAAAGACTGCATGCTTAATTTAAAAAAAAATAATAAAATGAATTGACAGAGTGTGAGATTCGTGAGAGGCTGCACTGAGGATGTGTCATGGAGTCTCATACGTTACATACGTCTTTCAACCTCCTAGTGGAGGTTATCTCAGCGGGTTTTTGTTTTAAAAAAAAAAATTAATTTAAAAAAATTATGTTTTTCCTTAAAAAAAAAATAAATAAAATAAAAAATCCTTTAAAAAAAAAAAAGTTTAGGTCACTCATGGGTTCGTGGCTTGTGGTTGGAGTCTCATAGGCCACAGCTGAACAGCCCAAGACAATAATTGTTGGATTTTGTTGTTTCTTTTCATTATTCATTATGTATACAGCCTTTCAATCCTAAGAAAGTAGGATTTTTTTTTTTTAAGTTCAGTATATGCCCAATTTGGTGAAAAGAAACATTTTGGGATAGAAATTTGGAATGAAAATTTTGACGGGATACCAGCGTTTCCACCTAACGCTTATTCTTCATCCGACTTTTAACGCCAAGGATTCTTTAAAGTGCATAATGTACCCAAAGGATCTCTGAAATATATGTGCCTTTATTCGACAGGGCTACATGTCGGGCTTCCTTACACAAGAAGCTGAGAAAATCTTTGAGTCACTGAAAAAAAAACAAAAAGCCCAACAGCATCTAATTCTTTCCCATACCCGGTACCCCGATTGGATTTGAACCAGTCACACTTTCACACTATCATATGGTCTAAAGGCAGGCACCTAACCCCTCTGCTGTTGATTAGAATTAGATACTGTCCAAATGTGCACAGGTACCAGCAAAGTCAGGCCGGATTTGGAAGGTTTTCTTTGGATTTGAATGTTGAGAAAAGTTGTCTGGCATGAAGTAGTACATGCATTCCTTATCAGAGCATACTCTTTTGTATTTTTTTCTCCTTTCCTTGTTTGCCTTCTGTTTATTTGTTGTTTTTCCCCTCCTTTTTTCTCAATGTATTTTAACTTTATCCCAATGCTCGACACGAATCATCTTTCGAGGGAAGTAACCCTTTCAAAAACAAAAGACACAACAATGGAAAATATATTTCCAGTTGTTTCCCGTATGCCATATTCATTCTGTAAATTTGTAATTACATACATGTATTATTATTGTTATTTTCATTATTATTATTATTATTATTATTGTTATTATTATTATTACTATTATGTATACAGTTCGATATACAATATACGTACAAATTCATGGCTTTATTGTTCAGGACATGAAGATCGAAAACCTGCATTTTTTCAGTGACTCAACGGTCCCCTGGCTTCCTCTGGGAGGGAAGCCCGATGTCTAGCCTTCTCGGATAAGGGCGAATATATTTCGGAGGTTCCGTGTGAATGTTGCTCATGTTAAAGAACCCTTGGCGGTTCAAAATCGATAAAAGAGTAGGCTGCGTGCCGCTGTCCGAGCAAAATTTCCAAATTCCAAATTTCTACCCACAAAAATTCTCACTAAAATCAGGCAGCTACTTAAAGCCGAGATAATTCTACTGTCTCAGGATTGGAAGGCTTAAAAAAATAAAATAAAAATATTGGTCCAACGAGGCACGTCACTCATTTACATGCGTATTTATTCTCTAGTTGAAGTCAAGACTTCAAGACTGAACGAATTTGTCCTTTGTCTTTTTCGGTCTTATTTCCAACCGACGTACACTTTTGCTACATTTATTACAAATCAATCTATTATATTTTGTACAATGTAGATTCTATTTCTATTACTGATGGCATCCTCGGCCAAAAACTTACGCCCCTGGTTCGAATTTCGAATTCTACCCGGGGAATGGGAAAGATTGAAACTTGCATCTTTTTCAGTGACTCAACGATCCCCTGGCTTCTTGCGTAGGGAAACCCGACGTCTAGCCCTCTCAGATATAAGGGGAAATACGTTTCGGAGATTTCCTGCGTACATTCCACACGAGCTAAACAAACAAACACATACACACACAAAAAAAAAAAAAAGAAAGAGAAACGGATGAAGAGTTGGCAGAGACGTCACTGTCAAGGTAAAATTTGTAGATTCTAGATTTCTAACATAAGGTTTCTTCGTAAAAAATCGGATTTTCCCATAAACTGAATGCGGTGCCATCATTATCTAGGTCAGGAGGTCACCACAGTGTGGGCACTATTTTGTGCTGTTTTGTGTACATACACGCTTTGTTCACGGTCACGCGTGTTCATTTTTGGTTGTCGTTTTATTTGTTTGTTGATGTTTTGGTCTCGTTAATTAACAGTTTGTCGTTACTGATGTGTTGTTGTTTTCTTTTCGTGTTTGTTGTTTACTTGTGGTTGATCATTGTGTTTGTTGCTGTTGATCAGGATGTTGTTGGTGAATGCATGTATGTGAGCATGTATGTGCATGTGTTCGTTTTCTACATCTATTAATTTAAAGCCACCAAAACCCCAGCTAGAGTCTTACAGTGCAGTCCAGTTAAAGTCAACTCGCCTAAAGTAAATTCTTGCTCGGCGTCAACCTTTCTTGGCAGTCCTATTATTTTCCCCTGTATATCTTTCATTGGTTAATGTGAACCGTGTTTGATTTTTTAATTTTTTTTTTTTTAACTTTATCCGGACTTTATCGCATAAAAAAAATTCATAGTTTTGTTAACTTTAATGATCGACAAAATGGAAAACAGACCGACAACGGGTGGGGTGAAATAAAGTTTGTTGTTACTGGTCAGGTTGTGGTGTGTGTTTGTAAAATCTGTTTATTTGTTTTTGATTTTTTTTTGTTTTGTTTACTGGCTAAGCCCATTTCACGATTTGAATTAAAATACACGTATCACCTATTAGCTTTCAAAAAGTGATCTACAAAAGCAGAGTCCGCAATCAATAATATCAGAGATTGTTTATTGTTGTTGTTGTTGTTCATGCTATGTCTATGTCGATTATTTACAACCACATGTATTTAGTTTTAATTTTTTTTTTTTTTTTAAAATTTTATTTGTTCAAAGGGCCATAGCCAATCCACGGTTCTAATGAGTTATTCTGACATCAGTTAAATTACCTCCCTCTGAGAAGAGGTGTAAGACAAGCATTGCAAAGAAGGAAAAAAAATCTGGTTTTCTTTTTTTTTTTTTCTTTTATTTGAAACATGAGTAGCGGAAAATTCTGAGGAAATTAGTCTTTGTGTTGAACTTTGTTTTGTTTTTGTCATCGTGATATTTTGTTCCATAATTTTTGCTTCAGATGTTTCAAATAACAGGAGCAAAAGCGTGTGTATGTGTGCGCGCGCGCGCGTATGTATGTGTATGTGTCCCACCCCACCCCTTCCTTTCTATACAATGCTTATCTTATTCTTCCTGTACATGTACTTGGCAAAGGGAAGTAAGTTGGCTCTCTGGAAAAAAAAAAGTAAAAAAAAGACCTATTATGACATCCTTGTACGAACTTCAATTATCTCGGACAGCAGGACTTGTAGATAACAAGATGAGATATTGTTCCGTGTGTTTATTTGTGTATAATGGCCCATTCAACGATTCTAATTAAAACCATTAGTACATGTATCCACTTACCAGTTTGTACTAATCTACAAAAGCAGCACTTATGGACAGCAGGATGAGAAATTCCAATCTTGGTCACGGACGGCACTTACGCCTCACGCACACGGAAATATAAATCGTCTAGCGTGTCCTGTTAAATGTCACTCCAGCTGAATCACACACAGTGACACAACATGACAGCGAGTGAGTGACATTTTTATCCTGAGTCATCTTATAGTCAGTCCTGATCTGACAGCTCGGCCAATCCACGGGGCCCGGGATGGATTTGTTGGATCAACTGCTGGAATTAATTTGGTTTTATTTATTTTTCTTTTTCTGTTGATCTATTTTTATTATTTTTTTTTTCCCAAGCCTTTCAATCCTAAGAAAGTAGGATTATCTCGACTTTAAGTGAATGCCTGTTTTGGGTGAGATTTTTGTGGATAGGAATTTGGAATTTGAAAATTTTGCCCAGACAGTGGCTCTATGCCTACTCTTGATCGATTTTTAACTGCCAAGGGTTCTGTACTGTGCGTAACGTACAAATTGGACCTCCAAAATACATTTACCCTTATCAGAGAAGGCTAGACATCAGGCTTCCCTGCCCAGAGGAAGCCCGGGGACCGTCAAGTCACCAAAAAAATGCAAGTTTCAATCTTCGTATCCTTCCATCCTCCAATGGGAGGATCTGCAAGTTGAACCCACAACCTCACAACGACGTGAGTTTTCACCATGGAGCAGATGCCAAATCTCATGGCCACGGCAACCGCCGAGTTGATCTACATATTTACTTATTTGTTTATTTACTTATTTCTTTGTTTATCTCTTGCTTTCTTTCTTTATAAAAGTTTAAAAAGAGTCCCACTCTCAGATACTCACGGTTCTCTCTGATTCCATTCACTGACTATGACTAAAGAGAGGGAATTTCCATTTACCAAAAACACAAACTGAAGTAATAGTTCTGGAAGTTGACATCTCAGCTTATTCAAATCTTCCAAGTTTCTAAGAAACATTGACAAAAAATAGAAGACTCTAGAAGAAGAAGCGTTCTGGAAGATTGTAATAGTTTCTAGAGTGTTATTAAAAAAAACAACACTGTGCTGGTACATTTCAGTCAGGAGAACAACAGTTCCAGTACTTCTAGACATTATGATTAAAAAAAGAAAAAGATCTACATAACTTCTTATCTGTGTATCCATTATCTTTCTGTCTACCCGTCTGTCTGTGTGTTTACCTGTATTTTTAAACAAGGACTCCTAGAGTAAAACAAAGTTGAACTAGAGCAAATTGCGGTGTAAATCACTTACTTCTGTCAGAAATTGGTATACCTGTTGTTATCAAGCCTCTACATAGAACTACCTGTAAGATGTTCTACCAGGAGATCATTAAAATGGTATCCAATGTGTTGTAAATCAGTTGAAATCAGTGTCATCCACTTATTTAAGATCTCTGATAATTGGACATAATTGAGCAAGCGAGGACATCTGAACTAATTACGAATGTCTTACGACCAGGGCAAATGAGTCGGAAATCGCGCCGGGCGATAAAGATTCACGGCCGTTTTCGGTTGTTTTTAACTACTTTCTGACTGAGATACTAAAATTTTTTGTTTTCACAAAACGACAATTTAAGCTGTTTAAACCTGAAAAAAGAAAAATTTTGGTATCAAAGTCAGAAAACAGTAAAAAACGGTAAAAAACAACGGTAACTCGAAATTACCCAGCGCGACTTCCGACTCATTTGTCCTGGGCGCAAAACAAATCAATTCACGTCGAATGTTTTACCTGTTGTATTGTTATCACTATACATGTAACCAAATTCCCTTATATAATTCCCAGATTAAAAAAAAAAAAAACAACCAAAAACACACTGGACCATAATAGATAACACAGTGAAGGAATGAACCATTTTGACCGTCAGCAAAATTACTTCCCTTTGCCCAGTACAAGAGGTATAACACAAGCATTGTACTTGTATAGAAGGAAAAATTCACTTTTTCTCTTGCTATGTGAAATATAAGAAACAGAAAATTCTGAAAAATTCACCATATGATGAAAATGTTTTTTTCCTTTTGTGATAATTTTTTCGTAATTTTTTGCACAACAAGTTTCAAATAACAAGACAAATGGTGTTTTTTTCCTTCTTTGCAATGCTTACCCTATACCTCTTGTACTTGGCAAAGAGAAGTAACCTTGGCTGAAAAGATGGCTCATTCTAACCACTGAACTCAGCACAACAGCATTAGCTGTAATCGCAATCTGGGTTAAATATCTTGCCAAACATTTGAGAGAATTTGTTTTCTATGCATTTTTTAAAGACCATTTTAACAGATACCTATACATTACACATGTATTTCTAAACCCTCAAGCTGTATGCAGGAGTTCTGTGCATAGCAAATGGATTCAGAATTCAATTCCATGATTGTGTCATTTCACTGCCATTTCAAGCACACATCCCATTCTCTTGAGAAAAACTGAGTTCCCAACAAACCATCATGAAATACATGTGTTTATTTCTGAAATTTTCACCGTTGCCTCAAAATTGAGGGATCTGAAAATTAACATTTAGATTCTACAAATGGTCTAATGAGTTCAAAATGAGCACAGGAAAAAAAAATTAATAATAAAAATAAAAACATAAAACAAAAACAAAAAATAAAAACCTGACATCATATATATATATGTATATTTCACATAACCTCAATTAATAATTATTCATTATCTGACTGATTCAAACTTCACCTGACGCATTAAATTGAAACATTTTCCAGGTGTCTGACACCCTGCAAACCAAAGATGTCCTAAGCTTAAAACTGCATAAAAATGTACACAAGAGATCATTCCGTGCCTTAATTAATACATAATATATCCCCTGACAGTAAGAATGAATGAATACAACAAATAAAACCAAAATTTAAAGAAAAGAGAAAAAACAAAGGGCAAATCTCTTTGACGGACGACATGAGTTAACAATATCAGATGACGGAAGCAACAAAGTACTCCACATTGGACTAGATGATTACTCAAAGTAAGTGAAAGGAAAGGAAAAGAGAAATGAGCTGCATTTATAATTTATACAGAGACTGTCAAAGGAAGTTTTTTGAAGCTTTCAACGATGATGACACAGGCAGAAGAAAGAATATTGTCACTGTGAAGAATGGATGGACTATCGCATGTGTGGACTGTCCGTCTCACTACTGGTAACATCTCTCTAACTGTAAGGTAATGACACATGTCCTCAGCCATACTGATATACATGTACACTCTAAAAGGGTTAATACAAAATTTGCCGTGAATGGAAAACACTTTGTGTTTTGGAACAGGTGCTTCCACTTTGTGTTTTGGAATAGCCGATGATTTGAAACACGAGCATTGTGAAGGGGGCAATTGAAAGATGGGTGCATGAATACTATACATATGCGCCACATACTAATTTTGACAGGATAAACTCTATCTTCTTATTGTGTCATAAGACAGAAGAATGTGGACATTTACCGTACCACGCTTACGGGTGTATTCTTTGAAGGATTTTATAGATCTACCTTGGCTTGGTCTTAGCTACGGTGTCATATGAAAAAAGGTACGACCGGGTAAGCACATGTTTTTAGCAATAAGGGTAGATGTCATATCAGAGCATAACTTTATTCTGTTTCAAACATGTCAAATTCCATAGCAAAATGACCGTTCTGAAAGAGTATTTTGTAACAATGCAATTTTCATATTGAGGCATTTTGTATTAACTGTTTTAGAGTGTACCTGATAGTAGACTTGAAAGCCAAGAAGGACAGGATATGCGAAGATGGTGAAAATCCAAAGCAATTATTAATTATAAATCAGGTTCAACTTTTGATAAAACTGGAGTTTTTTTTTTTTTTTTAAATCATGACCCTTGTCTGCTAGCATCGATGAAATTAGGCTGGACATATTTTTATTTGTATTTCAATTCTTTTTTTCTGGAGCAATGAAAAGGAATGTCAGCACAAGGCTAGACTTGAACTATGGCAGAAAGCATAGCATGAAAACAAGAACAAAATCAATTTCACACCATACGGACTTTCCACTCCTGATATGGACATGAAGTACACAGATTATTTCTGTAATGTTTTGGGGCTATCATAAGTGAAAACCAGCACTTCTTTTCTTTACACTAAAAGTGGCCAGTAATCAATGTTATCTTTCAAAAAATTTCTTTCAATATAATATCCATGAGAAACTTTCAAGGTTTAATCTCAATAAAATTAAATGCATTGTGGCACAACTGATACAAATATATACTATTTTACATAAATGACTCTAAATAAAGCCCACAACACACACACAGGCCGTATCGATTAGTTTAGACAATGATAAAGAAACCAACAAAAGAAAAAAAAGGAAAATATAAAACCATACCCAAAAATCATAGGGCCGATGGCTGATTTTGAAATCAAGCCTATCTACTGGGTGGAAAATTCAGATTTATGAAAGAGGTCAGTATTTCACAAACTGATTGGGCATCGAATCCCACTTTGATACCTAATACAGTATTAATATAATTTTCATAAATCAAAATTTTCATGTTGATCAGAAAAAGTGGTAATGCCTTAATCAGTTGCCTCCTTAGAAAGAGATACAGCGGTCTCCGCCTAGGAACCTGGTCTTCGGGAGACAAAAAAAGCGGGCTCTTAAGCGGACGGGTTCTTAGGCGGATCTTAGCCCTTCTGACCACTACTATGATTGGTTGATCGTTAGCGTTAATTAAAGATTTATCTATGTGAATAAGTACAGCTTCTTTCCTGTGTATATGTTATAATTAGATATAGCAATTCCTGATCTTTTTTAGCATATATAACTACACCAAAACTGTCCAGCGTTTAAACGCCATGTGAGTTTTCACATAATGGTATCATTGTTGAAAACATGATATTGCTATGCTACCCTTGGATAATCACACGAGTGACCCAAGTGTTTACAGACCGACCTAAGTAGCAGAACAGCTGACCAGCTAGGAGGCTAAACTTACTCCTCCTTATCCACAAAGCCAATCGCAGGTACTGTCCCAAGTGTTGTCAAATAAAGAAATGGCTACATATTTGTTAACAACGTGACCTGATTATGCATCAACCATCACTTCCATTCCTTTGTCTACCTGTTTTCTCCATCCCCGTCCCCATTTTACTGCACATCTAGTAGTGTGCGTTTCTCTCAAGTGGACAGTATGATGTGGAATTATATCATAAGTACTTGGGTGTCTTGGCCCGGCACTGGGCTCTTAGGTGCATTTTTTTATTTGGAGCCCGGCGCAGGTTCTTAGAGGGGCAAATTATAGAGGAAAAATTCTGTTTCGCAGCAGAGGCGGGTTCTTAGGCGGACCGAGCTTTTAGGCAGAGGGTTCTTAGGTGGAGACCACTGTACCATTTACAGCACCTTAACATCAATTAAAAAAAAAAAAAAGAAAGAAAACAACAGTCTCGACAGGTATGACAGCGCAGGTACAACCTGGGTATGTGTAGCAGGCTTAATATTGAGCAAACCGAATAAACTTTCTGTACGTAAGGTGACAAAAGCAAGAGAAATATGTGTGCACATACAACATGAGGATCTTTCTATTCCCATATTCAACACTTATCTTTTCCCTCATATTGTCAAGTGTTTGTTAAATGACAGCTTACACAAACATTGTGAGATCAGACCAATGCCAAAGGGAGTTCACTGAGAAAATCTAATTTAACTGACCATAGCTCACAGGGGTTCATTTTGAATGTGAATAACCTGACAGCGAACTCTAAACAAAGTCAAGTTCACTGATTTCCCTGTCTAATGACACCATTATTCTGATATAAACAGAACTGGACATATGACTTATGTCATCTAACACATATGGCAAAGCTACTTTTCATCCTTCTAGGAACAATTCTGTTACAGGGAAACTTTGAATCAACCTGTTGTTTTGGGTTTTTTTTTTCCCCAATGACTGTTCACTGCACAAAAATTTTCTGTCCATTCCAACGCTTGATCCCCTCACATTGCAAAGCTTTGAATTGTATTCTTTTATATTTTGCAGTGAAAAAGAGCAGTTATTCTCAAAAACTATGTACTATCATTAAGCGACTTAACCATCTTTAAATCTTCAAATATCCACTATCGTTCATGATCTTACCCTCTACTCTAATAAGCTCAAAAGGAAGCAAGATTAGGTCAGCAGATTCTCACCTAAGCATTAAGGATTGAACGAAATGTCAGTTAGTTTAGATCATGACAGTATTTGAACAGAAAGATTCAACAAGAAAATTTGTTTTTCAATTTTTTTATTTTGAACTTCATGGGAAAAAAAGTCAAGGAGAAAATTTATCTATTGCCACAGTGCCCCTTCCCCCTCCCTAGATAATTGTAAGATAATACTCAACAGCTGTTTTCATCACTTAGAGTTCACAAGCCAAAGATAAAGTTCGACAGATGTGAATTGTTTAGCAAGCATGCATGGATGTTGTGTCTGAGCTCAAAATCCACAAAACTTTGCCAAAATATAAACCATAAAAGTTACATTTTTCATATTGAAATAATAACCCTAATTAATTTACAGATTAAAAAATTTACAGTGTGAGAATATCATGGTGAAAGAAGCAAAAAACAAACAAAAAAAAAGGTAACACACAAGAAAGAATTGACCCTAATTCTGGATACAAAGAAAGAGCAAAGTTTTCGTTAAGGCTGTATTTGTATGGCAACTTCTCCCTCTAAAAAAAGGGCCAGCCAAGCGCTGATCAGTCGGGTAGTGAATGCTAACCTCTTTGTGATGCAGGGTCAGTTTGTGTTTATTGCATTCACTTTCTAACAGAGCAAGTCATCCATAGTTTGTATCCCAAAGGCTCATATATACATGCAACATTCATTATTTGGGCCTGACAGCTGAAAACTGTCAGATCAGAAATATAAGAAATCCATCCTTCTCACAGACTTCAAACTGAAGGATGAAAAAAACGTAAGTATAGTGAATCCTCCAAAATGTCTCCTTCCCAGGGCAAATGAGTCGAAAGTTACACTGGGTGATTTCAGGTTACGTCGTTTTTAACTATTCTCCAACTTAAGACACCAAAATTTTTGTTTCTTCAGGTTAAAAAACTGTTAAATTTTTGTTTTGTGAAAACAAGAAAATTTTTGGCATCTCAGTTAGAAAACAGCTAAAAACGTTGTAGATCGAATCCCCCCACACGACTTCTGACTCATTTGCCCTGGGCACAATACGTATCCCTGGTAGAGCTACAACAGCAAGCCTAGTCACCTGATGTCCACATGGAGCCAGTAATAATTGTTATCTTTTGAATAAAGTGCAGAAACAGAATGCATGTTAATTTTGCTGTGTCAATTTTAAAAATGTATCTATGCTGTCAATTTGACCAATGTATAATATTTTTGAAACCTAGTTTTTTTTTCTCTCATCTGGACGAATTTCAAAGCCAGTGACGAATTTCACAGTGAGTGCCACTACACATCAATGGCACCTTACCGTCTGCCCATAGCTTCGTCCCCCATCCATCAAAATTTAACCAGTTGCTTCCAATCCAACTTTCTCCAAACAGTAGGACACATATGATTACATCATCCTTACGATGATTACATCGCCCTTCATATTGTTATTTTTCACATATTTTAACAATGCTTTACTTCAATCTTTCACTTTGAAGAACAACTTCATTTTCGGCCCCAGTTTTAGCAGCATCTTCACACTTTCATTGTGTAAGAAACCTGCTGAATGCTGTTCGTCAATGAGTCATACAGAGGTTAGTTATTTTTTCAATTTCAACTCATTTGTGGTCCCCATCTCATCCACATCCAGCTACTTCAAAATATGAACGTATTTTAACTTCAGATCTATTAACATTATCATATTCTTCTTCCTCCTGCCCCAATGTATACAGAATCGATAAATAAAAAGCCATTTTCGTCCTTGATTCCCCATGTTTTTTTTGGGGTTTTTTTTTATTAGCATCTTTGTCCACTTCTTGAACATAAATAATTTCCCCCCTAATCTTTGCGTCAGACGCAAACAGAATTACAAGAAACTGCATGAACAAGGAAGAAAAGCCAGCGAAAAAAAAAAAGCCATCAGAGATACGCACATAAAGGGAATAAGTTACTGACACCAATAATGTACATGAAAAGCAAAAATTTGAATGACTGGATGACTTATGGATGAATGGCTGGATGGTTGGTGTGGATCATAACCTTGGCATGTTTGTGTTTAAAAGAAAAAAAAATGTATGTACAGATCAATTATCATATGACTACATGAAAATGAATGCAGTGGTATAAAATGGAATATTGCACATCATAAAAAATGAGCCCACCAAAAATATGAGGAAGAACAATACCACCAAGAGCGTAATGAACTTTTCACGTATTCTATGATTCCAAAATTTGCAGCACACAGAACTTTCATCTCATCGTGTATCCTTATCAAACAAATCTCAATTCAGAACGTCCATCAGTGAAAATGTAAACCTACAACAAACACAAACATAGTGTTCAAGCCAAACTTTCATTCCTTCATATCACATTCCCACATCTTTCTCACAACTTTCAATGACAGACAGAGAAAAAAGTGTAACAAAAAAAAAATTGAAACAATACAAAATTAGATTTCCAGCAAACTGGTTTCATTTCACAACTATTGAATAAATGAGTGAGAAATATACAAAAACAATAAAGAGAAAACAAAAAGTATTCATCCGTGTGAACCCATAACCAACGTTTATAATATATATGTATTACATTCTTTTTCTAAAAAAAAAAAAAAAAACAAAGAACAGATGAAAAAAAGAAAACAAACGAAAAAAATAATAAAACACACACAAAAATACACATCACACAGATGCAAATTTTAGCAATGCAGGCTCCCTGGAGCAAATTATCTCAAGACAGCTTTTCTTTCCTTAGACTGAGGAATTTGTAACATATGTCTCACTGAAATATGACTGGCTTTCTTCACCATTTTAAGTGGTCAGAAATTGAAATTAAATGCCCTGGCCATCCGTCTTTTGCCATATACACATAGCTAAAAACTTCAAAATTGAATGGTAAAAAAAACAAGCAATGGAATCTTCTGTGGTTGCTGTTCTTTTTTTTTTTTTTTTTTTATGTAAGAAATTCAACATCCATCCATGCAAATATGCATTTCACAATTCAAATGTTGTCAACGCAGTGTCTTTCCATTCCCTTGCAAACACTGTTTTGAAAGAAAGTGCTCCTGATTTCTAATCCAACTTTAAATAGTTCTTTACAGTCTAGTCATCTGAAATGTTAATTTACTAAAATATCTGAGACAGATTACAAATTTTTTTTCATCCGTTCCACAAATAACCGTCTATTCTCAACTGAAGATATACATGCATACATAATCCGTTTTTTACATTAACAACAACAAACAAAAAAACAAAAAAAACCCCCACTGTGAGAATCAGCAAATCAAATCTCTTCTGCGCTACCTTTCTTTACACAGCCTGGGGTGGGATTAATACATCCCTGGCGTATAATAACATTGCACTTTGGATTGAGTACTGAATAAATGATAGAAAGCTACAGACAAAAAAAATCTGTAAAAGACAAACTGCGTCAGGAAGAAATTCTGATGTGTGTGTATAAATTTAAAATGTGTTCACATAATTTCCCTAACTTTTACACACACACCAAAAAAACAAACAAACAAACAAACAAACAAAAAAAAGAAACATTCACTTGCATGATCTAACTGCAATTGTCATAATGCTTTGTTGTTTCTCATAATATCAAATCTTACTGCAGGAACTGACAAACAACTGAAATCTAATGCTCTTCAAGAACCATTTCATGTTTTTTAAAAATGTCGCTGATAGCGTTAATGGATTCAAACAATAACTGGAACCCTTCTAAGAAATGAAAACAGAACCACATTTTCCTGCATTTCGTCATGCTGGATGTAGAATGTGTATTTCATTTTTTTTTTTTTTAAACTGTATGAAAGTAACTCAAGCATATAATCCCAGTTTGACAGCAAAATTCAACCCCTCCCTTGTTTAGAAATTTGCTGCTATTTATCAATAAATAAAAAATTCACAACTCAAGGCTTGCTGGTTTGAAAAACAGAAAACATGTCATGTTGGATGATTAAAAAAAAAATACTAAAATTATTAGAACACTTCCATTTTTTTTAAAAAAATGTCACACTTTGATTGTGTCAAAAATTTTTTTGTTGTCATTCTTGTTTTAAAATATTCATACAAGGAAATCAACTGTCATGGGCCTTCTTCCTCTATTGATCTCCTTTTCAAAAAAATAAAAACGAGGCAGGATTTGTTAATAGATAGAATCCATTAATCCTGAGACAAACTGTATGTAATGTGGCATCACCAGTAGTGACAAGTGTTAAGTAAAACATAATACACAAAAGAGAGAGAGAGAGAGAGAGAGGAAAAGAAGGATGGGGAAAAAAGGCAGTGTTCGCAGGTGACAATAGTAAGACTTGAAATGTGATGTGGTACATACACAGGCAGGCAGGACTGACCATTTGGGCAACTTTGTGCCTGAATAAAACAATAAATAAATAAATACCGACATGACAAAGAAAAACACATTGTATGCTCCAGCTATACGACTATGATGATATTCAATCCATGACTGACAGCGACAGATGCTACACTTCAAATGGCTAACGACAATGAATGGTGGCGGTGATGTTGTTGTTAATGGTGATATGACGTGGAGGAGGATGATCTCGGGTTTGCCATCAGGCCGATGATCCGATGCTATGACTGATAGAGCAGATACTGTTTCAGTGAGGTGGGGATGGGCAGGGAGTGCGTTTCTTGAAGTCTGTGTTTGCCTAATTGTGCTCGTATCGTTCTCCGACATATATCCATGAGAGGAAGAGGTTCAGCTGAAAACAGAGCAATAAATCACCGGTTATCCTTTGCCACATCTATTTTTTCAGGCTACTTTATAAAAAATATGGTACCATTCCTGAATAAGTACATCAGATAACAATATTAGCCTTAGAACCTTAAGGTGATTTTTTTTTTATTATTAAAGATAGGCTATTTTAACCTTGTCCATCACATTCGGCCTGTTCAAATTAGAGGAAAACAGTGAAAAAAAAATCGACTTTTTCAAACAGATGCCATGGCAATGCCGCCATCTTGGAATTTGGTGTCTCTAAAATGGCTAACTTCAAAATCTATCTGGTCCGTCAAATTTTCACAGAACTTTATAAAACTTTGTGAACATCTTTTTTGACATAAAATCTAAAAAGCTACGTATTCTCAGCCTTGTATATGCAATAGAAAATTTTCTAGAAATTTTTGAAAATGCCATGTAAACGAAATTTCAAATTTAGCCATTTTTTCATACTAAAAACCAATTTTTCTCTGAAATTTACCAACAGAATTGGACACGTATATACACGTCTTTTAGTTTTGTTGTGAACATAATGTGTGCCAGATTTGGTTAGAATCGATTCAGAAACAAAAAAGCAGATAGCAAAATACTGACAAAAAACCGAGTTTTGAGAAAAACGCGTTTAAATTTTTTTTTTCACTGAGAAATTGACATGGAGAGTTTTTTATTCGGCTTTTGGCCACAAAACACCCTTTTTTTACATACCAGCCCTCTCTTCTTGACTTCTGCATCTTTTTATTGCCTCTTTCTGGCTTTCTGGGCATAATTTTTCTCAAATTTTGTTCCCTACCCCCCCTAATTATAAGGGCTCCAATAGAGCCACTTCCAGGTTCTTGGGGGCCTACATGTGGTCCCCATATCGTTTTCTATCCAAACTAAGAGTTTCTTGACCTTTACTGTGGCATATAATCCACATCTAAACTCTGAAATGGCAGAAAGAAAGGAAAGTTTTACTATAAAATTATAGGGCCTGGAAGTTCATTCTAGAGTACCTGCTACTGATAATCTGCATGAATAGCAGTTTTTTTTCCACCTCATAGTGGTCATCCAATGTCCATCCATGGCACTGAAGTTCATGATTTTGCTAGATGAGGTCATAATCAAGTGTTTTATGCATTCTTTGCCTACATATAATCAAATCGTGATGATCTGCGACTGCATGTAGCAGCCAGGCGGAGCCAAATCCTGGTTGACAGTAGACCAGGCCTAACGCTGAATGACCATTGGTCACACATATTAGAATGGACATATCCGCTTTTTGATACCATTTTTATATGCAGAAAAGGCAGGGCTTTTAAGAGAAAGCAAAAACCCAAAATCGCATTTTTGAGCAAAATCCAAATTTCAGGAACCCCCCCCCCCCCCCCTTCTAATTTGAACATGACAAATGCGATGGACTAGGTTAAAATAGCTTATCTTTAATAATTTTAAAAAAACACCTTCAGGATCCCCCCTTAAGAGAAAACAAAAACCCCAGATTGCATTTTTTTAGCAAAATCCAAATTTCAGGACACCCCCCCCCCCCTCCCTCCCCCGATTAAGGGGGTGCGGGTCCTGAAAATGAGGTTTTATGATAAAAACAAACTTGCTTTTTGCTATTTTAAGACAATCTGACTTCTTCTGATGTAAAGAAAAATACCCAGTTGGGGCCAGAAACATCTACCCTATGCTCCAAAACAGCACCAACACAGCAAAACCAAGACACAATATAGAAAGATTATGAATATAAAATTCAGTTGTATTTTCTCAAAACGTATGTTTTTACACTTTTTTCCCTAAGGCTTTGTGATTTCTGAATTAACTTCAGATTTCGAATTTATACTTCATAGAATGTGTTTCAATAATACGCAACCTTTTTTCCAATTTTGTTCACGTTTTTTAAGGAAAATTTTATATTCCGCCGAAAATTGAGAAACATATTATATAGATGCATCGACTAACATATTTCAAAATTTTATGACAAAGATTATGGCATGCAACTAAAAATGCATATTTTTATATAAAAAATATCTTATCTTATTACTGTGCCAAATTCCAAACGATTGTATTGAATACTCTATGAGCCTTATGCTTTTGAAAACAGCGGATTTTCAAGACTCAAAATCTAAGATGGTGGCGTTGTCATGGCAACCGGACATAAAACAATTTTTTTCCCACTTTTCCTCTAATTTGATCATAAATCCGAATTTGAAGCTTAAGAAGACCTAAATTCAACTGTTCGAAAAATCACTCTCAGGACCCGCACCCCCTTAAAAGCCTGTAAAAATTGTTCTTAATACATCCCTAAAAGTAAAGGCAGCATAAATAAAATATCATGAGACTAGCTCTTGGCTAAAGCAAATTTAAACTGATTACAGGACATGGTTTTGCAATTTTGTAAATATCACCTGAGATTAAACCAACAACACATTAGAAACTCAATGGAGCACACACTTATAGCAACTTTATAGAAAATAGAGATATGTGAATATTTTTTGCCTTTTAAAAATACATTATTGCAATAAAAAAAGAAAACACATTTCACTCTACTACAGCCATAAAAATACATGCATAAATGTGTTTGATCTGAATATTTCACATATATCTGATGGCATGACAATGGCAAATACATCATTTATTACTATCGTTTTTCTGAAAAAAACATAGACTACTGCCTACACAGTTTAAAAATACATTAAAGTCATTCATGACTTGGTTTAATTATATAGCAAAATAAAAATTTTGCAGATTTCAGAATGTTTAAATTATCGACTAAAAAAAAAAATAAAAAGTTTAAAATGCCTTTCAATTTGGCTCATTTACTATTTCAAAGTAAATAAAAAGAAAAAGGGACTACTTACGGTCAAGACCTCCAATGTACTTCATGGTGATTTCACAGTGGCCCCAAACTGCACTGACTATTGGGTAGAGTTTCTTTCCTTTGAGACCCCTGAAGGCTACCCCTAAATACTGTCCATCTACAACGAAGCTCAGAGTCCCTTCATCCATGTCTAAGACGACTAGAAAACTATCTGGTACCACAAAGTTTTCGTCCGAGTTCAGTAACGTGGGGTATGTCACCCCTGGAGTGTTCTTCATGTCATGATAGAGTTTATTTCTCCCCAGATCCCATCCCCACGAATCTTTGTTACTGCCGACGAGGCTCTGGTAGCCCACACAGTGGAGAGGAGCATCACTTGTGGCCACACCAACAACTGCATGAGTGCCTCGTTGGCGGGTACTCCAAAATATCTCCCACACATGGAGACCTCTAGTGTAGCCGAACCTGCCGCGGATGCAGTCAGTGCTCTGTGCGACAGGGTGTCTATGGAAGGTCATTTGATCATCATCTTTCACAAATATATTGAGTGATCTGTCATCAGCGTTCCAGGCATGTTTGATCTGAACTTCCCTGGATGACGGTGGCATGTCCAGCAAGGCATCAAGGCGGCTGGGCTTTTGAAAATCTGGATTGTAGGCAGGTTCACGATTTATGGCCTTGTATGTTGGCTCCCTGGCGTTGGAGATGGTCTTGATTCCCCCTGAGACTTTCTGCCCCATGTTCATCCTTTGCTCTCTTAGTCCCCCTATGTTTGTTTGTTTCTGCACACACAGGTACATTCAAAAAAACACACGAGGGAATGAAGAAATCACTAATTTTCACTAACTGCAAAGAAAACAATGATTGACTGTGGTTTTGCCCTTTAAATTTTCACACTTTTACCAAGAAATTATCTTTGCACACGCAATTTACTCTATCCAATCATTCTTTTCAAAGACAACTGCTTCCACACATAAAATCCTCATGACACAATCACCATAAAAACAGATAAAAACCTGGTCACATAAACAGTAGCTTGAAAGTCATTACTTCACTTGTTCCCATACATGAGCAATCCAACTCTGTGAAATCTCATCCTCCAGTTAAAACAGGGATATGCCTTGGCACTTGGGGAATGGTGACTTCTTTAAGCTGGAAATGGAAGTAAAGAAGTTATGACAAATAAATTAAATCAATGAAGTACAGAAATCAGCATCTGGTTGTACAACAATTATACCAACTTAGATTTTTTCATTGGACAACTTTGCTTGCAATTTCACCAAAGGGCATTATAATTGCTCTTGAAAAAGAAAACAGAGATATCAAATTGTTTTCACCAAAAAGTCTGAAAGTTTTGCCTTCACCCTGTATTTTATCAGGACAGCCGGGCACTGTCTGACAATGGAAGACACTCCAAAAGTTCCAACTTCTATGCCCTTTATCTTACGTTTGCAAATTTTCACAGGAACCTGGAAGCGCATGCCCTGAGTAATCATTGAGCATAATATGTAACTATTTTCTAAATCTAGATTGCGAACAACTGCCCTCTTATCATTAGTCCTTCTAAGACCATAGACATATTATTATTTGTTGTTGTCAACACTTTGATGTGCTGATTTTCCATTAACAACTCTAACGCGACCACTCGACTTTATGTTGTCAAGTGTGAAAAAATAAGCCCTATGAACTGTGACTCTCAATCTTTAAAGAGCAGCCAAACACAACACCAGTTCAACTCCTATCCAGCATTCAAAGCATGCACAAAATTCTATCGCACTTCCACTTTCACTTTTAATAAGCAGGACTTGTTTGGCATTAAAACTTGTTATAAAACCGCAGTCGACTAGTGGCTCAGCTGACTGGCCAAAAGTAGAAAAGCTGGTGACAACCAGAACATTACATTTCTCACTAAAGTCCGAAGTTTGACATCTCTGAAAGAAAATAAATTCAAATGTTATTTAGTAAGGATAGTCCACAAAAAATGTTTTAACATCTTTAGTATTTGTATCTTCTGAAATCACAATTTTTTTCGTGGCATTCACATGATCAATATGATTTACAATGTTACACTAAAATTTGCAGTAAATTAATAATTCCATATGAGAAAAAGAAGAGCTAAATTTGAATAGTCTTTTTTTTTTATTCGGTTCATTTTATTCTTGCCTCTGAAAATGAGGTTTTGGGGTAAAAAATATAAAAAATTGTCTCTTCTTAATTTTAGACACTTTCAACTATTCTGCCATGAGAAAAGTAACAGTTATGATTCGTAACATTTCCTCTATGCTCCAAAATGGCACCACCAGCTTATAAAAACATGAATTGTGATTTTCTTAAAACTGTTTTTTTTCCCACTTTTTTTTTAAAAGTGGTAGTGCAACTTCAATTCGTTGTGTCAAGTTTCTTTTTGTTTTTGCCTCTGATGAAATGTTACGGTTATTGTAAATCCACTGACATACGAATTAGAAGCCGATCGTTAGGACCACTCTGGTCATCTTGTTGTTTTCCATAAATAACAGTAAACTGGGCGTGATGTCATTCCTCGCGAGGGCAAGTTAGTGGGATGCTTGAGTGGGCCTATTCAATATGTAAACAATGGTGTATTGTATGGCTGTGAACTATCAGTTGCAGGATAGTTGGGCATCTACCAGGAAAAAGATGAGCTACAACCAGATGATAGAGATTATTAACAATCTAAGTCCTGCATGCAACACCCGTATTTATTATTTATAGGGGCTCCTTATTGCGCTGTGATATTTCTCATCATTTCACTTAAACTTCGGGTTTATCGGCCCCCGTTTGATCAAACTATCGCCATAACAAGTATGCGCAGCTCAATAGACACTTCAAAAACCAACAGTGAGAAATTCCATGCCAAAATCTGAAATCCTCTTAAACAGAAAAGAAGAACTGAAATCAAAGGCCACATGGCCCACTGAAGTCCTCTCAAGTGGTCCGAAACTACAATCAAAAGAAGTGATTGTGAGAACAGTATCAAAATAGATGTAGTCTCTTTGTTTATACCACACTGAATAATAATACAGACTCCCATGACCATTTGACCCACTCAACAAGTATGGCATTGATCAGCAATCAAGCTATTGAGAGCAGAAGTGAGTTATAATTGCTATGAATGAAAGTTAAAGTGGCCAAAGTATCTATTAGTTCATGTATCAGATAGTTCTCTTGTGCGTATATTTCTTTGTAGTTGCTGCTGCCCTGTCAATGCGAGCCGGTCTGATTTAACAAGAATGATCAAATTCCACGCAGTCAGAGGGATGAAAGCTTGCATTTTACACTGAGATTCTATAACATGAATGTAAATACACCCTTATGTGAAATGATTTGGTCCAAGCAGTTACAATAGGTTGTGAACACATCTGTAATGGAAATAGTCTGTGTGACGAGGGATGATAAAAGTGACATCCATATGAAATTGACAAGTCTTTATGAGTACAACCCCTTCTCACTGACACATTGCAAATATCATATTTGAAGAAACGGTGGAGTTAGGGGAGGGATTAGAGGAAAACACTAGTCAGTAAAGGTGGTTCAATGTAGGCTTGCACTGTGTCACTCCGAAGCCAAGGCGGATCAAACCAACACCCTGAGGCAAAATACTAGTGCTGACGGATATCACTTTTATCACCTCTCCTCTACTAGTCAGCCATCTGATGTTGTCATTGGATCTGAAGCCTTGTTTTGCGAGTCGTGCAGCTTCATAGTACAAAGATATACGGGAAGTATGACGTCACAAACAGATCGACATTAATGATGCAGAGAGCTGGCGAAAGAAACGCAAAACCACAAGTCGATTTATTTTGCAAAATAAATGCATTAACAATGATTCTTTGCCGCAAAAATAAGACCACTAAAACATTTTTGGCTATCAGAAGTTTATTATTTTACAGTATATAGCATTAAGCTGTTGATGACATTACACTACCACTTTAAGGCTTTCTCATTTCTCAAACAACAAGACCAAGTTTTAGTAAGCCTTTCAATCTCCATGGCGGAGATTATCTCGGCTGTTACTGGTAATCATGTCAGACCGCGGCAAAGTTGATAGCTCTCCATGTGTGTCCATAAACTCACATACCCACATGCCCCGAATAACACCTATAAAACAAATGCCAAAGGGTAAAAGTGGGCACATGGCCTTTATTGTTTTATCTTTACTGTTTTAGTGTAGTCTGCCTTCCCCTGGATCAGAGCTTGGGAGTGGTAATATACTATAGATAAATTAAACTTTTATAATTAAATATGGATATAGTAAAAAAATAGGGCCTGTGACCATGTGAGGAACGTCGGGGTGGGG
>JBCEWB010000005.1:749602-764103 GCA_039654565.1 Peronia peronii
AATGAAAGACACAAAACACAGATTTCATTAGGCCTTTATCTGAAATTTGTAAAAACAAATGTCAAAAACTAGTGTTAGCCAAGTCTGTTTTCTTTCATTTTTTTAAAAACTGTACGATGGTAAGTGGTCCTTAGTGCAATTAATTATGAAAAATATAAATGATATGCCAACCTGGCCTTGTGGCAGGAATTTCATTTGATCTGACTGTAAACTTAATATTAAGATAATATTTTTCATTGCATCTAGATCTAATCTGTTTTCAGTTACTTGTGGCTTTTCTGCAGCACCACAAATACAACTTTATATATTATCTTTACAAGTATAAATATTAAGAGTACTTACGGTTAATGGAAAAAAAAGGGACACATCATCACTAGGCTGAAGTTACCAAAATTATCAGTATACATGAATATGATCTGCAACAGAAGAAACAATACATGTATTTCTTTTACATCGTCATATGATTCTTACACAATTTGTTGTTTCCTTTTCATTTGCTCAAGTAAATCAGCTTATTATTACATTTATATTATGCTCTTCTTCAGTCAAGCTGGTCTAGGCTTAAGTTGCTTGGTCAGCCAGATCTAGATCTAATCACTGCAAAAAAGCGTAAAAGCCCTATAGACCTCTGTTACTTTCCATTAGCCTACTTTGAATCATGATCAAGTCAATGTGTACTCTATCCCTCACATCGAAATCGAGCTTTATTTTAAGTTCACTATAATTAGTACTTTTTGAAAACTACATGCAACTGTTCTATACTGTTCATTTATTATTTGTATGTTCAACGGGCAGCACTAAAGGCTAGAATTGAAATCAAAGCGAAATCAAAAAGCTGACTGACACTGACAGACATGATTTGTTATCACCTACCTTTCAATGATCTCAAGACCTTTTCATATCAGTTTTAGGCGTCTAATTCATGGCCTTTGCAACCTCTAATCATCGGGAAGCGATGAAGTGAGACAATAAAGTCTTCCATGACAGCTCACTTATAGTTTAAACGGCAAACGCAACAGCGTTTGTCCACTGTTGGCATTGACTAAGTGTAAACAATGGCGGACGAACGTCCCAGTGCTCGGTTTGTCGAAAAGTTGCAAAGGGAAGTCACTCCTATTGCACTCATTTATGGAAGGGGGGGCAGCCTTTCGCAGTGTAGATTTAGATCTAGTTACGATCGGTGTCTATAATGACGACACTGCCTATGGGGTCTTCCTTTGAACTCTTGGAATTTCCAGTGGTTGTATAATCTTATAATCTCTTTAAAAACATGCAAACTTCTCTTAACTTGAAACGCCAAGATTTTTTAAACACGTCTCACATAACCGGACAGCGCCCGACCGTAGTGATAAAGTATCGTGGGTTGGTGTAGTGGGGGAGGGCGAGAGGAGGCAAAATTTTCTGACTTTTTGGTAAAAAGTTTTTATTCAGATGATAAGGGGTGACCTATTTTCACTTCGCTGTGTGTGCTTCTCATGACGGGTCAAATTCAGATCCGTTGTACAGTATAGGCCTATCTATAGAGTTGTTGATACCGGTATTGATAGCTACAAGGCCATGGCCTTCAAGAGTGAACTTGATCACTGTGGTATCAATAATTATTATTAGTATTTCTTTAATAATGCCTTGATCTATATGAGAGTATGATCACGTGTTATACTTATCCCCTTTTCAATCTCACCCTGTTCATTTTATGACTGAATACCAATAGTGAATGAAAATGAAATTGCACTTACTTTTAAAATCTACTTTACACATGCGAAAAAGAAAATAATTTCCATCATACAATAATGGTATTGCTTTTTTCTTTCTTTTTTTTAATGTAAGCTAATGTCAGCCTTCTTTCGCTCTTCCTTTCTCATAAAAAAAAATAAATAAATAAATCCACATCTTTCTCCTTGGGGTAGACGAATAGAGTTCAAACAAATCCACATTTTCTTTTGTAGTGAGTCACTAGTTGTTGTACGATTCACTACTGCAAACTGCGCTTGGTTCACCAGCAGACACTAGACAGATGCTTAACAGTGGCAACACGAACCACGAGTGGTGCACCGCCACAAATGACCAGATGAGAGGCACAGAAACAGATGCAAATTGTTATTTAGAATGCAGTGTAGAACAGAAATAGAGCATGTTCTAATCCACTTGGTTGCCAAAAATGTTGGAACAGCAAGATCTAATTCCACTTTTTGTAAATTCTAGATTAGACCCCTGTAAATGCTAATTCTGATATCTATTCTATATAGAAAACAAAATTAGAACAGTGGAAATGGAAGGCTTTCATTTTTAAATTGTTTTCTAAATTAGAATTATGTAAATATTAATTCCACAATCTGGCCTAATTCTGAGAAGTTTAGAATGTAAAATTAGAACCGTATAAACAGGTCTTTACACATCATAAATAATTTGCCTATTTTGGCTGCATCACTTGTGAGATGAATATGATTAAATACACTTAGTATTGTTCTAATCAGATTTATAGTTCACTCAAAGCGAAAGACTCATGGTGCAACTCAATCAGTTTTTCTTTTGGTGTAGTGTAACTTTCTGTCCATATTTCTGTCAAATCAGTAGTTGCTGAGATTGAAATCTTGCCTCCCCAAACTTTGCAAGAAATGCAGTGAGATAAATCATATATATATACACATATATGTACCATAGTTGTGAAGAAGAAGAGAATTATGAATAAAAAATGTCTAGATAACCTCCACCAGGAGGTTGAAAGACGTATAAAGAACGTAATAAAAAATAGTTTCGTACTTATCCATAAAACACTAATGTCATTCATTTATTAAATTAAATGACATTTAAAGGCAGACAACATACTAGTTTTTAGTGTTTGGTCAAAGATTTGATGACAGAAATGTCATTTTTAACCCTCTGAACCCTGCCCACCAGATCCTTAGAACATCCTGTGCTAGAGCTCCTGAGCAAAATATGCCGAAAAATCATATGCAGTGCACCCCACATCAGTGATATAATCAGGAATATTTCTTGTGCCCGAATGACTATCATCAAATGTTAGATCTATCAGTGGGTGAGTGAAGTGCCCGAATGACTATCATCAAATGTTAGATCTATCAGTGGGTGAGTGAAGTTTTTGCATAGATCTAATACCTAAATGATCAGATGCATCACCTCCATCTCGCTGAGGACCATGCCCCCATGCCTGTTAGTTGTTGATATCCACATCTAGATCTAGATTTAGATCTACATTACGTTCAGAATTGGTAGTAGCACTAGATCTATCACTTTCTTCAGATTCTATATCAGAAACTGGATAATTTTCATCTAATTCAGCTCCAAAACTGACTGAATACACAAACTGTCAAGAATTTCAGCAGCTGTGAACAGCTGTGACCTAGATTTGGCACTTTTCGTTCCATGTGGAAAATCGATCGTTTTTGCTACAGTCACAACAATATGTACATGGGTACTGCCATTTTGACCTCATTCTAACTAATCTCGCAGTGAATAATGCTAAAATATGTGATTGGATGGTTATTTGTACACTGAGAATTTTCATTCTCACATGCCTTCTTCCAACCTCCCCATTTCTGGTGAACCGGGAAAATAGCCATTGGTAGACAGAAAAATCCCGGTAAACTAGGAGTACAAGTTCACAGTATTAAAATGAAAAACAAATGATTTCTTACTACCCTTCTCTCTTCTTTCTTTTTTTTTTTTTCAGGAAGCCAGAAAAGCAGCTGGCGACACAACACTAGCACAAGCATGCAGTGGTGTAGAAGCAGTAGGCAGAATACAAATGAGAACTCGGAGGACACTCCGAGGCCATCTTGCAAAAATATATGCCATGCATTGGGCATCAGATTCTAGGTATGCAAATGATATATGCATTGTTCTTGTATGTACGTTGCCAACATGTGTTAGTAATCCAGCAAACATCAGGGATGCCAAACTTCCTGACAATTTGAGGCAGGAATACATATTTTTTTGGTTGCCATGAGTTTCTGATGTTTTGCTTTTTTTTTTTTTTTTAATAATCTTTGAAGAGTTAGCCAGCTGACTCTTATTTTCCAGTGAAATTTTGACAGGCCTTGAACAAAGACTATAATTAAAATACATGAGAATTATACACACTTATGATCAAGGGATTTTTCACTGCTTGTTTGTGATTAGCCTAGATCTAGATTCTTTCGGGTATTCAATATTGACAAAAAATCATACATTCACAACAATGAGCAATCAAAAGAGTTATTTTTATTTTTCTCCCCTGTACATTAGTTGTTTCTGTTGGTCACATACAAATAAAGATTATTTTTGAAAAACAGTTATTTTTTTTTTCAAAAAGGGTTTCTTTCCAGGAGAAACAGTGTAGCACTGTATGGAAGAGAAAGCCTTTTCCAGTTATGCCTATGGTAATTGTTATTGTGCCCTTTTCATTAATTGGGTTCATCTCTGTGGGCTTATCTTGTTCTTTCCAATCATATTAGCTGCTAATGATCGTTGACTTCTGCTGATAATTATACAGGCCTTCCATGTAGGAATGCTCAGGTGCCAACCATTTAATTTGGGAAAACCATGTTTTCATTCATTGAATTTTGAATATATATGCACTCATTGCAAGACTGAAGTTGTTATATATTTAGTATTGCAGTTCAGGTCCATTGAAAACGGAGGAATTCCAAACAAGGAATATATAGATGAAGTTTAGAACAAAAAACGTGAAAAAGAAACCAAGAGAGAAACACCATGTGTATTTATTGATCTGTATAGGTTTGTGCTTATTTTTGTTGGGGAAACCAAACTTCATTGTGAGAACAATGGAGAATATTACTTTCTGAAGTAGTAATAAATTCCACATAGAGATATGCTGTTGTTCTTGTTCATCTACCACACTTTTTTTTTACTCCATGCACAGTATGTGTGCTCTCTCAACTGTGTATGAAGACGTCATGTTTTTCCATAAATCAGAGTAATGTGTAACCAATGACCTTGTGTCAAAAAGTTTTTCTTACTATGATACGAACTCAAAATTAAAAATTCGGTATGGTGACTTCTTTTATCATTAAAATGGGGAAGTAGCACATGTATCTATACACCAAATCCAATTTTCCTATCATTTATTTTTGGCTGTCTTAGTTCTTGACCGTATTTATGCCAAATGGTCTGTTTGACGTAATATTGCTGGCGGACTGATGAAACTTCTTAGCCCACATGAGGGGGGGGGGGGGGGATTACTCTCAATCCTTCGCACTGTGTCAAATGCAGGGAGTGAAATTAGTAATGGAAATTATGAAAAATACTTAAAGGAATTTTGTATGTTTGCAAACACAATATCTTGGTGTGATTTTTTTTTTTTTTTTTTGGCCTTTCCTGAAATATTTTCCTTTCTGAGGTTACAAGGTTTCACCGCTCTACCAGCAATATGTATTGTAGGTACATTGAAAAATAATGCCATCGTAATTGACCCAAAGTAATACAGATGTAATTGTACAGGAATCATATTTTGAATCCACTACACATTTTTAGACTATATCCTGTATCTGTTGTGAGCTGCTTGAAGTCCAGTATTCAATCTTGTGGAATAAGAGATATATCCCATATTATGAAGTAGAGTAACACAAGAGATCCACAGAATTAGATTTGATGTAGAGTTAGTTATACCTAACAAACTTGTCAATTCACAAACCACTATTTATTGTAAGTTAAAAATTTGGGAACTGCAAGCCCACTGATGCAGCGTGAAAAGATTTGGAATGAAACTATTTCTTTTCAAGCTGAAATAAACAGATCAACAGAGATGAGGAAACTCGCTAGTTTATTTGCTTGGGTTCTTTCCGGTGCAGAATTGTAAAGGAAATTCTGAATTAGTTTTTTAATTTAAAAAAAAAAATGTGTTCCTCATTTATGCTGTTACAAAATTCATTCTAAAACTTTTGCACTTTGAGCAAGCAAGATTAGTCGTCCTTAAGGCAATGGTTATTTAGCTCCCCAAAGAGTATTATATTCTAATTTAAGTTGTTCTTTTTACCCCCTAATGATTTTCCCCTTTGCAGCACTTCTTTCCCATGTTGGTTTCTATGGTAACACGGAGGCTGTATTGATCTGGCGGCTGGCACTAGGTCCGCTGGTATTGATTGATTGTGCTCTCCCATGCTAGGCAGCATATGTGTGGCTGCTTGTGTTGAATGCCAAACTCTGTGTTTGCTGTATCTTTCCAGCCACTGTTACAAGCATGCAGCATAATCAAACACAAATCTTGATTATATTTCTTCTCAGTTGTCACATATGGCCATATTTTTCACTAGAAAAAGCGAAAGGAAATTTTGAGCAGTGGTTAATGTTACTAGGCAGTGGATGGAGACTGGGAAGCACCAGGAAGAACAAAAACATTCAGGCAGGTTTAAGAGAGGCAAAACTTCTTTTATTGCTTTTTTTTTTTTTTTTTTTTTTTCTTGTGGTAGTCCATTTTCAGTAACCCATTTTCATGATATATAAATACACTGAAATCAGCGTCCGTAATTTAATTTTTTTTTTTTTTTTTTTTTTTTTTTTTAAAGAGGAACCAAAGATTTGCAGGCTTAAGTAGAGGGCAAATCAGGAATTTACAAACCAATAATAGGGCAACAGTTATTTTTGTGGAAGGTCATATAGTAATGAAGAAATAAAAAGCTGGCATCATAAAAATCTCTTATTCCATAGTAATAGACAAAAATATATTTTTTCATAGTAATACACAAATATGTATATGATGAATGACTGAATCTCTAAGCAACTGTCCTTACGTATCATGTATGCTCTTTCTTGTTTATGTTGTGACTTTTAACTTGAGAACTGTGATTAGGAACTTATCAGTGTGGATGACTGATGCTAATAGCCTAGCCTCAATATGTTTGGTGACTCAGCCAAGACTTTATGATCAGACTCCCTTACTGATGGTTTATTTCCCTTAATCCCTCCCCTAACTCCACCCTTTGTTCGGATTTAAAAATATTTGAAATGAGTCAGTGGTTAGCAAAGAGGTTGTATTCACAGTAATATGCCAATTGCATATGGGTGTCATTCTCACCCCGCGTTACGTAAACAGTTCCCACTGCAGATTTTTTCATAAATACTGTAACTGCTTGATCCAAACCATTCCATAAAGATATATATATTTTTACGTTCATGTTATAGAATCTAAAGGTCGACTGCAAGTTATCTTTCCTTTAACCACACAGATTTAGATTACTCATAGTGGATCAGACAGGCCAGTGTTTGACTTTTAAGTGTCTAATAGAGTGTAAGAGAGCTATTTGATAAATTTAGCTTATGGAAAGGTTGCTTTACTTTTCATTCATAAAAATTATAGTTCATTTCTAGTCTCAGTAGCTTGATTGCTTGTCAGTGCGAAACATGAGTGGCAGAAGTTGTCGGGGAGTCAATTTTGTTATTGAATATGATGTATCAAAACATCAGACCACTTGAGAGGCTTTCTCTTGTTCTTTTCTGTCTGAGAGGATTTTATCTTCTAGTATAGAGGATTTTATCTTCTAGTATGAGGATTTTCTCTCCGTCTTATTAGATGAAATATTCTTTACCTGTTGAGGCAGAGTCTATTGAGCTGCAGCAGTGCTTATCATGACGACAATTTGGCATTATGGGAAACTTAAGTTTGCGCAACATGGTGAGAAATACAACATTGTAACAATAAACCAGAATGAATAGATACAGAAGATGCACTGATGGCCTTACTTTACGTGTCATATCAATACCACCAGCACCACAGGTTCATTCGCTCAGTGAAGAAAAGAATTGTGTTAGTACCATTGTATAAACCACCTATCCATTATTGGGGCATCATGTTGTACAGGACGGTTCTTTATCCAAGGAAACTCAACTTTGTGAAGACTTACATATAATATATGTATGTACATATATATGTTTTGTTTTCTTTTTCAGAAATTTAGTCTCAGCTTCTCAAGACGGTAAATTAATAGTATGGGATGGATATACAACAAATAAGGTAATTATTTGTGTACTTAATATGTGATTTATTGTTAGTTTTATTCTTTCCTTATGATCATAATGATCAAATAAATATCGTTGGTTCATGAGCAATACAGATGGATTGACTACTTTTCTTTAGTCACTCAGACTTACACCATATTACTGAATACATCAACTTAGTTGGGAACAGCTTTCATTATCATTTTATATGCAGAATCCAGTTGAAGGCTCCTTTGAATCTATTTGGTGAATTGGGATCGGGATTCTAGATGCAGATATTAGTGAAAAGTCTCAGAACAAATTAAGTTCGGTATAAACTGCAACATATTCACTTCTATGATCAGAAATATTTGTGACTCATTTCAATGATTCGGTCCATAAGATACACTGGGCAGTTTCAGGCAAATGGGCTAGAAAGGTCGGGGAGGAGGGGGGGTGTCAAATGGTCGGAATTTTGGATTTTGCACTAACCTATTCTTTAAGCATCACTGCATCATGTAAACATATTGAAACATGGAATTAAACTTGAGAACTAGGTAAAAATCACTTTTAAAAATGTTGGGTCCGTTGCTAAGGAGATATAATGCAAAACTTTGAAAGTTAATTTCTCAGAATTTTTATTTCTTTTGACAACTGTGTACAATAGCTTTAGATACTCATAACTCCGCCAGATAACGTCGTTGAGCGATGAAACTGGTGTCAAAGGATAGCTGAGAGATCACTCTTTCACACTGTATCAATAACTCAGCTTGCCCTAAATGTACCTTATGGACCGAACTGTCATGGTACATCAAATTTATGGAAAGATGCAAGTAGTGATGGCAGTGGATTGTCTTATCATGTTCATTTTTTTAAAATGCTTCAAACAATAACAAAAATTTTACTGTTTTTCCCAGGTCCATGCCATCCCACTCCGCTCAAGCTGGGTGATGACTTGTGCCTATGCTCCCAGCGGCAACTTTGTGGCCTGCGGAGGTCTAGACAATATTTGTTCAATTTATAGCCTAAAGACACGTGAAGGTAATGTCCGAGTCAGTCGAGAGCTGCCAGGACACACTGGGTACCTATCCTGCTGTCGATTCATTGATGATAACTCCATTGTCACTAGTTCGGGAGATATGAGTTGGTAAGTTGTTGCTCCTAGCTGAAGATGCCCTTATTAACTGTTAGTTAATATTCCTTGAAATAGATCTCCAAATTTTGAAGTATGTTTGAATTCAAGTATGAAGTTGATTGTGACATTTTACAAGACAACTTTATTGTCAAAACTTGTCATCATAAATGAAGTATTATTCAGAATATGTGAATTGCTTTTCTTTTCTTAGTTTTCTGAGACTAAAACATTGCTGTTTCACCGTATTAGATAGTGACCTAAGTATGTATATGATAGACGCATTTGTAACCAGAATATATATTTTATATAAATATATATTTATTAATTTTTTATATATATATATATATATTCCCCCCCTCATTTCCAGTGCATTATGGGATATAGAAACAGGCCAGCAGACAACCTCATTTACCGGGCACACAGGTGATGTTATGAGTCTGTCCACATCCCCTGATTTTAGGACATTTGTCTCAGGCGCTTGTGATGCCTCTGCAAAGGTAAGCAAGTACTATTTCAACCATGGAAATATTTCTTTATGGACAAATAAAATCAGTTCAATCAGTATATGCAACTGTCATTGTCAAATTGTAATTCATATACCTGTAGCTCTTGTGATTTTCATGCAATATTTGTTCCATGCACCTCGTATTGAAATAAATATATGATACTACGGCGCATAGCATATTTTGCAAAACACTCTAAATAATTTTCTCCAATGTTTGTTGAGTAGTTTAATTTTTATACTATATACTTTTCATGTTTTCAGCTGTGGGATGTACGAGACGGGATGTGCAAGCAAACCTTCTCAGGCCATGAGTCAGATATTAATGCAATTACTGTAAGTATAGCCATTTGTGGAACAAATAAATAGCTGTTATTTCTGAATTAGTTGCTTCACTGGGTATATAATAATTGTAACTATTGACAAAATTGTTAATTCTTACTCTACAGTATTCTAAAAATTGTCAGCATCCTCATTAGTAATTTCCATTTTATCCAAAACAAATCCAGTCCTTGAGCAAAGGAGTTTTACATTCAGTATATAAATATTAATTATAAAGATCTAGTGCATTTTCATTTCAGTAATGCCTTTTCACTCTTTACCGTGAGCTATATTTTACGGCTCGAGCATACGGCTCTCATGTATGACATTACTTCTAAGCCTCTATTTCAAAAGGCATGGTTATCAACATCCAATCCAAATTTTCTTTGAATAAAACCAACTTCCACTGATCTATTTTTAGCCCTTTTACCTCAGTACGGCATGATTTTAGCATGAAATTTGAAAGGTACTTCACAGTTGTTTTTCATACCAGTAAACCTAGATCTAGCGTGTGTAGTAATGGAACTACATGTAGGTCCCTTTGGCTGGATTATGGCCCTACAGATCTAGATCCAGATTGTTCAGTGGAGATGGTGTTAGAACTAGAGATCTAGTTTTGGATAATGAAAGTGCGTCTGAATGGGGACTGTGCTTTCCGAATTCTAGATTTAGATCTAGGGACATGGTGAATGGGACAATTAAAAAGGGGGTGTAGCCCAAATTGAGGCCTTGTTCTTACCGAGTTTTCCTCATAATTTTCTTTCTCTCTTAAATTCTTAAATAAACTTTGGGTTACATATTGCTAAGTGAGTGTACATGTCGCTCATATAGTTCCACTTATAATGGATTACTTGTTTCTGAACTGTTCAGATGGTAAGTTGGAATTTTAACATTTATTTTTGTTTCTTCAGTCGTTAATGTTATCTTCCATGCTAGTTTTGAGTATATTTCTTTCTTTCCACCAGATATATATCTATATAAAAGCAATCCCTATTCAAATACCTGCATTTTGATATGCAACACATATACCTTATCGAAAACATACTTGGGGAAATAGTTCTTTTTGTAAGTGAGATAGCAGGAAAAAACGAGCACCCAAAATGACGTGGCCTAATCGTGGAAAGTGCGTGGTAAGGATTGAGTAAAGTAAGGTTGTTTTCATGAATGTTAGATGTAACCTTATATCTTACAGTTGTTGTTAATATTTTTCTTAATTTTTATATTTCAGTATTTCCCGAACGGGCACGCATTCGCCACAGGTTCTGATGACGCTACGTGCCGTCTGTTCGATATTCGCGCGGACCAGGAGATAGGCATGTACTCCCACGACAATATCATCTGCGGCATCACGAGTGTGGCCTTCTCCAAATCTGGCCGCCTGTTGCTGGGTGGCTATGATGATTTTAATTGTAATGTCTGGGACGTGCTCAAGCAGGAACGGGCTGGTGAGTTTTTTTTTGTTTTTTTTTCTTTTTGTCCCCTTTCAGTTTCAGTTGCAGAATTGGGATAGTCTTGAGAAAGCAATTTTCTTGATGATCAGTTGTCTATATTAGTACTGTTTCCGAGGTTCAAAAGATCCATCGTTTGCCCTCAGTGTGCTTATTGCTGTCAGTTGATTTGCTTTCAGATAATTCCTTTTCTGCACTATTTTTGGATGTGGAAGACAGTGTTTGCATGTTGTCTTGGATAAGGATTGAAAGAAAAAGAATAAAGCAAGAAAAGAAATTTCCTAGTCTTAGGGTTAATAATTGCCATATACTTAATTTTCTTGGACATGTAATACAGCAGTGTGATCATGTTTGACCAGTTTAAGGTGCAATATATTGCATATGCTAGGATAAGACAGTAGCACTAGATAGTACTCCTTTGACTGACCTCATTGTCTGAGTGCTTGGCCCAGATCATTCATCTGTTCTCCAGTTGTCTCTTTCATTCTGTGGAATTCATTGATTTGAGGTGCTGAAACATTTAAATCAGGACACATGTAAAGATAACTTCATAATGTTATAATAGGTCAGGGATGGTTCTGTGACAAAAATGTGCTTTCGGGACGGGGTGTCCTGAAATCTGGATTTTGCTTTAAACAAAATGCGATTTTAGGTTTTTGACCTCTTAAAAGGTCAGCCTTTTCTGCATACGAAAATGGTATCAAAAAGTGGATATGTCCATTCTATCGTGTTTGTTTGACCCATGGTCATTCAACGGTAGGCCTAGCCTGCTTTCAACCAGGATTTGGCTCCACCTAGCTGCTACATGCAGTCGTAGATAATAATAATAATAATAATAGAGAGTATTTATATAGCGCTTATCCCCGTACTGTACAGGCTCTAAGCGTTTTACAATCTATTACTACCCCGACAGACCCAAAGAAGACACTCGTAGATCATCACTATTTGATTATATGTAGGTAAAGTGTTCATGAAACACTTAATTGTGACCTCATCTAGCAAAATCATGAACTCCAGTGCCATGGATGGACATTAGATGACCACTATGAGGCGAAAAAAACTGCTGATCAAGCAGATTATCAGTAGCAGGCACTCTAGAATGAACTTCAACGTCCTATAAATAGTAAAACTTTCCTTTATTTCTGCTATTTCAGAGCTTAGTTGTGGACTATATGCCACAGTAAAGGCCAAGAAACTCTTGATTTGAACAGAAAAAGATATAGAGATCACATATAGGCCCTCAAGAACCCGGAAGTAGCTCTATTGTAGCCCTTATAATGATGGGGGGTAGGGAACAAAATTTGAGAAAAATTATGCCAAGAAAGCCAGGAAGAGGCAACAAAAGACATAGAAGTCATGGAGAGAGGGCTAGTGTGTAAAAAAAAGACTGTTTTGAGGCCAAAAGCCGAATAAAAAACAATGTCAATTTTTCTGTGGAAACAAAAACTTGAAACGTGTTTTTCTCAAAACCTGTTTTTTTTTTTGTCAGCATTTTGCTATCTACTTTATTTGTTTTTAAACTGATTCTAACCAAATTTGGCATACATCATGCTTACAATGAAACCAAAAAATTTACTTATGCGTGTCCCATTCTGTTGGTAAGTTTCTGAGAAAAATAGGTTTTTAGTGTGAAAAAATGGCAAAATTTGAAATTTCGCTAAATGGCATTTTCAAAAATTTCTAGAAAATTTTTTGTTACATACAAAGGACTGAAAATACGTAACATTTTAGATATGTCAAAAGAGATCTTCATCAAGTTTTGTTAAAATGTGGCGGACTAGATAGATTCTGAAGTTGGCCATTTTAGAGATGCCAAAATCCAAGATGGCGGCCTTGCCATGGCAACTATTTGAAAGAGTCTATTTTTTTCACTGTTTTCCTCTAATTTGAATACGCTGAATTTGGTGGAAAAGGTTGAAATAGCTTATCTTTAATAATTTTTTAAAAAATCACCTTCAGAGAAAAAAATTTTAAACGCGCTTTTCTCAAAAGTGACATTTTTCTTAGTGACATTTAATGTTGCAACATTACAGAGGGAGCAGTTTTTTGTGAATTGTGTGTCACAAGATATGAAAATTATGACAGATTAGTTCTGCAATATCAAGCGAGTCTGAGTGAATCCATATGGTGGAATTAATGGTTTCTTTGTAGTTTGTTGTTTTCAGTCTTGTCTTCTGTTGTATTGATAGAATCACACCAGCATACATCGTAAAACTAAAACTTTTTCTGTTACCATTACAGGTGTTCTCGCCGGTCATGACAATCGTGTCAGCTGTTTGGGTGTGACTGAAGATGGCTCTGCTGTGGCCACTGGATCTTGGGATAGCTTCTTGAAGATCTGGAACTGATGACGATGTGGTGATGTTAGCCACACTGTCAGTGCCAGTTCTCACCTCTCGTCATGCCACACAACACCACACATGTCCCTTCAATGCATCATCTATTGCAACAGTTATTTATAATTCTTTTCCCCTTCCCACACATTTCAGTGTTCACACAATTTGAACATACATGTTCACTTATGTTATTTAGATACACATACACTTCACAATGTCAGAGACACAGAGCAACAGTCAAATGAAATATTGTCCCAGATTGAGGTTTATAAAATCAGGAAGTTTGTATCGGAAATAATATCTTTGTCTGTAAGAAATTACTTAAAAATTATTAAGAGGAGACATGTTGGCAAGGCACAAGTTCTGCCATTACTGTGCTTTTACTACATTGTTTCTTTATTTGGAAAGTTAATTTTCCCTCCTTCATGTTCCTTTAGACCCTAAATTTTTTTACCTGTGACATTTAAAAATTTGCCCAAGTTAGTCTTTTTTAACTCAGGCAAGGGTCATTTCTAAATCATTAAAAGATGACACTCATTCAAGAAATTGATGAATTTCGTTGACTGAACCAAGAGAAACAGCTTGTCATGGAGTTCCAAGGGAGGAACCTATTTCTAGGAATGTCATTGAGGGTCAGTAACATTAAGACATGTCATTGCTTGAGAGAGCACATTTTTTTCTTTTCAACCAATTCCTGCCAGCCTTTGCTGACGAGCATGATTGCCAAAATGTGACTCAGTGAATGGTAATTTCCACACAGTTTGCAGCAGACATCCACAGTGATCTGGAATTCATGTAGTGATGGAAGAAGAAATCGACATTAGCAT
>JBCEWB010000005.1:773540-787593 GCA_039654565.1 Peronia peronii
GCAATGTCTATCCGGTATCGCTGGAGCTCTTTTGCAACAAGCGCCGTTCTTCGCTCCGGTCTCAATGTACCGGCTCTGTCCAGAAGTGTTTGGATATTCCACACTTCCAAATGAACTTCTTGAATTTTTTCTTCTTTTGTATTGTTCGACCGCTGTGAAGATGAGTCTGCCAGCCGCGGTAAGCTGACCAGACGCTAGAAGGGCAAGCATTTGTCTGGGACACCTTTTCTAGCTCCCTCCCTCATGTGAGGGTGGGCAGTGCTGTCCTAAAGAGGCTGCCCAGTCATCCACAGGTGCTGCCGAACTGTCCTGAACTTGATTCAGGAGCAGAGTGACCACTTGCCCATTGATCAGCTGCGTGCAGGTTTGTGACTACAACCGCCAGTGTTCATCTCCACCTGTTGCTTCGCCACGCACCCATTGCCACAGGACTTGAGGGCTGTGTGTTGACAGATTGGTGATGAGTTGCAAAACAGACCTGTGAGTGAAGGCTTTATAGTGGGAAGACTGTTGCCCAGGACTTCTGTTGGTGCCACGTCCAGCTCTAGGCGCTCCACGACACTTGCTGCCACCGTCTTCACAACCGTTGGATCTCAGGTGATCTCTTCCACTTGTTCCACCGGAGCCAGTCTTCACATGCAGTAGGGCTGACATGGCCCAAGCCTAAATCATTGAGGGTTTCAGACCTGTCAGCTACCTTCACCTGGTTCAGCCGGCTCGCCAGAGCCATTGTCTGGGGGGTGGCCGCTGTTGCATGCGACAGCTTCGAGGAGCCACAGGTAAAAGTTGAGTGCCAGGTGAGGACCAGTGGCAGACAAGCTGCCCTGAAAAGGACATGGCATGCCCCCCTGCCAAAGATACTACCTCTCCCTGACACCCCGAACCCCCCTCACATATATACAGATGTAGGTATTATACACTAAGGAAAACATTTTTTTTTTAATTCAAATTTTATTTGGTAACTTCATTGACATAAATAATTCTATGAAAATCATTAGTTATAAGTATTATGATAATGTTTAAGTATGAATTTAATGTATGGTAAGAAATTAATGAGGACTTGAGGCAGGCATTGTTCACAAACTAACAAAATAATAATGGTGAATGGCATTGCAAATAATGTCACAGATACGATGATGATAGATAACAACGGTGATGACTAAGGCTATGGTGATGGCACTAAGGACAATGATGGTGATGATGGTGATGATGGCGATGATGCTTTTAGGCACAGTTACACCATTTCCAAGTCACAAACATAATGTGTTTTAGAAATCTGCATAAGCTACTGAAGACTAGACAAATTTATAAATAAATGGAATGATTATAATGGCATGATATTGATAATGCAGATAAATAGTGAAAGAAAAATGGACGATGACAAGGCAGAGCGTAGTAGTGTTGCTGAAACTGATACTGCATTGAATAATTTGAACTGCAAATTCTATAGGATAATAATGAAGCTGGTAATGATGTTGTAGATGACAATGAGGGCAATACTGATCAGAAAGTTGGATGACGATAGCAATGTGAAAATGAATGAATGGATGTATATTGTATCTAGTAAGGCAAATTATCAACAAATGAATGAGGGTCCTTAGGGATGATCGACTTCAGTTCTTGAGGATGATCGTATCTGGAAGTTGCCATTTTGAGGCTGGCGTGATGCAGCCATGGAGGTGTCTGCCTTGTCTCCTCTCGGCATTGGTAATTCCTGCCATTCATCCCCATATTTCAGCTTGAATTCCACTTTCCTGTCGGGCATGCACTTCAAGCATCTTATGTCTGTAACTGTGGGATCGCCGACTTTCTTTCCAGGATGGATGGTCTTCAGTTTACTGATTTTGGCAAAGTCATGGAAAAAGTGGTGGTTGATATACTTGACCTAATAAGGGCAAGGTTTGAAGTGAGCACCCACAATGACTCTCAGATAGTAGGCAGGAGCGTATATTGGGACGTTAGCAAGGGCTCGTTCAGTGACAGCATGAACAGAGTCCACATCCATGTGAGTGTGTCCCTTCTCTTAAAACATTTGCACAATTGTGATGCCATGTCATGCAGCAAAATCATGCAGGTTGCCAGCCAATACTGCATTCCGATTTTGGTGGTTGCAACCATTGCTGTAGAGAATGACAGTTTTGTAACTATTCTTGATTTTCATGAAATCCACAATGCAGTAGCTGAATTCATTTATAGTAAGTCCCCCTTCAGATTCATGTCAGAGGTAGCATAGTGTATCTTTCATTGCTGAAACAAAAATTGTGAAATTGTGCGTTGCAAGTTTTGTCTTGTAATAAAAAGCTGAAACTTGCAGGCGTGGTGCAAGGAGAACACATTATAAGTCCATAATAATGACACAAATGTCAGTTGAGTCTATGGATTTTCTTTTGTCTTCTTCTTTCTCTGCTTGGGTTTGTCTTTTTGGTCCATATAAAATTGTCCATTTCTCCTTTGCAACTTCACCTGCCTCATATCTAACACAGGTATCACACTGGTCCTTTCTAGGCTTGTACAGGGACAGGTTTCGTGTATGGATGAAATTCCTCAATGAGGACAGTCTTTGACAAAGGCTTTTTCCCCTGATCAGTGCTGGCTGCAGAATAGAGGCGGTACACCCACAATTCCTCGTAACTGTGACTCCTTGGCTCAAGGTACAGTTTGCTAGTGTTTTTGTGGCAGTAATGCAACGGCATTTTTGCAAACCTGTCCAGGAACTCAGTCTGTAGAAATGCTTTGTCTTCAAACCTCCTACTGTAGACTAGATTGTCTGGTCTTCTGAGAGCTAAAGTTTGCCCTTAGCCTTGAGGTTCTAATGAAGTGATGACAAACAATTTCGTCAAGCCTGTGGTATCGAGGAACATGGTTTTGCAAATTGAAACCTTACCATTTCTTAAATAAGTATGCTATTTTTCTTGATTTTGTAGAGTTCTCCGACTTGCATCCTTGGTCTGCAGAAGGATCTTTTCTCTCCGCAAGACAGACTTCAAATGTAGCTAATGATTCTTTGTCTTCCTCCATGAAGATATGGCATCCTGTGGTCTTTCCCTTGCATGCACAGGATAGCTTCATGGCTTTAGCTTGTCGGTCTGAATAAGCCTGTCCTGTCTGTCATAGACATTTATTTACGTTCCACTTCCAGCTGGCCTCATTTCATCTTCTCTTGAGGGGTTCAGTTCATCCTTGGTGCCACAGGCAGATACAATGTCAGGTTCATTTATCCTGTTGTGCTCCTCTTCAGCTTCACAATCTTGCGGATTATCAGATACAGTTTTTACAAGAGATTCTGATGTAAATTCAGTCCCATCTTCCACACTTTGATCTAACTAGTGGATTTAACTAGGTCGACATCGTCAGCGCCAGGTGATGATCCTGTCAGGGAGGATGGTACCAGAAATAGTAATTTCAGGCTGCATGACGGCATCTGGTATGTTGAAGTATGAAATAGAAATGTCCAGGGCAACTTGTAGACAGATTTCGATTTAAAGCCTCTTCATATAATAATCGTGGTCTTCTCAGAGGGGTAAATTCACCATCAGTACCAGATGCTGAGGCAATGTCAGGTTCCACTGTAGTAATAATCATGTCTCCAATGCTGGACTCTGGAGGACTGTTAGGAATTCGACATTTTCAGAGCCAGTTTGGAAGATACTCTCAGACACAGACAGAACTGCACCAGACGCTGAAATCTCTGGTTGCAGACTGGCATCTGTTGTACTGGGTATCATTTCATCAACGGGGTTGGTTGATAGATTTGTTGATAGTTTGCCAGTTTTGGAGTTTTCACCGGCCATTGCACTAACTTCTGTGTTTGAGATGTGGTTTGAACCACACTTTTCTAGTTTTCACAAAACTTTGCCCGTTATGCAAAAACAGTCATAGAATTTAAGAACAAATTTAGATGGCAAATTGAGGTTAAAATATTTTCTTTCTGTATTATATCTCCTCATCGTCAGTATTTTGACAGTCACTGAAGATGTAGCCAAGACGGCACATGTCATCCATGGGGTAGGCCTGAGTGTTTAATTTAGTTTAAACATAAAAAAAACCGGCAGTTCATCAAAGGGTGTTAATACCTTAGCCACGAAATTATTACACAATACCTGACACAAGTCAGCATATGGCCAGATTCGCCACTGAAGATTATCCTTAAAGCAGTTGATAAAACCGGACACTGGTCGTGATGCCTGGCGAGGGACAGATTGGCCGGATTCGGCACGGAGATTTTGAGTGTGGTCAATATGGCCAGAATTTTCATTTGCTTTTTTTTTTATCCCTTTCTGACCCGCTTTTAAGTGTGCCGTTTTAACTGAAGATGTCACGCAGTCAGGACCACAAAATCATTAAAAAAAAACTTATTTCAAAAAAAATGTCAGATAGCCAGTTTCAGCACTGAGTTATCAACTATTCATGTAGCAATGACTGATAAAAGTGTTTGTGCTCTTTGATCTTGACAACAGATTCTCCCCAGATCTCTGGACATCTTGTTTGATCCTGTATTAAGCTTTTGGAGAACATGGTCTTTAACATGTTTCTTCCGTCTTTTCAGGGCAAAGTTTCTTCAGTCTTTTCAGGGCAAAGATTTGAAATGGTGTTTATGGGATTTGTTTTGTAAGATAGTGTGTCAAACTGTTGTTTGGAAATGCAAAGTTCCATGATGCTGTTCCAGTTGAAGGTTTCTTCACTTTCAGAAGCTTTCCTTGCATCCAAAATTTCTGGGTCTCTGGACAAAGCCTTGAAGTCCAAAACATTGTCCTTCAGTTGATGAATAATATGTTTTTTGGGGGTAGACCTGAGTTTTTAATTTAGTTTAAACTGAAGACCGTTGTCAGTTGCGATGGCAAAAACAGGCTACTGCTTTCAAATGGTGACTGATTGCACTGTGGGCTGAGTCTCCCTCATTTTGTCCTTGGTTGGATTCATTAACCTGAGGGATACTTCCTCCAAGTTCTTGCTTGTGCCCAGTGCGTAGAGCATCATGGCTGGTGTGATGGAGTTTTTATTGTGGCCGCTGCATCCATCTGAAAAAAAGATTACCTTTTTTAATTTTCTTGTCTTTATAGAACTTAAGGGCACTGTGGACTAATGTTGAGATCTCCAATAATCCACGTTTGCTAGTCGTCTCATTCCACTGTAAAGCAGTGGCAGTCTCTGTTTGATCTTTTTGGTCTTCATCCTCGCATTGGTCTGTTATCCAGCTTATCCCCACAAATTTAAAGAAAGTGTACTAGAAAGCTGAAAAGTAGTCATTATGGACACCATCTACTTCCACTGTAAGGATACCTAAGGCATTAAGAACAACAGCCAAAGTCACCCCCGAAACCAAACCACAGACAGCAAAAAATGGAAAAGATTAGAAGAAGAAACAGCTATGCAAACAACTGAAAAGTGCGTTGGAATTCGAGAAGAGGGGCCTTCAAGAAATCTGGAGTTACCTGAAGGGGAGACACAATGCACTGAGGAAAGCAGAGCAGGAAAGAGAAAGGAAGCGACTGAACTGCAAAAGATTCCTCAGTAACCCCTTTTAGTATGCAAGAAATCTCTTCAAAAATCCACAACCCAGCGAGCTCAACGCCAATCAGGACCAATTAGAAGAGCACTTGCGAAAGATCTATTCAGACCCACATAGGAAAGAGGCACTGGACATAATTAGTGGACTGATATGGCCTTCCCAGCTGGGCAGAGAATTCAAGAAAGAGCCACCTATTCTGCGCGAGGTTGGAAAGGTAGTCAGTAAGGCCCGAAGGAAGTCTGTCCCAGGTCAAAATGGATTACCGTACCTGCTGTACAAGCAATGTTCCAAGGTGTTCAGGATATTGCACAGGGAGCTGATCACACACTGGATGAAAGGAAAGATAAGTGATCAGTGGAATAGAGCTGAAGATGTCTATATACCAAAGGAGAAGAGCTCACATCTGATAGGGTGATTCTGCCCAATCTCTCTGCTGAATGTGGAAGACAAAATATTCTTCTCGGTAACAGTGAATCGGCTGATTTCATACCTAATGGAGAACGGCTACATAGACACATCAGTCCAGAAAGGAGGAGTCCCCAGAGTCCCAGGATGCCTGGAACACGCGGGCATGATCTGGGAGACTATCCAGAGAGCAAAAACAAGGAAGAAAGAACTGCATGTTATTTGGTTAGACCTTGCTAATGCATATGGATCAGTTCCACACTTGCTCCTATGGCTGGCACTGGATATGTATCATGTCCCAGACCACACTAAAAGACTTTTGAAGAAGTACTCTGTCCTTTAGGATGAAGTTTGCGACGAGAAAATACACCACCAGCTGGGTTCAGTTAGAGACGGGAATTGCCAGGGGCAGTCTCTCCAATTCTCTTTGTGTTGGCCATGCAAGTACTGCTGAAGGCCAGTGAGCAATTTTCCTAGGGACCAAATTTGGGAGTGGGCTGCCTAATGGCCTACTAAAGGCATCATCCCAAGAAGAGGCATGGCAGATGCTCCAGAGACTGGATGATATGGCCTCCTAGTGCAGAACAGCATTCAAACCCAAGAAGTCCAGAAGTCTCTCTCTTAGAAAAGGGAAGATGGATGACACAATGCAATTCCAGGTAGGTGACCAAGTAATACCAACAGTTGCAGAGTTACCTGTGAAAAGTCTCAGTCGGTGGTATGACGCTTCTCTAAAGGACACGAAGCCGAGGGATGAAGTGCAGACTCAGCTGACAGTTGGCCTGGAGAATGAGAATATCGACATGAGCGGACTCCCAGGACGTTTCAAGGTGTGGATCCTGCAGTTCATGTTGATCCCAAAACTACTCTGGCCACTCTTAGTTCTACGAAATCCCCGTCTCAATGGTAGAGGGATTAGAGGCAAAGACAAATCGCTACACAAGAAAGTGGGTAGGGCTTCCACCATGCTTAACCAACATCGCACTGTCCTGTAAGCAAACGAAATTAACGCTACCATGTAAATCCCTGAATGAAGAACACAAAACAGGGAAAGCCCATCTTCACCTGACGTTCAAGGACTCACAGGATGATGCTGTGAGGAATATAGAACCTGACCTGAAAACGGGCCGAAAGTGGAAAGTGAAAGAAGCCGTCAGTGCAGCACAACAGCCCCTACAGACAAAGGAGATTTTTGGATTCACTCAGTCTGTTGGAAAGGATTAGGATCAGTTGGACAAACAGTCTCACTATGGTCCACAGCGATGCCTAAGGAAAAACAAATCATGATACTCCAAGAAATCAGACACAAAGAAGATGAAAAAAGAATCCAAAAAGCTGTGCAGCAGGGGCTACAGGGACAGTGGACAAACTGGGAAGGTGTCTTCCAAAGAGCCATGACATGGAAGGACATTTGGCACATGGCATCCATGAAACTGGCTTTCAGTATTCGTGCTGCATTTGATGTGCTTCCCACAAAAAACAAACCTCACCAGGTGAAAGAAGGAGACCAGTGACGAATGCCCACTCTGTGGGGGAAAACAGATGTTACATGTTCTCTCTGGTTGCAAAGTCGGCGTGGCCAGTGGAAGGTATACCTGAGGGTACAACCGTATGCTTGAAGTGCTGGCAAGAACAGTTGCATCGGCACTGACAGAGCCGGAGAAATCAGATGAATCCCAAAAAAATACATTCATCCAAGAGTCAACAATTATACCCACCAAGATCTCCCGCAACACCCCATTGCGTGGAATGCTGGAGGGAGTCGGCGACTGGGACAAAGTAACTGATCTGACAGGATGAGAAGAATATCCCGAATTAATTAAGAGGTCAGGAATGAGGTTGGACATAGTGCTTAGTTTGAGGATTGGGAAGTCATATAATTATCCTTGTCGAGCAAACTATTCCATATGAGACAAACATGGAGGAACAGCATGAGTACAAGATGGCTAAGTACCAAGATCTCCTGATGGACTTGTGAAGAGCCGGAGTGAAGGCAAACATATTTGCAGTAGAAGTGGGAGCAAGGAGCTACGTTGGTTCAACAGTATATTGTCTACTGAAGAAGCTCAACTTAAGTGACTGGAATATTAGTAGCACCTTGCGCGAGCTAACAACAGCAGCAGAGAATTCTTCCTGTTGAATTTGGTGCAAAAGGAATGCCGGACGGTAGATTTAAATAGAATAAGTTATACCATAAAAACAGTGGCATGCATAGCATAGCGGTTAGAGTACTGGACCGAAAACCAAACGGCACTGGTTCAAATCCCACCCAGAGCTCCTGAAGAAAAAAAAAGGTGGGTGATGGACATCGGAGTCATGACCCGGGTGTGGCCAGGGGTTCTAGAAGATGTCAGGAAGTTAAAGGCCGAAATATCTAATGAAAGAAACCACTCTTCCTCTGAAGACCGCCACCTGTCTCGCTTCACCGAGGAGTTTTCCTACCACTCTCTCTTACTTTTTGCTTTTCCCCAGTGTGGGTTTCATATTGAGCTCTAAGAGGATTCTTCACTGTTTCATATCCTTGGAGATACATGACACAAAGAGAGCATTGATTCTTTTTGGGTCAATGAATGGACAAATTCTTTTCCTTGAAAATCTTCTTGCACAGGGCATAGGTTGGTGTTACGCTCTCTATATGTCGTTCAACCACCTGGAGGCAGTAATTTCATCAATAGCTTGGTGGCGCTGGTCTAGTTTTCCATGCTTGAATAAATATATCAAACAGCTTTTGTTTTCTGAGGTCTGGTTTCAGATACTCTCTTGTTGTACTTGGTGTGCAAGAATGAGACTCCACTCTTGGAAATCTGTCAGTATGGTCTGATATTTTTTTGTGTATCATTTGATTTCTTGCTCTCACAGCCTCTGACTTTTGACTTCCACCTCTGTTATCCTTTTCTACTGTATCTGAGGTAGTGACCTTGCTTGGCGCCATCCTCATGATCTGTTCAGAAATTCCCAATGTGTTAAGAGAAAAAAAACACTTTGCACAAGGGAACCAAATTTTGGTTAACTGTGAAAAGATATCACTTGGTTATTTGTCTTTGTGATGTGCTGCTTGCAGTGCTTTTTCTTTTTGTCTGAGAACATCTGCGAAGAACTCCCGTTGCCACTTAAGATCTCAAAGAGATGACTGAAAGATGCCATGCCTCTGGTCATCAGTTGTTGATCGTTGTCTTCCATATGTGTTTACTTTGCATCTTGCTTTCCTCTGTTTAGTAGCCACCTTTTTTTTTTTGATGCCGTACTCAATATTCCACTCCCATGTTTTTTTTTTACGTTTGGCTTCCATTTGTTTGTCCACGGTACCTTTTCTCTCATAACTTCCTTTCCATGTCCCTTGACGATGTATTGTTCAGGACTGTCATTTGCACGCCTTCATTCCTGTTCATTGCTTCAGTGTTTTGTAAATCAAGCAAAGCACCAGAATGAGCTGTCATTTCAGTATCAGCTACTTGTTCTGTTCTAATCATCATTGTATCTGTGACGAAAGCTTTTGCCTTTGCCTTTCTTTTTTTGTGCTTTTACCATGCTCAGTGCAGGAAGAAATGTCTTCATTGAAATGTTTAAAGCAAACCAAGAGTTCGCAATCAGCCACACTTCAGCCTTTTACTTGTGACCTCACATTGCCAGGATTAAACTCAGGATCTTTATCTGAATCATAATCATGAACTGATTTCTCATCACTCATTTTCAAAATAGCAAGCGGAATATCATCATATGGTTCATCTATTTCAAATTCCTCCCTGAAATGACAATGAAACAGGGTGCAATACTTCAGATGTAGTACTATTGGAATCATATCTAGTAAGTTCGTTGATCTGTCATAGCCTCAGTCAGCTAGTAAACGTTTCTTATCCGAAAGGTGATAGAGGTGTTTGGATACCTTCTGCAGCGAATTAAGCATGGATTTGCCTATATCATACCACAAATCATAAGATCAGTACTTTGTAATATGTTCCCAATTATCAGTGACATGCATTTCAAAAGAGTTTCCATTTTCATGGAAAGTTAAACATAAAACAGAGTGAAACAAGTGTGTGTATATTATGTTTGTATGTATATTATATATGTGTGTGTGTGCACACGTGTGTAAAAGAGGGCATGTACATCGTTCCACCCGCAGCATTGTACACATCTAGGTCTGGATTTCGAGATCATACTATACACACTGCAAGAAACCCAGTCAGCACCAGTAGTGTGTAATTTGGGCTGTGTATGAACTGGCGTGTCAACATGCACTTGGGCTGCGAAAAGAGACAGTTCCCCAGCCACTTTTTTGTAGGTAGTTATAGCTAAGTCACTTACGCTACTCTGTGACATCAATTTGGCATGTCTGATACCTAGTAACATGGACATCACATACTAGCATATCATCCAATACGCTAGTGCATGATACCAGGTGGTGGTGAATTCAGTGTTATGCTAAAATGAAATTCGGCTATAACCCATATTGACTCCTCGATTTGAGAGGAGGTAGATAAAAATATTTGTGTTCGCATAGTGGTTCTATCTTGAATTCGACCAAAAACCAAAATGTCGGTGACTCTAGTACATGATATTGATGATGAAACAACCCTTTGGGTTTCAATTGTGAAAATATAGTGCTAGAACTGACGGGTCGTAAAAAAGTATATAGTCTGTCCCACCAATCTGTCTGAGACATTTTTCAGCTGTTACACACCAGATAAGTTACATTTAAGCACAGACCAGATAAGCCATAATGGCTGGCATCGAGAAAAACCAGCATTTTTTTTTTCATAGAAATGACTGAGAGAAGGAAAACATATGAGATGCCACACGATGAAATCAGGCTCTTATCAAATTTTGAGTATATGGAGTTATTGGTATCACTGTGAAGACTACTCATTTCATTTCTACTGTGTGAAAAAAAGTTTGTTCTACCATAAGTAGTTGTTAAGATATTGGCAATTAGAGATGATGGGGGTGACCTGTTTGCTGCAGCTGAATTTAGTGAGAAACTGGCGGATCCTTTATAGGCCATTCAGTTACAATTTTGGTTTTTTTTACTCAATCTGTATCTTAAATTTAACTCTGAAATACAGATATTGAAATTTTGATTGATATAGAAGGATTATGAGAACAAAAAAATGTGTTAAATATTCATTCACTGTAAAAAAAACGTGATTTCTCCGGTTGCCCCAGCTTGACGAATGTCTGATTTCATTGTATCATGTCTCATATATACTTCTAGTATATAAAGAATGTGACTATTTTCAAAAGATTTACCATTATGATTTGTCTTTGCAATCCAGTTAAACTCAAATGAAATTTGTCTTCTTGTTAAGGTCTAGTGTTAATGAGCAAGTCTATGATGATACATGATTATTTATTTCTGTTTGTGACAAACTGTTCAATTATCTATACATTTTGCAAGGTAGACTATATATCTGCAAAGAGAGTGGCATTCAGCAACTTGAAAATTCTACATTGAAACTCATGTATCTTTTGCTTATTTATAGATTTTTATTTATTTTGCTTATTTATGCCATTGTGTTTACTTGTTATAAGTCTAGCTTTGTTGTATTGTTTGTTTGTCTTAACTTAAATTGCAATAATTAACTGAAACAATTAAAACTGTGGTAACCATACATACATCACTTTTTGGTGGGATAATTAGATTTTGTTGTAAGTCAATGCAATTCTATATCTGCTGCCTCTGGTAATTTATCGAAATGGTACAATTCCCTGATGCAAAAATGTTTTATTTTCTTCTTTCTGGAGTTTGTTTCAAATATTGCCACTCTCACAGAAAATAGAAAATTTTTTGTTTCTCCTGAAAGGTTGCGTTTTTACAGGTTATGTCAGTTTTCCATTGGGGGGGGACTTTGAAGAGGTCATTCCATGAATTTGGAAAACTTATAAGATTTATCAAATATAGTTGAGTCCCGCTTAATTCGAATTTGCTGGGACCACCCTAATGGGTTTGATTAAAGAGAGTTCGATTTCCAGTTTTAACAAGGGAGGCAATTCTTGAATGACTAATGAGATATTATTTCATTACTTTATTACAGAACTATTGAAATCCCGCTACTTGAAAGCGAAAGTAAATTAAAGAGAAGTAGAGGCAGAATGGTATTATAGTGTTTAGTCCTGCAAAAGTGTTTGTACACATGTAGTTTTAGCCTTGAAAAGAACTGTTAATGAGTAGGCCTAGGTTTTAGCTCTGAAGAGGACTATTAGTAAAATTTTAGCCCTGAAAAGGGCTGTTGAGTAAGTTTTAGCTCTGAAAAGGGCTGTTAACAAAGTTCTAACTCTGAAAAAGGTTAGAGGAAACCATCACATAGTCTGTGAGGCTGTCTATATAAAGTAAGTCAACGGCAAGCGAAAAAAATTAAATAACCATCCCATAGGAGGTTGAAAGGCATAGAATAACCTAACCCAGCAAAAAAAAAAAAAAAAAAATGAGCACAATTCGGCCTATCTCGTCATGGTTCTCCTAGAACCAAGACAGTGATCATAACACAGGACAATGCCTTACTATAGTGTTGCCGACACACTTACACGTACCACAGTTAGTCTCTGACATGTAGGCCTACATGTGTAGTACATGCCAGGATGCTTGATTATTGATTGATTGATTGCTCGACAGCACTGGCCCCTGTATGCTGCTCACCCCCCCCCCCACCCTCCTTTGTCTAGTCCCTCTTGCCCCATCCGTGGCTCTGTCTCCTTTGTTTTCCACATTGGGTGGAAACCACATGGAGAGGACAATAGCCAAATTTACCTTTGTGGTGGTGCTGACTGGTTCAATTTAAAAGAAACTCACAGTGATGACTTCTAGTTACACGAAAGGCATTTAATAGGTGCAAAGAGGAAAAAAAAATCTATTGTTTTGTTTTTATTCGAATTATCAGAAATTTGGATAATCAGAGTTTGAGTGATTTGAGATTTGAGTGAACTCGACTGTATGAAAATAATTGAAGAGCGTTTTTTCAAAAGTGGGTTCAGTCCATTTTCCAAAGTTTTGAGAAAGTCAACATTTTTTATTTTCAAAGTAATTGTATTTTTTTCTCTAGCTTTTTTAATGCACATGTGCAAGCTTTATTGTTCATACTCCAAGTTGTAGAAATCTATCTGAAATATTAATTGCATAACACTAATTTAAAAGTCAAAGTTTTTCCAAAACTGGGCTCAGTCCACAGAAATGAGCTGGTTTTGGTAAAACTTTGAGATGAAATAATCTGTTTATATGATGATAAAAACAAATATTTAAACAAATTTTTTTTTTTTATAATCTTTCAGTGGCTTTAACTTTGATTTTGATGATAGGCTTAATAAAGTTGGTTTTGTTGGCCCAGTATTGAGGTTCTTTGTTTTGAATTTTAAAGATTCAATGAATGAATCCTGCTAGTGTTAGATCTGGATGTTTGTGAAGTGTTCAGTCTTTATGAATGTGTTACAAGGTCCTTGAGCTGAGACATGTGAAAAACAGATGTAGTATTTTACGTTATTTTACGTACAAAAAAAAAAAAAGTTATTTAGCTGCTGTTGTATATAGATTATGTAATATAAGTGATTTACTTCGCAGCAGGATGAACAAGGATTTCTCCTTGGAAGTGTCAATTAGCAGAATATAATAGTTTTTTGTTTTTTTTTAAACTAATCAAGTGATTTATTTCATAGCAAGATGAATACGGATTTTTCAGCTGCTATATCCAGGAGATACCATGAAACGTTTTGTCATTTTTGACTTCCAACAAGAGTGGGGAAAGAACTAAATAACCCATTAGGGGAATTTAAACCATCATTTTATCTTTCTTAACCACTTCACTGCAAACATCAGTATGAGAAAGCAGTTCAGTGAAAAAATTCACCAATGATCATGAAACTATGCTCAGAACAACAGTCTTGATCCCCTGATTACAAAGCTTTTTGAATTTTTCAAATATCTCTATTTGTTGCAAAGTTATGATTTTTTTTCTGTATTTATTTTTGGCTTAATTTTAGCTCTAACGACTGTGACAGGATTCTCATAAAATTACACATCAGTCCATAAGTTCGCAACGAATATAGATAATTTCAATTATTATACAGCGTTACTTTTGTTAATATCTCCACATGAATTTAAAGACACAAAGAGTTGTATATCTTTATAGGGCAAGTTTTAATATGTAATTT
>JBCEWB010000005.1:795828-808095 GCA_039654565.1 Peronia peronii
CCCCCTCCCCCCCCCCCATTCAGCTGATAGTGACATTCATACTACAATAGTGTTTGCCTATAAGCTGCCATTATCACAGATGGATTTTACCTCAAAGATAAAAGAAATCTGATAAGGCTGAAAAGAGATTTGAACTAGGAAAATTATGTCAGGACAAGCTTGAAAGTTTGAAGTTGTACATGTTAAATGCATACTGCGTGTGCATCATCTTCACAATGTTGTTAGTTTTCAAAGCAGCCTGATAGGTATTAACACTGAAAACTAAGTGTCAGTACTGAGTGCCAGTGTTATGGATTCATAATACCAATATTATACATTTATACACATAAGCAAAGATGAGTTGTTTGTTGTGTATCATTTGTAGATAGAAAATTAGATGTATGTGTGCATATATATTTAAATGGACTACCAGTCTGACAACTGATTATTGTCACTCACAATTTTTTGCTTGTTTTTTTGTGATACATGTTTGCATATATATATATACTGAGATGTCAGTGCACATTAAATTGTAGATTCACATATAGGCTGCATGTATATCACTAAATATTTCAGCTGGTATCACTTACATGCAATTCAGATTTATCTTGTCAGTCATATATGCACAGCAAAGCACAGACATGTCCACAGCAGATATACTCATGCCCACATTAAATAGATTCATACCCACAACAAATACATCTATCTTTATTTGTATCATTATATGTACTTTAATAATGTTACCACTGATTTGTTTCAACTTTGTTGAATAAACTTTGTTACTCTTGTAGAAACATGTCAGCGATCTTCTCGTTATCTCTTCAATATCTGTTTGTCGTATGAATATATGTATACCAACTCACATCAACACAGATAGTAACATTTCAGGACCTGTATTGAAGGCATTTCTTTGCAACCTGTAGAAAACACTGCATGGATTTCTCCAATACACATGTACACATACATTGATAGTGATTTAACAATCATCATCAAACGTTAAGATAGATGACCCACTTTACATGCTATGCCAAGGGAGATTAATTTTCAGTTTTCATCGTTTTTCCAAAGGATTATTCCCAGTTACATGTCATGTTTGTGTGTTAGTCATATATGAATACAGTAATTGATAATAATGAATCAGAAGAAACCTTGAAATAACACAGAATTTATATGTCTTTAATACTACACGGGGCAGATGAAAAATATGTTTGCTAGTACAAAAGTATACGTAAAATCATTAAAATTTACTCCTCGTAGAAATTCACATACAAAGTGTAACCACAATCTTTCATATCTCTCTACATTGTAGAAGGGACATCCAATGCACAGAATGTCAAATCAAACCTCTTTATGCCCAGATTTAAATTTCGTGACATATCATTTGCCTCTAGATACATGTAATGTACAACTGAGTTAATGTTAAACAATATCACCATTTCCGTAATTTGTCCAGATCTGAATTTTCATAAAATAGAACGAGTTCACCAAGAATACCTGTACACTTTATTCATTTCACAGTTCATTAATTCCTTACCAATCAAAATTTTATAGATCTGCATGATATAAGTGCATTGAATTTATGACCCAACCTTTACTTTTATTATCATCCCAGATAACAATAAATGGGCATTTAAGAGTCAGTTACTGATGGTGAAATTATAAAGTCTGCTGTTTTTAATATTTGTTCAGTGTATCTTTGGCAAAGAATAATGATCTTATTTTTTACTTATTTTTCTTAAGCTATTATTATTATTATTATTATTCATATAATTTTAATTTCTATACTGCCAAGCAGTTAACGAAAACACAGCAGCAAAAAATTTACCAGGCATTGAAAAGGTCCCATTTTTGCCGGTAAAGCAATATTTTGCCTCTCGGCCGTTCCTAATCCCAAGGCATATATACAACGTAGGCCCTACATACAAAGTGCATATTGAGCAGACCAAGCGTAATGTTTAATAAGTCAAGAGAGCCAATGCAACCGATAATATTCCAGTGTTAATTCAAAAGTATGTAAGGTTGCTCTATTTTTCTCTCTCTATTTATTTATACTGTATTGTATGAATTTTAATTTGTTATGAGGTGCAGTTGCACACAGAACTTGAAGTGTAGCCCCTCTAAAATAAAGAAATGAATTTGAAAACGTCGTGGCGAATCTCGTTGAGCTGAGCATGTTACTCATTATGTAAATGAAATAATTATTGTGCCGTAGTGGAACTCTTCAGTGACAGAAAGAATAACTGGGAGCTTCCTATCAACTTCCTGCTCGAGATAACAGCTGCCTATTCGATCTATAACTAGGCCTAGATCTACTAGTAATAGACACCGTCAACATTTAGATCCACACCGGACAGGAATAGAGAGGATTTAACTTCACATTTTTACACTTAAGTGATCTCTACTTATGCCTTTATGTCAAACAACTATTCTGACTGTGGTTCAAAATGACTATGTTCAGGGACACATTCTGGGTAAGTGAAAAATGTGTGTATGATGTGAATCAGTAATTGTGTTCTAAAATATTTTCAAATTTAATTTCGAACATTTGTAACCAAGTTTTCTTACAGATCGAGATCTTGAGAACACACGAACAAAAGCAAATTTTTTTTTTGGAAGGGGGGGGGGGGCGAGGGGGGAAGGGCGGCACCATGATTTTTTAAACAAAATTTCTCAATTTTATGTCTTTTTATCGTCAAAGAATTACGCACGAGTTCAGAAACCAAACTTTTATGGAGATCAATTCTCGACATTCCTTGTAGTCACTCAACTGTGGAGTAGATCTATTGTTGAAAGTCATGTGTCGGTATGACATAGTTTCTCTTATTATGTGCAAATTGTTAAAACTTATAGAAAGATAAAGTTTATTTGTCCTCAAAAGGAAAATCCACTTACAATTTTATACATCTCATTCACATGACAGGCAGACAAAAAGCAGTGTTTTTTGTATCAGCAAAAAGGGATTTGAAGAGGGATGACAAAAAGGATCATGGATTTTGACCATGTTTGAGTCATGGGGGTATCTTTTTTTTTTTTCTCTAGTATTTAATTTGAATTGGCACAACAAACTTTTTATGTTTCAGGTGTACATTAATATTTTTGTATCATATAGATATTGGGAATAATTTAAAATTACATTTCCATTGAGTGTGAGAATCAAATAAAAAATAATTGATTCCTCATGTCATGAGCAGAAAGCAATGGGTGAAATTGATTTATTATATTCAACATTAAAATAAATTTATTTTGAATTTTTGAAATAATTTTATTAATGATTGCTATTTCGTGCCAGTGAGTATCAAATAAGGAAATAAAAGTCTTATAAAACTATCAATGCAGATAAACTGAATTTGAACTAAATTGTCATTCAAAATATATTTGTAAACACAGATTAACTTTATAATTTTGAATCTTGGTAGAGAGGGTCACTGCAATGAGATGAGAGTTACACAACATTTTACTCATTATGACATAAAATGGAAACTGCTAAAATACATTCATAGTTTTGTTCATCAATTGGTTGAAAGCAATAATTTAAGCAGTATAATCTTGACTAGTTAAAGGGAATGACAGTATGAGATTTCCTGTGGAATGTGAGAAACTCAAAGTAAATCTGATCAATAAAATGTTGAATGTGTTTTTTTTGTGTGTTTTTTTGGTTTAAAAAAAAGAGTTGTTTAAAAGAAACTCATGTGAGTATTTCTATTGAACAATTTTTTTTTGCATAAGTAAGTGCAATAAATAATGGAAAACTTGTTTTTCCAGAATGGTCCCAAAACTCATGCACAGGTAGGGTTGTTATACTGCATGGGATGCTACTATTTTGAAGATTTTTTTTTTTCTGCTGTAACAGCAGCATGTTGGTAATTGGTAGTAACATCATATTTTCATTTTTATTTTATAAATCTTTTTTTTTTTTTTAATTTCACCCACAATTAAATCTTCTATTCATGTTCCCTGTGTATACTTAGATCAGGTCTGGGTTTTCTTTTCTCTTCTGAATTATGAATAAATTCCTCTTGTGCATACATTAAAGTTTACAGCATGAATAAGACTCAGATCAGTGAAAAATTTACTTTATGTGCTGCTTTTGAACACAAATATGCTTTTTTTTGTTGTTGTTGTCAAGTAAGTTATGCATGACTTACCTTAACCGATGCTCTTAACTTGGGAAGAAGATGCTTTGTCTTGAACTTAGATTAAATAATCTTTCATGGACTATGAAAGTTGAAATATTTAATCCAGGTTTCCCATTTTTTTTCATTGGGATGAAGTGGATTTCTTAACTGAATCCATTTTGATTTTACCTATGAAACATGTTTCCTGAAAGTTAAAAGTGACTGCAAGTCCATATGTAGTATTAAAGCATGCCCACTGCTTTGATATTAGATGTAGTGTATGTAGATGAAACAAATTTTGTTCTTTGAACATTGTGAGTAGTGGTAAATTGTTTGCAAATGATACCTTCATAAATGTATGTATTAAGTTAGTAGAAAGAGCTTTGTGAGATTTTGAGGTATATGGATATAAGTTGTTGTTTCAATAATAGGCCTACATGTGAAAGTTTAATCTTCTTTAATTGTCAGTTTTCTTTTTACGATCAAATATTGCATTTTCAAATTTTGAATGATCAAAACTTCTTTGGATCAGTACGCTGTTTCTATGTGAGATAAGAAATAGGTTACTTTATTAGGTTATCTTGTTTAAATGAAAATGAGAAGAGCTATTGAATATGACAATCCTGTTATGAAACAAAAATCAAAGTTATAACCAGACAAATAAATTGTTATTATTGAATAAGCCTAGATGATATTGCTTTAATCTTTATCTTCATTTTTGTCAGTAATTGTATTATATTATTTGATCCATGGTAAGGGTATAAGTTAGTCATAAAATATGCGCACATATAAGTTATGGTCCCTGTAAGTCCACTACTAGTAGCCTCAGGGTTGTTCAGTCCCCTGATCAAACTCAGGTTACACAACATCTCTAGTCTATCCAAGGCCCAAATCTCTCAGTCTTCATCTCTATGCTAATGTCACATTATGGTATGGAGCAATGTGGCTTACACTTACAAGCTACATATCATCATTTATTCATAATGTTAGTTCACAGATGGGAACAAGTTTAATTTTATGCAGAAATTTTATTATATGACAGTTCAAACAGTGGGTACTAAGGGGAAATCGAGTTTATGAGAGAGAAAAAAAGATTTGTGTGAAGCTTTGATCTGTTGATGAAGTATAAATACAATATGTACATGCATGTTGTGTCAGCTATAATGAAGCTGGCAATGTACATCATTAGAAGTAAGCATGAAGTGAGTTACGTGATTTAAAAATACAGTCCAGTCACTGAAAACTGACCCTGCTTTTTGGTTCACTGAGCACTAATGGGTTTAAACAAAAAATTAAGAATTCAGGTTTCTGACTTTGGACATTCTTTTGTTATTTCACATGGGAATAAGGTCTCACTCTCTTTTTTTCAAACAACTGATAGTTTTTTTTGTGTGTGTTTTGTTCCATATTTTTATTTTATCAGGCAAATTCATCAAACAAACAGATAATTTAAAAACTTAGTTCATGAGCATGATAAAGTCTACTGAAATGGCATGAAGGTGTGATCTCCAACAAGTTTTAAACATGATAGTGAATGGAATATGGTCATGCGACAGTTGTCAATGTTGGTTTATTTATTTCCTGTTTGAGAAACATTTCAGGAGTGGTCAGATTCTATATCGCCACTTTCTTTTCTTCAGTCAGCGGGTTTGTGGGGGGGGGGGGGGGGTTCTAGAACTGGATTCCCCCTCCCCCTTCTCCCTTCATCCACGTTCCCCTCCCCAAACGAAAAAAATTCTTTGAAATTTTGGCTCTTTTTGTTAGATTTAATTCATCTTCCAGTTGTTGTTATTATTATTATTGCAGTATTAAGGGGAAACTTCCAGACCATATTTTTTTAAAAAGTCAGAATTGTCAAATTCAAAGAGTTGGAGAGAGGGCACAAGTTGCGTCCTCTTTCAACAGAAACTAGAGAGAGAGTTAAGCCTGTTTATAATGAATCAGCGCCTGATGGATCTCATCATCTACATGTAGTCATATAAACAGACTGATCCTACATTTAACCAATTTACATAGCTCATAGCAGCAGCTGCACTGTGGCCTTGCTAAGCTGGTCATCCGCCGGCCGTGTTGTTTATAAACAAACTTTGCCTCTGGTCTTGGGTAAATATTGTATACAAAGAGTCAAAGACATGGGCTTGTTTCAGCCTGCGTCAGGCCTTTGAGAGAAGAGCAACGATTTCCCTTTGAAATACGTGTACTTCAGTACACATGCAAATGTAGTGTCGTAGACGTTGCAAGGTCCGATTTATTTAACAAATATTGTGAGGAGCGATTGTTGGTAGTTTGTAAGCAATTTCCAATCCTCCCATTCTCCTCTACATCCTTTTCTATTGATAGTGTCTGATATACACCTGTCTGTCATATAGTTGGTAGGGATTATCAGACTTTATACATAGCTGAACGCTGTCTACATCTAGCTGCGTTTTTATTATCTTACATCACCTTTACACTCACTCACCTAACTTGTCCCGTTTTTCATCCTTCCATTCAGCCATTCATCCAATCATTCATTCACCCATTCATCCATCCATCCAATTATTCATCCGCGTATTCCTTTCTTCCTCCTTTTTTTTTCTCCTAGTCTTCATTTTCATCCGCTCTTCCCCAGTTCGCAGTTTCTCTTGCGCGTACTTGCTCTGTCTGTGTATTTTTAACTCGACTTCTTCTTAATTTGTCTCATAGACCAGCCGCCCCACTCACTTTCCAGGCAGGTCTTCAGCATCTCTTTCCCACCTCCAGTGTGCCTCCACTTCCCCAGTCTCAGCCATTTCTTTCCTTTGCTATTCCCATTTCCGTCCTCGACTTGCCAGTTACTAAGCGTTCTTTTTCTCATTCTATCACGTGGCATCCGTTATTGTATATTTTCTGTTTCTGTTTTCTTGCCTGTGCCCTCGCCTCTTTCTCTCTCACTTGTGTGTGTGTGTGTGTGTGTGTATGTGCGCGCGCATGGGCTCGCGTGTTTGTCATTCTTTCATCTCTGTAATATAGTCTTATCAAACCTGTCTTGTTTTTTTTTTTTTTTCAAATCTTTGCCACATTGTGAAACTTGCAGGATAGGGAATTATTCTTATCAGTGAATCAGTAAATCTACGGCGCCCATGAGATAACTTCCCGCTGGAGGTTGGAAAGCGAAATACTGTATATACCGTACGGCGCCCATTTTGTAGTCTACCTCAGTGTCGAGTGCAGCCAAAGAGGTCATAATAATAATAATAATAATAATAATATATTTTAGACAGTTTTCAGAAAGAAAACTATGACACCAGCACTGTCCGGTATTTTGTAGGCAGAATGCCCATGTTATGTTCATTGTCCGTCCTGCAGAGTAACACGAAGATGCTAAAGTCTTATGGACATGAAAAAACAAACAAACAACAAACAAAAAGCAGCAACAGTCAAGCAAGTATCACAACAGATCAAGACAGCAAGAACGAGATAAAGAGATTTATATTGGAAAGTATATTTAGTTGTTATTTCTGTCTAACCTGAATTGGTACCTTATAATTCAGGAGTTAGTTTTAAAGGCATCAGATCAAGGTACAGGTAGTCCTGAGTAGAGAAGTTCCCGTCTCGTAGAAGGGACTTGAGTTGCAATTACATGTATAATGTCAAAATATATTGTGCACATGGACATTGTTTTTGCAATGGTCATGTCGTTGCACATTACGTGGAGCTGGGCTGAACTGTAGCATTATTTTGTTACATTTGTGGCATTAGTTACACTCAAAGTGGGCTGATTGGTAGGCTGAAGTCCACGCATACCTGCAATTCCCTGACCTAACGGCATCAGATCAGTGTTACCTGACAGAAGACCTGGCAGTTAATCAATCAGGGCTTGGAAAGCCTCTGGTCATTATTTATCTCTCTCCCCCTCCCCCCCCCCCTTCCCCTTCCATCCCTTAAGAATTAGTGTGAGGGTCCAAATTAAATGCAGAATGAAATGAAACTGGTTTGTTATTGTGAATAGAGCTCTCACCTGAATAGTCGATAGTGACATTACTCACTGAAAAGGCAGAGATTTCAAAGAGAAATAGAAAAGGAGAGTGAACGATTGCGCGGAGAGCGCGCCAGATAAAGAGTGGGGGGGGGGGGGGGTTGACAAACACAGAGTCATGTGAGCGAGACAGAGACAGAGAGAGAGGGGAAATGGGAGAAATAAAAGACAGTGCATTATTTGGTAGACTAATGTAATATGTCGGAGACGGAAAAGAGTTCAGAGATAGAGAAATTGAGAATAAGAGACCCATGTTATAGAAGGGATATGCAAAGAAAGGGAAAACCGGTGATTATGATTATAATAGCGAGTTATAAGATTATAATAGATTCTACACTGGACTGGAAGAATAAATAACAGCTGTCGATGAGAGTTGAACAGTAAAAGGATCAGGGATGGGGAAAACGAATGCAAGGAGGAAGCTGAAAGAGGACAGGAATAAATGAATAGTGGCTTTGTCAGGCAGCAGAATCATCAAGGGTCTTCCTTCCATAAAACGCATGCCTGTAAGTAAAGATAACAAACGGGGCCCGGGGAAAGTTCAGCAACTACAACCTCTGTATTATTCCTGCATTTGTGCAGATAAACTGTATGATTGCTGTTCGTGAAGGCTTTCTTAGTTTAGCCAACATATATTAGAAATAAAATAGATCTTCCTCAGAACTATCATTTCCGTTTTTGTTCATTTTCTAGCAGGGCGGTTGGGTTAGAAAGGCAGTAAAAGAATGCACATGCGTGTATTCCAATTCATGGTTCATGTATATCTTGGGAAAAGCACTTCGATATGGCGTATCTTTGAAGAACATCCCAATGTATTACATGTATAGTGTTTTGATAGTGTATAAGTTTTCACTTCCAATCGCAGTTCTACTCCAAGCGATCTACATAGGAGTAGGTATGAATATACCACTCCACTTTCAGCAGGTGCAGTAATGATGGTGGAATGGGAACTTTAAATAGGCTTACATGTACATCTGAAAGCTGGAATCTTCATAAAGCCTAGACAGGTCAAAGCATGAAGATTAGTGATGTTGGACATTAGGCAATGCTTTATGGCAGATTATTATATTAGCCATTTCAAAGAGTAATGCAGAAAAGGATGAGATCAAATTGCGAAGAAAATCAATCAGGCATGTCATTTACTAATCAGAACAAAATGAAACAACATCAGCAAAAACAACAACGGGGCTAAAGAGGAAAAATGAGATTTAGATCTACAGTATATGAACGAGGAAGTTCTTTTTAACAATTACCCAGCGAACAGTTTCAGATATTTTCATAATTTCTCCCCCCTCCTGTTGTCATATGTCATGAATCGCGGCTTAAAGGTGATGAGAATAATAAAACATTGACTTAATACTTAATGTCAGACTTTACTCCAAATCTAACCTGTCTAGATCACCCCAGCATCCCGCCAAGGTGACGATCAAACACTACCTTACTGATCGGCCTAAAGAATGTCGGGTGACGTCAGAGGGTAAGGTGTTCATTCAGTCGTGATCAACAAGTGGGGGAAACGCAGTAGTGAATACAGGTATAAGCCTCCAGTTGAACAATGAAACCGATAGTTGTGTTTAATTCGTAGTGAGAAGTGGCTTTGCGGCAATGTTTAGGCATTGAGACCCGTATTATTCTCACATAAGTCACTCACATACTTCGATTATCACAGGTTAACAGTAGTGGTTCAGTAGAAACTATTGCTGGCGTACATGGGTTTCTATTTTGACATTATATTCATCATCATAGTCCAGAGATGGCCATTGAACCCTTAGCTCAAGGCAATGCAAGCTTTCGTACTGTATTGTACACCTAAGTCAAGTGCTTTCTTACATTGTAGCGTAGAGGAGTTCTCGTGCCGAAAAACTAGGCAGTGGTCATAGGTGAAAAACTTACGTCACGGCTTCAAAATTTGAATTCTACCGGGGGGTGGGAAAGAGAGGAAGATTGGCACCTGCATTTTTTGCAGTGACTGTCCCCAGGCTTCTTAGTAGGGAGACCCGATATCTAGCCTTTTCGGTTAAGGGCGAATATAGTTTGGATGAATGGTGTTTACCACGTTAAAGAACCTTTGGCTTACAATCGGATGGGTAGAGTATGCGGAGACGACGTTGTTGGGGCGAAATTTCCAAATTTTTATCCAGAAAAAATTCTCCTCACCAAAGCTGGGCAAGCATTTATAGCCGATGCGATCCCACATAATAATAATAATGGTAATGATTAATAATAATAATACATAATAATATATGCTGTGCGTTATTTGGAGAGGGCATTTAATGTAAAATATGATGAGCGTTTTTGATTAGATCGGCGCTTTATACACACTTAGATACACATTGAGCACATTCTGTCTTTGACAGATAGGCACATGTACCAACTAAATTCACAAACACAAGTACGAAGTTACATATGCGCAGGATTTCATATATTACGCGTATATCCTTTGATTGACAATATGCAGCCACACGTAGTCATATATTCAAGCCCACACACACTGACACAGACACATAGACACACACTTTACAACGACATGCAGGCAGGCGCTTGAGATATGCATAACCTTATATACTAAGCAGACCTTTTTTCTCACATGGTCGATGATGTGTGGTTTTTGTCCAACTATCTTTCACAATTGATGTTCATTTCAAGAAGAGCAAGGAAAATAACTGAGTCAAGGGATCTTGTTCTGCTCTAAATCTAACAGGGATCATGTGGTTATCGTTGGAAGTTGTAGTTTGTGTGAATTGTCAGGTGAGGGCACCCAACGTCTTTGTTTGCACTGTGTAGAACATTTGCATTGTGAACAGGTAATTATACAATGTGGCTCGCTATCGGACATTGTAACAACAACAACTACACCGCCACCACCACCACCACCACCACCACCACAACAACAACCACAGAAACAGCAACAACAACAACAATAAAAAAAAATGAAGGGGAAAAGAGAAGGCAGGAAGAAAGATGTAATGACTTTCTGCGCATTTTTTAATCGAGAAGATTTGATATTTTCCACCATTATTTACAGTCCGACTTCACCTATCTCGTGGCCCAACTTTTGATCACCGGGAGTTTTAGAACGGATCCACTGTCGCAGAGAATACGCAGTGTTTTTGTAATCTGTTCCCGCAACTTGTGCAAAGAAAGGTTTTCCATCGATTGCAGAAAAATACATAGTATCACCATACGAATAAGTGATTGCGGCAGTCAGAAGTGACTATTCTGGAACATGGCCGGCTTTAGTTATGATATAGGTCATGTCGATCGAAAAATTACAGCGCCTGATAGATCGGAGACTTTTTCATTGATATTGAACTATATGACTCAAAATCATTCACAGGTAAAAGACATACTTCCAGATCCATCATACTCTGCATATCCTTTGGTCTCAATGGTGGGCTTACAAAGAAACAGTAATTATTTAGATCTAATTGATCGTGTGATCGGAAGGACTGCAATTCTGGAAGCCCCCCCCCCCCCCCCCAAACAGCCTGAAGCTGATCCCGGTTCCGAAATATTTCTACGGCGACTGAAAACTTCCCGTTCACTCACCCGGGAGGTGAAAAGCAGACTTTCTAACACATCATCTTCTATATGTGTATCTATTTTCGTCTCATTGGACGGCTCATAATAATGATAATGAGTCAATAAGTTGGTAGGATTATCTGAAGAATTAGGATCTTGGACATCACAAACGCCTAGGTGATATCGGTCATGAAAAATTAATGTCTAACACGAATACCGCTTATGAACAGTTTTAAAGGCGAATACCGGTTATGAAACATTTCGAACGCGAGCGCTGAAAACTTTCCGCAGTCCACAGTGATGTTTTTATTTTTTTTCTTCAGCTCTAATTACCTCACTCCAGCTGCACAAAAACACACTCAGTCGGTCACGTTCAATGCTACAATCTTATCACAAAGATTGGGTGCTATGAATAGGGCATGCGTTACATACGGTATATGGGGGGATAACTGCAAGTCAGCAAGGCTAAACGTTACCATTATTATTGTGGTGGCTTACATCTTCCTTTAGGTAACAATGTCACCATTTTATTTCATGAGTATCTACTCCTTCTTACGTTTATCATTGTCCTACCAGCTTGTTTGTCTATCTATCTATCTATCTATCTATCTATCTATCTATCTATCTATCTATCTATCTATCTATCTATCTATC
>JBCEWB010000005.1:808195-820956 GCA_039654565.1 Peronia peronii
CACCGATGGCGGGCTTACACCGCCTGCAGGTGGGAGCAGAGAACCTATTTATAAACCCCGGGCCCCCGCGGGGGTGGAGGGAACGTGCCTGTGGATCACAGCTGATTGAACGGAGTCAGAAGACAAGTCAGAGACTCCGGCAGGAGATGCTTGAGGATCTGATTGTGAATTTGATCCGGGCCCGGAGCGGTGTTGACAGCACTCCGGAAGCCAGACTGCAGCTCGTCCATGGAGAAATGGTTGTTGTAAGGGACGGAGAAAGGGGTTGTGAAATCGAATCCTCTCTTTCTCGGCAGTGGCCTTATTATAATCCTGAAAGGCGGCAGAGTGATACTGGTTGGAGGAGTTTGACGCAAACTGTCCTTTCAGTACGGAGTCGAAATTTGATCACACCTAGAAAACCTAGCCTACGAACATGTCTTCGAACCCAGCTTCGTGGACATGTTCATGAGATCTCCCGGTGTCGCTCCCACCATTGGCGTCCGCTTTCAGTCTTTGCCAGCGGGGACTGGGATCGGACGGGGTAAGGTGAGATTTAACCCATTTCCAAGTGTCTCTGATCAGCCGGACTTCGTGCATTTGTTCACAGACGGATCCAAGGACGACAAAGCCGTCAGAGCCGGCTCATTCTCTGTCCTGGGGAACACATGCTGTGGCCTCAACCCAAATTCCTCCATCTTCACGGCTGAGGCTAAAGCCATCGATATGGCTCTAGACACCATAAGTAGGTCCACACAAAATAATTTTCTGATCTTTTCAGACTCCTTGTCCCTACTTCAGGCCATGAATAACCCCACTTTTAGGGATGATAGAGTAATTCACCTCCTCCAACGCCTGGACACTCTTCTTTCAATGTCACATTGCGAATCATTTGAGTCAATTCTTCCCTTGAAAATTTGAAAGGTACAGATTCAACGTTACCGGCTGAGCAATCTGCATCACAGTATCTGAAATATGATCGACTCATCCAGCCTGTTCAAATGATTGTGAGATCTGTTTCTGTTTGGTTTAACCCAGTTACTGACTGTCACGAACTCTTGAGTGTGTAAGGGTGTTTGTCGTAGCGTTGTATTTCACGATCAGGCGGTGAATGCGAGACGCACACAATAATGGAGAAATAAGAACAAGAGTCCTTGACGTTGAACTGATGCAGAATTTATTAGAGGTGCTTGGTAACAATACAAACTTCGGGGCAGCTGTCTAACTCCGATGCACACAGCTCTCACTGCATTCCACTTCTTCTCTCACTGCAGTCCACTTGTTTTCTCACTCCGGCCGAGCCTTTATATTATTATATGTATATACTGGCTCGAGCTGAACCTTCTCCCTGTAGAACTATGCCGAATGTGCTGGCAGTAGTACACGTGACCTACTTCATGCACCCGCTGGGCCCTTCTCGAATAAACGCGACCTTCGCTGCACACCACACATTTGCATGGGCCCAGCACCCAATTACGATCAACTGAACATCACTCACAACACACACTCACGTATACCCCGCATAAACGATCATGATTCTTTACACTGACCGAATAGGAATGTGACCTGTCGGTTTTTTTTTTTTTTAAATCACCTGACGTAGCTTTTTCACCAAAATCCTCCTCTGAACACAACAGAACTGGACTGTTGTCATTTGCAAAATTAAATGGCATTCAAATAGAGACCATGGCATGGCAGTATTTTTTGGTGGTCTTCTGGGTAAGAGTTTTGACTATAAAACAATGAAACCACATTCCGATAAATATAATAAAATGATCACGTATCCATGTGAAGATAGTATTAGATATATAACTGTATAAGTTCATTTTATAACTAAGTTCCTGCCCGTTTCTGGGGGTGTATTGTATATTTACTTAGTTATTCTTAAAAGGGAAAATGGACATATTATTACTCACTGAGGAAGGCGCCTGTCCAAGGACATTCGGTAAGTTACGTTCCTGGATACGATATAGATTACCCTTCCCTACTTTTCTCGTCTTTTTACAGCGTTTAGAATTGATCTTTTGACGGTACTGATTGAACGGACAGCAACAAAAGAAAACGTTCCTCTCGTGGCAAAAGATTAAAAAAAAATTAAGAAATTTGTCACAAGGAGAGACAGGACAAAAAGGCAGATGCAAATTCTTCACGAAGATATGTTGCAACGGAACTTCGACCTGGAGACCCTACTGTGGACTAAAAATGAAAGCAACTAAACCTTGTTCTGCAGTCAAAATTCTGAATCTGGTTTTATATCACGTTTATATTATACTAGTATTTGATGGCATCCACATCAAGTTCATTCACTTCATAGTAGGAAAGCTCTTGTCCAGAGGCTCAAATATACGTGACCCATCGGACAATATGAAAATTGCAAAGTGTACAGGTTGATTGGATACAAGAATCAACAATATGCACTTCATTTTGGAAATGTGGTGTCATTAGTTTCAAGATTTAGCCGCATCCATGATGGAAATATGTTTGTATAGAAATAAAATTAATGTTGGACAAGCCTGAAACATATTCAAGGTTTCTTTTCCGCTCTCAGAGACTTCAATGACTGAGAGTCGATGATTAGCCAGGTGACGACAGCGTCTTGGTCCTTTTTTGGTCAAGAGAGGACCTACATTTTTATTGCCACCGACTTCCATTGAGAGGGTCTCGAAGCTTGAGGCAATGACTGTCTGTGGATCATTCATTGTCTTCATCTTTTCAGTGTCTACGGCTATTCCATTTGAAGCGTTATGCTTCCTGGTTGAAACAATCATCCAATTCTTGACACGCTAATAGAAAGTCACTATTTTCTTCCTTGACATCTTGAGACATATCACTGGAGTGTGGTGGATCCCTGAAATATATTCGTGAGAGATCAAATTGATCTCTCGAAGTCAGTTAGTTCATTAAGTCTTTCACAGACCATACAATTTCTCTAGGCAAAAGAAGTGTGTAGCTATGCCATCCACAGGTGACATTCCTTGAACGTGTCATGCGTATAACACAAGTTCTTCAGTTTCTGGGCATCCATTATGATGTACTTCTCAAGGGGCATTTATTTGTTTTAGTATGTATGTTCGTGTTTCACTTCTGGGTGCTATGTTCAATTAAAACAATTGTCACATGATTCTTCATAGTCATACAACATAACAAGAGTTTGTCTTGACAATTCCCTCCATCGTCTGGTAGTCACTGGATTTTGTGCATTCTCTGATGTTACGATCAACCCACTTCTTGTCCTCTTCGTCTGGTTCCTTTTAGTTTTACTGTACTCAGGCCATGGAACCTTGAAAGTAGCCGTAACACTGAAGTTCTTTTGAATGCTGTAGGTAGGAGTACATCATCAGATCTTATCTGCTATTTTACTGGGCTGCAGACTGTTTCGTTGTTGACATTATCTGTGATGCCCAAGATTTTACGAAGGCATGGCTTACCGAGGATTGGATCTTCTCTAAATCAGCAGTCAATGTTGATGTTCCACACGCAAACAAGAAGATAGAGATAGTCACCTCTTTTCGTCTGAGATGCATGCTCCAAGACATCTTAACAGGAGTATACGATCCAGCGCTTGAACAAGGACGTTACTTATTTTGTCCAAGGCGCCTTCAAAGGAAACAAAAGGTTATTCTTCTGCAGAGCAATATTATGAATCGCCAAACTGACTTCGTATTCTATCCTACCTTTTCCCGGAATCTTGACCACCGCTAGGCGCTGGGACAACAGAGACTCCGCAATCGACTTTTTGCCCTCTTCCTGGTTCCTGGACTTTCCTAGATAGGTTATCAAGTGTGAAGCGACTCCATCCACTGATGTTGTTCTCCGTTCATTTTGTTTGTGTTCCTCTACCTCAGTCTCCTGCCACTGTTCCTTGAAAAACAAGCTTTACAAGACCTGTTGATCTGGATACATGGCCATATCATCCAGTCTTCTCTGCAACAGGCCTTCATACTGTTGGCTTAATGTGGTCTGGTCTGTCAGGGTACAAATGGGGTCAGCCCTCTTGCTAAAACCATCTCATCTATATTATGTTCCATCAGTTCAGTGGTTTATCCGCAGCTTTTACCCAGTAGATACTATGGCGAAACACTGTGGCGCCATAGAACCGGTTTCCGTAGTTTAATTTCGTATCTATTATTTCTTTAATTCACAGAGCATATTTCGTTCATGATGCCAGTTGTTATAGCTTTGACCATCCAGTGATGCTCTGGGTATTTCGATTTAGGGAAATTGATGTGAACTAGCTTGAACAGCTGACCTAAAAGCTTACATTACTTCTGATTGTGGTGATTGTTGAAACTTATTCGGTTGTCAGTTCCGTGTTACACAGGCTCACACTTTCGAAAAGTAAAGTTGTCTAGGTTTCTCCTGCTTCCATTGTGCCTGGCTGTAAACAGGGCACCTCTTTTCCTCTGGAATTAAAGACACCCATATATGATAGCGTTTTCATACCTATAAACATAAAGACAAAAATCCCTTCCCCCCCCCCCCCTTTCCGTTTTCTTGTTTTTGCACCTCTCTCTCTCGCTCTCTCTCTCTCTCTCTCTCTTTCTCTCTCTTTCACATACACACATACATTCTGGCGGGCATTCATACGTATGCTAAAAATTGAACCATTGTTTTCTGTATTGATTTCTGCCATCATCCACGGACTCTGTTGTGATTCACCTAAGCCAATCTCATGACACCTGCTGTAATTTATCTAAGCCACGTCTCAAGACACCAAATATAAACCAAAATGAAAGTAATGATGATCTCAATGAAAGTAAGGATGATCTCGGCTTCAAGTGACTGCATTTTTTGGGGGTGAGAATTTTGTGGGTAGAAATTTGGAATTTGGAAATTTTGCGACGACAGCAACACTCGGCCCACTCTTAATCTTTTAACTGGCAAAGGATCTTTAACGTGCGTAACGTTCACACAGGACCTGCGAAATATATCTGCATTTATCCAAGAAGGCTAGACGTCGGGCCTTTCTACCCAGAGGAAGCCAGGGGACCGTTGAGGCACTGAAAAAAAATCGGGTTTCCATATTCGTGTACTTCCATCCCCCAATGGGAGGATCTGCGAGTCCAACCCACAATCTCACCGACTTGATTTTGTTTCATCATGAAGCAGGCGCCAAACGACATAGCCACAGCGGCCTCCTTCATGATCAGTACCCAACAAATCCATTTATCGATTGCTCCGTGCTGAAACTGGCTATCTGTATGACATGAAATGTGTACAGGAGAGACAGAAAACTGTTTTCACGTTAAGTGAATCGGATTCTGGTGCTCAAATATCATTAATGTTCCTTTGAATTCAATCCTTTATCTGTCTTATTCACGCTGATTGTATTTAGCTTAATCTTTTAAACGATTAACTGCGAATCCTGGGCTTAAGATACAGTTTGTAAGTGTCTTTGCGGCAGTAATGCCAGGAACTCAGTCTGTACAAATGCTTTGTCCTCACAGCTCCTACTGTAGACTCAGTTGTCTCATCTTCTATTAGCTCAAGTTGGTTCTTGGCCTTGAGGTTCTTATGAAGTGGTGACGCACTGTCTCGTCAAGCCTGTAGTGTTGAGGAACATTGTTTTGCAAACCGAAATCTCACTGTTTCTTTTCAATGAGTATGCTATTGTTCTTGATTTTGTACAATTTTTGGATGCGTCATTTGGGCCCCTTGGTTGGCAGAAGGCCACTCATGCATCCTGTCGTCTTTCCCTTGCATGCACAGGATGGCTTCATGGCTTTTGTTGGTCGGTCTGAAAAGGCGTGCTCTGTCTCTCGTAGACGTTTATTTACGTTGCACTTTCAGCTTGCCTCCTTTCTTCTCTTCCCTGTCGAGGGATTCACATCTTCGGTGCCACATGCTGAGACAATGTCAGGTTCATTTATCATGCTGTGCACTTCTTCGGCTTCGCAATCTGGCAGAATATCAGACAGTTTTTATGAGATTCTGATGTAAATTCAGTCCCATCTTCCATACTTTGATCTACACTCTGGCGGATTGTTGAGCTGGTCGACATTGTCAATGACAGGTTTGAGGATCCTGTCAAGAAGGATGGTGTCAGAAATAGCAACTGCATGAAGTATGTTGAAATACAGAAATACAGATATCCAGAGCTGTAGAGTCATTCACGCAGGCAGTCGAAGATTTCGATTTAAAGCCTCCTCTTCATATCTTAATCGTGGTCCTCTCCGGGGGATAACTTCACCATCAGTACTAGATGGTGAGACAATGTTAGATTCCACTGCAGTAATAAACTTGTCTCCAATGCTGGACTCTAGAGGACTATTAGGAATGTCGACATTTTCAGAGCCAGTTTGGAGGACATTGTCAGACACAATTTTGGAGATTTCACCGGCTGTTGCACTAACTTCTGTGTTTGAGGTGTGGTTCGAACCATACTTGTCTAGAGCCATTATCAATATTTTCTTTCCTCTGCTAACGCTAACGCTATCCATCTCAGCCTATTCTAAACATCTGTAATAATGTTCCATGCCTCACTTCACGTTTGGGCATGGCAAGGGTAGATGTAGGACTGTTAGTTCTACGGAAAAAAGAGGCCTAATAAACGTTTTTCCTTCGATTATCTCATTAATTAACTGATAAATAGCCACGCCATTTCAGCACTAGATGTGGACACAAAATAGGTTATCTCCCGTCTGAGGGTCTAATTCGTCGCTCTATCAGATCACGTCAGATGAAAACAGCGTCATTTTCACAGTGTTGGAACCATCGAATTGAATGACTCACCAAGGTGTTGATATCTAGTTCATTAAAAAACATAAAGAGGATAAATTTGCAAAATCATGTAGCACCATAGCAATGTTCACCCACTGCTTAACATTTGTCAAGACTTGAAACATGAGAAAAAAAAATTATATCAGATAGGAATTTGCTGTTCATCGTGACTTATAAATGACAACAGAAATCCCTCTGGTTATAGAGCAGTCTTTCTTAAAATAAATAAATTATTACATTACACGTTTGTAATAACTATAACATGTCTGTTTTTAACGTGTCTGTTGTTGTTGTTGTTGTTGTTGTTGTTGTCTTTAGTCTACAACCGAGCTCATGCACGTTTTTCTTTCAGAGCTGAATAGGCTCATTATCACAGAGTGATTCTAACTGCACTTCACAACTTGATCCACACGGTAACGAACAGTAAGAAAACATCTCATGAAAAAGTTTAGTCAGACTCCAGAAGTAGACTTATTAATCATGTAATTTGAATTTGAATTAATCATGTAAGATAATGAAGTCAAACCATACCATTGGGCTACTGAGTGTATACGAATTTCATCAAAATGTAGTAATTTATGTCATGATAATGGCACTAAGGATCAAAAACAATATATATATTAAATTTTATACATATTTTAAAGGAAGAAACTATAGTCACATTGTCTTACCTTCCTAGTAATTCTTTTTTCATCCACAGTAGGTTGTTTACAGGATTCGCAAAATGTTGCCTGTTGTGCAAAAAGATCGTAGAATTTTAAAACAAACTGGACAAATTATTAAAGGGTTTTCTTTTTATATTATATCTCATCATCGTCAGTATTTCGACAGACGCTGAAGATGTAGCCAAGACTTTGCATGTCGTCGGGGTTGGGTAGACAGGCGTGTATGATTTAGATTAAACATCAAAGAAAAAAGCGGTTCATCAAGGAGTATTAATACGCTAGCCCGCGAAATTATTGGACTATACCTGGCACAAGTTGGCGTACGGCCGGATTCGCCACTGAGGATTATCCTTAGGGCAATTGATCATAAAAGCGGAAACTCGTGTCAGATAGCCGGTTTCACCACGGAGCCATCGTTATATATCAGAACGTACATCGGTCCCTAAACATCGTAATAAGTCTCAATATGTACACAGATTGTCCACTCATTTTCTAGCTGTCAGATGTCAAGATTATGTTAGATGGAGAGTCCCAGGCAAAGGCCGACCGGTGTTCAGAGTCGGCGAACGCGAAGATTGTGATCTGAGTTTTTCACCGAGGAGCAGACGCCTGACTCTATCGCGCCTCCTGCTGACAGCTCAATCTCGGGTGAGGTGTAACCACTTACGTTCTCTTCACACCTTTCAGCCTATTGCCGGTGACCTGTTTGTTTTTCTTAAGCCATTCAATCCTAAGAAAGTAGGATTATCTCGGCTTTAAGAGGCTGTCTGTTTTGGGTGAGAATTTTTGAGGGTCGAAATTTGGAATTTGAAAATTTTGCCCCGACAACGGCACTTCATCTGCTCTTTGTCTTGAACTGCCAGGGTTCTTGAATGTGCGTAAGATACACATGGGACCTCCCAAATATATTCCCCCTTGTCCGAGAAGGCTAGACGTCAGGCCTCCCTACCCAAAGGAAGCCAGGGGACCGTTGAGTCACTGAAAGAATGCAGATTGTCGATGTTCGTGTCCTCCCATCCCCCAGTGAGAGAACCCGAGAGTCGATTCCAGCCACAACCTCTCCCACATGAGCTGTTTTGGCCATTAAGAAAATGCCAAACTACATAGCCACGGCGACCCCCCTGCGGGTGACCAGTACCCAACAAATCCATTTATATACAAGTATCAGCACATATAGAATAAGGGGTGTCATTCTCTGTCTGTCTCTCTGTCTGCCTGTCCATCATGCAACGTCGACTCATTTACAACATATATTTTTAATGCCCTTAACGTTATGGTTATTCCTCCATGTCTTTTTCCCGTGCGTGTGAGTGTGTGTGTGTACGTGCGTGTATATATATATATGTATACATAGATGTATATGCGTTCTCTGTTCTTTCAAAATAAAATTATTTGAATTTTTTTTCCATATGTTCCGTATGTTTTTTCCGCATGACCAGGTTTCCACTGATTTATTTATTTTTCTGGCTATTGTTGTGGTATTTTTCCCTATGTTTTTTTTCCCGATTATCTTATTAGCATTAGGCCGAATGTGTGGTACATTGCAGTAGGGTTCTATTAATTCGTATCAGCCATTAATTCTTCTGTCATTTACCAGAACGAACAGTTTTAGTCCCTAATTCCTTAACCACTGTGATTATAGTCTAAAAAAAAAAAAAATGCTTCTTTCCAGAGTCTGGTCGGGTCTCACAGTCGCGTGTTCTTTGTTCAATTAGGTCCATGACGTCTGAGGACTTGCTCCGACAAAAGCCGTGTCTAATATCTATACATGTATGTCTATGGTTGACAATGATATTTGATGGCATAATGCCATGAGAAGAAAGGCTCAACCACAAAAAGAAAAAGAAGAAAGAAAGAAAGAAAAGAAATGCGGTGAATCTGGTGTTACTAGAATGTTGCGATTCATCTTAGTTCATGAACAGCGCAGTTTGTCTCAGCGGTCGGTTATGGAGAATTTCCTCAACTGGCCGATCTGGAATTGGTTGGCCATTTCTAAATCATTTTTAAAAAATGCACTCGTCAGATGATGAGGAATAGCAAGTGCTTTTATCAGAACCCGGAAATGAAATTTAAAAACACACACACAAAGAAAGACACCAAAAACAAACAGCAAACAACAACAAACAAACAAACAAACAACAACAACAAAAGAAAATCGGAATGGGGGAGAGAGCACGACGATAATACGATATGTGCTGTAACGTCTGAGGTCTTCAAAAGTGGTGTTTAAGGGTCAATTTAATGTTGCTACATTTTTAAAAAATGTATATCATTATTATTATTACTATTGCTATTTTTTCTCTCAGAGCAGCCACATGATAAAAGCCTAGGACGGTAGGATTATCTCGGCCTTTCAAAGTTTCCTCTGTTTTTGGTGAGAGCAGTTTGTTGTGGGTAGAAACTTAGAATTTGGAGCTGCATTTAAGTTAGATATTGCATGCATGCATGAGGAGGTTGGCGAAAAAAAAAAACACACCCTGGAGGTCGTGGATTCTATTGTCGGGGAGTGGAAAGAATCAAAGATTACAGCCATCATTTCTTATGACATTGTGACTAAATGCTCCCCTGGTTTCTTTGGTAGGGAAGCCCGATGTTTAGCCTTCTTGGATAAGGGCGATATATGCCCCGTGTGTTCTTTACGGATGCTAAAGAATCTTGGCATTTAAAAAATCGCATGAAGATTTGTCGGAGACGCTGCTGTAGTCTAAATGCAACATTTCCACATTCTAAAATTCTAACCACCAAAAATGGGCAGCCACTTAAAGCAGAGATAATCCTACTTTCTTCGGATTGAAAGGCTACATACCGAAAAAAAGGAGTAAAATAGGAAAGAAAGATCACATCAATTCGATTTCATTCCTCTGTGAGAATTTAGTCAGATGTCGTATTTAAGTGCACAACGGCTGCCCAGTCTGAAACATCGGTATAGCCACTAATCTCTTAAAGGGAAGCAACGAGGGGTTAGCATTAGGAACATTTAGACAGGCTTATTGATGCCAAAAATACTCAACACATACTTTGAATTAACATTTATTTTTTGATATTCTTATTTGTTTATTTATCTTATTTATTTAGTTATTATTTATTTATATACTATTAATTTATTTATAACCGATCTATTAATTTATCTATTATACAATTCTGAATAAAGCAAACAAAAATTAAAACTAAAACAACCATAAGATTTCATAGAGAGTATATAAAGATATTGTGCGGATCGCCGTGGCTATCTGATTTGGCGTCTGCTCCATCGTGAAAAAGCTCATGCTGAGTGTTCAACTCGCGGGTAAAATGAGTGGGGAATGGCGGAGCAAGAAGATCGAAAGCATTTTTTTTCAGTGACTCAACGGTCCCCTGGCTTCCTCTGGGTAGGGAAGCCCGACATCTAGCCTTCTCGGTCAAAATTTCCAAATTTCTATCCACAAAACTTTACACAAAAAAGTTCTTAGGATTGAAAGGCTTAAGAATAAAAAATAAAACAAACATGCTGCACAGTCAAGCCATTTTTTGCTCCTCAATCAAACCATTTCTTTAACAAAGGATGGAAGGATGGGAGGGGGGAGGTTATGGAGATAGAAAAGAGGGTGGGGAGGGGGGAGAGGGAAGGGGAGGAAGACAGAACGAAAAGATGAGGCCGTGTGATGGAGAGAATATTGTGATATACGTTGTATTTTCCCCTTTCAGGCGTCAGCTATCTCGTCGTGATATATTGCATCATTGTAACATAAGTATGCTTAAGGCAGCTTTGAACGAGATCAAAGGACCGCTGTAACCTTAGAAGTCCCGTGTGATCGAAACCGGCGGGGAGACTGGCCCCGGCCAGAAGGAGGTTGAAAGACGAAACCAACTAACGAACGGCCCCGGCCAGTCCTGAATAGCGTATGGGTGTTAATGAACTGTTTTGCTAAAACCGTGTAACTGCCGATCGTGGTGTTTCGTTGTATAGTGGTGTAACTGCAGCTCTACTACATTAATATCTCTCTCTCTCTCTCTCTCTCTCTCTTTCTCTCTCTCCTGTCGTTTTTTTTTTTTCTCACTCCTCCTTAGTCCTTTTTATCGTGTGCTCGCTGTCTTTCTCTTTCTCACTCATTGTCTTTCCATTTATGGCCTTAAAATTGCTCACAAGCTAAATCTAGATTTCCACATGCTGAAAAAAAAAGGAGTTAGGGGTAGGGTGGAGGGACCGGGGGGGGGATTTCTTGTTCATCTTCGCAGTTCTCTTTTTTTTTAATTACTTATTTTAAAAAAAAAATTTTTTTTTATTTCTTTATTTATTTTAATGGTGGGTGCATGGTTTGATGGAAGAATGAATGGGACGATGTGCCTGAGGGTCCTGGGTTGGCTAGAGGGATGAAGATGAATGGAGGGACAAAAAGATAGATGACTTGGCGGATTCATGCATGGGCGGAGGATGGATAGAGAGAGATGGATAAATGGCATAATGGGAACAAATGGCCATATGGATCTATAAATGGAAGTATTGACATGAAGAAGGGCGTTTTGGGTAGATAGAATAATGAAAGGATGGTTGTTAGGGGAGTATATGTGGCAGATGATGGATGGATAGAATGGAGGATGTCAAGCAGGATGGATAGAATGAAGGATAGCCAGCGGAAGCATGAATGGGTATTATTATTTGGAATATTAATATATGAAATGAAGAATAAAGAGAAGAGAGAGAAAAAGCAAAAGAGAAAGAAAGAGAGAGCGAGAGCGGGAGGATGGAGACAATTAATAATAAACTTGTGAAAGCTAATTTAAAAATTAAAAACAGAACAAAACGGGAACAATCTTAACTACTGGTATCCCAGTGGTGTGGAAACCAGGATGTATTTATATATTTTAAACGATGGTCATTTAGAATTCTTCACCATTCTTCATGTGACAATTTCTCTCTTGTTTTTTTGTGTAGGCTAGAGCCTAACTCCTAGCTAGCTTCTGATGAAGATCTGAAGCTCCACACTCTTTAAAATTTACAAAAAACTTTAACTAGCCCCTGATTAATAAAAAAAGGATTCCGGCAAAAAAAAAAAACACAAACAAACAAACAAACCCAGAAATTATGTCCAATTTACACGTGCACTAAGAAACCGAAAAAAAATAATAAACCGTATAAAAAAAACCAGACCATGTTGAGGTTCGAACTCACACCCATCGACAAAACATCACACCGTGGACATTTATCCATTCCGCCACGGAGCACCGCTACCAGTGAATGAAAATAACAGTATAATTAAGACGGCTAAGCGTACCGCGACCGTAGGTCCCAGTGTTGTAGTATTAACTAGCAGACGGTGGACAGTTATACATTACTCAGCTCTCTGTTTGTTTACATACTAGCAGACGACGAACAGGGAGCTAGCCAATGGGCAAGCAGGATCTTTTAGCGGAGGGAGT
>JBCEWB010000005.1:828036-846018 GCA_039654565.1 Peronia peronii
CCCCCCTCCCCCTCACAAATCCTTGCTAAAAGTGGCTTGGGGTAAAACTAATTTCGACTCATCAGTTACATTTTTTATGCTCTTAATGCCATATATATATATGACACATATATGACATATGCTATATGTAATATATGATATTTATATATTGTTTCAGTGTTTCTTTCTCTCTCCATCACAGAAAGTAGAATATAAATAAGTGCTGGCAGAAGGGGGTCGCATGAGTTTCAAACTTTTGGGTGGGGGGGTGGGGGGGGGGGGCGTGAATGGAAACATGTTGGGAACCACTACTTAACACTAAATATTCAAAACTAAACTCCAAAACGCGCATAATCTCATCCGCTCTTGAACAACCGTCTAATTGGTTTGACCTTTAGATTCTAATGATTACATTGGCCACCTTGGAGAATTAAAATAGTGAGAGCCCAGAGGGCAATCATGCCAACAAGTTTATAATGCTATTATGTTTTTTCTCTCAGAGTATTAATTGGACATTATAAGAAAAGCAATCTCCTACAGCTGTTTAATCATGGAAATATCAGGGATCCGATTGGTTAAGGTTTCCCTCATCAAACTATGCACTGGAATTCTCCTCCCAACAACACACGGTGTAGTAAAACGGTACTCATATTATGTTATTCCAGATTATGGGAATTAATTTTACCATAGAAATCTTGGCTCTTCGGGAGTTTCCATTAAAATGGCATTTTTAGAGTTAAAGACTTTTCAGGCGGATCTTACTTCAGATAAAGACACATGACATGCATTATGTGAAGCGGGGTGGGCTGTGGGAAGAGGATCGCAAGGGATCGAGCAAACCACAGATAATGCAAATGTTAAAACTCACTTTAGTTTGCGGAAATTTAAATACTCATTAATCTCGCCATGTAAATTGGATATTATAGGAGCCGTTTAAGAAAGGGATTAATTACTTTCTCTTTGAACGCGATAGGAACAATCTGAGAAAAGAATTATCCCACAGAGTAAATTAGACATTATTTGAATAATTAAATCATAGAATTTTCTCCCAGCAATACTCCGATATTTTGAAAGAGTTTAACGAAATCATTCTTTCCCAGTACAAACTGGAAATTATTGGGACAATCGAAGGAAAGGCTTTTTCTACAGTTTAAACTGGAGGCTAATTAAATAAAAACTTCAGGGGCAGATTTTTAGTTACATAGAGTAATGTGGAATGAATAATGTTGGGAAGGGGAGAAAGTGCTTGAGATAAGCCATTGATCCAAGCACAGACGCTGTAAACGTTATGCTCACTTTTATTTTGTAGGAATTTTAAGGCTTAATCAGGCACTTTCTAACATAACGAGGTGGCCGAGTGGTTAAGGCGATGGATTGCTAATCCACTGGGGTTTCTCCGTGTGATTTCGAATCTCATCCTCGTCGATCTCATTTTTTCTTTTTTCTTTTCTTTATTTTGATTTGTGAATACTACCGCTGTTACGTTTCGTTCAAGTGCCTGCTTTCAGCCGTCTGCAGACACCAACATCATTGCCAATGTAAACATCAGGAACAACCATCGCCACCGCGATTACCATCACCATCCATCACCACTATCACTACCATCACCGTCACCATCCTCAACAATACAGCCACCACCAAAATCAACACCGCCACCTCTACCACCATCACTATTACCCACAAAACAGCAACAGATCTAGTGCCAAATCAACGCCATTACCTCTAGCACCATTATCACCTCTAGCACCACTATCACTCAAGCATCACTATCACCCCTAGCGCCATTGTCACATTTGGCCCTTTATCACCTCTATCACCACTATCACCTCTAGCACCACTATCATCTTTAGCACCACTATCACCTCTTTCGATACTATCACCTCTGGCACCATTATCACCTCTATCGACAATATTACCTCTGGCATCTCTATCACCTCTAATACCACTATCATCTCTAGCGTCACTGTCACCTCTGGCATCTTTATCAGCTGTAGCACCACTATCATCTCTAGCACCACTATCATCTCTGTCACCATTAACTATCTCTGACAATTATCTCTGACCTTATACTGTTGCTATCACCACCTGTTATCAACTGGAAACAGCCTCATACGACATGCATACATGTTCATGTATTTTTGGAAATGCGGGTCACACTGATCTTTGCTTATTAATCTACCTGGGTTGTTCTAGATGTCCATTCATGATCATATTCGTCTCCCGTGAAATAAGAGTTGAAATATTCCTAATGTCAAAAGGGTGCCGATTGATAACTTTATAGAGATGAAGAATTTCAGTTTTCTCTCATAGTGTAAAACGGACAACATGCGAACATTATTAGAGGAGATTATGGATCAGAGAAAAGTGTGAGAGTTTCTGTAGGAGACCAAGATAAGCAGCTACAGGAGATGAACAGGCGATAAAATACCCTAAGCTGGTAAGAGTAAGAGGGAGGGGAAGGGTAAGCCATCGACCCAAGCACAGATGTTATAAATCTTCCTACGAACTTCCACTGTGTAGAGACATTAAAACTTATATAGATACATTCTAACATGACGAGGTGGCCGAGTGGTTAAGGCGATGGACTGCTAATCCATTGGGGTCTCCCCGCGTGAGTTCGAATCTCATCCTCGTCGATCTCATTTTTTTCCCTTCAGGTTTTTTATTTTATTTTATTTTGCAACCACTGTCACTACCATTACTTCATTACATACAGTAACAAAACTGCCAGCTCTGTACCAACCATATAATAAAGTATAAACACTATAACTACTTCTAACAAGAACAAAAGAATTACCATCTCACAATCACCATCACCACCACCTTCACCTCCGCCACTACAATTACTATTCGCCATGACCATGACAATAACTACCTCTACCACCACCATCATTATCATCATCATTTTACAAAATATAACACGGCTGTCCAACCGGTAACTAATCAGACAATTAAAAAAAGCAAATAACATATACAAAGAACTTAGATCTAATATTGTTGTAAATTCTCTGCTCATCATCATCATCATCACCATCATCGCCGCCCCACCACTTTCACCACCACCATTGCCTAAACCATCGCCACCGCTATCACCCTTATTGTACACAATTGTCTGGAAAATTAAGATGGACTGTCTACAGCCAACTCAATTACAAAACTACGAGAAACAAACAACAATATGTAAAAATCCAGCATGTTTGTGGAGCTAAGATCAAACCCCACGTAATATTCATAAAAATCAAAGGACGAAGTGAGTATAAACGCAAGCTGGCACCAGGTTCAGACGAATATCCGTGTGTCAGGAAAGTCAAAAGATCATTTATCACCACCATCACCATCATCAGCAAACAACAACAACTATTATCGTCAATCGAACTTCAAAATAGGCAAACATCTGAAAATAGCCGAATGGTATCAATAGTGTAATGCAAATCACACTGTCCGGCCCAGATTTCAAGATATTACGATTAATAGAAGCAAGAGAAGGATCAGTCTTAAGTTGTGAAACCAAAACCGTTCTTTTTAGCCTGCCGATCAGAGTACCTTGGTCTGGTATGTAACTTATCTAATCAGCATAATGAATTATAATTGTAAAGCTTGTCAGCTGGTGGAGCAGAATGTTTCCAAAAGTGTATCGTTTGAAATCAGGACTAAAACTCATTAGCTGTTTCTTGTTATTCTGCTCCTATGGCTTCGCTTGAGGGCCTAAATCTCCGCTTTTTATATCAAATAGGATGCAGACAAAACTGTTATTTAGTGAATTTTTCGGTAACAGATTTATTTGTTTTGTGTTGTAATCATATTTTGGGAATTGGTCTTCTCCACTATAAACCCTGAGAGATGGAACAGAGTTGGTTTCGAGATCTTCAGTGGCGTCCCAAACTCATCTTGAGTTTGACCAGACCATTTGGAACCGCCGATAGTCATAAACAGGATCTGCCAACTTCTGGAGAATCAGGATGAACTTCAATCACATTTGTTGATTATGTCTCACAGATACGTGAAAGAAATCATTTCTGAAGTCAATATCTTACTATGGAGCAAGACATAATGGAACTTCTGTCCATGTACCGGTAGATTATACAGTGATTGATGCACTGAATCTTGAAAATCCCATTTTAACTCCTATTCAGGTTCTCCCAATTGCTGACCCTTGGACTGAAAAAAAATATTCACGTCTGTTTTGAAAGAGAGAGAGAGAGAGCGAGAGAGAGAGAGAGAGAGAGAGAGAAAAGAAAAAAAGAAAAATTATCGCAGGTCATATGTTGTTCAAGTTAATTCACCTTTATATTTTCTGATATTTGGATGACTGCACCTTAAATTTTGACCATCAATTTTTCACTGTTTTTTTTCTTTTAATTCCTTTTGTTTTCATTCGGGCTTTCTTGAACTTGACTCAAAACATTTGTGAACAGAGACTTAAACTTTCGTTCGGAAGGTTCAATTCTAACTAAAATGCTCGATGTTCAGGCCATTTCTCAGGCGTGCACAGACATAACCCGAAGTAAAAACAAAAATCACAGCGATATTCACCTTCTTTCCTCAGGTATTTTACGTCGAAGGGGGATTCCCCACTCAGAGCGTCTACGAGCGATACAACAATCGAGTCAATATTTTCAAGGCCAACTACAGGTCAGCCGTGTTGTACTCCAAGGCAGTAGATCCCATTTTTCAAGAAGGGGTGACAGCTACGGGTACTAACCTCACGGCTGTCATTGAAAGTTTCCGATTCGAGATCCAGCACACTATGAATACAGATGCATCAATTACTAAAGGTGATTAGTAATAAATGTAAATAAAGACAAACAAGTTGGTCTTTTTTTCGACCTACCTATCTGCCGACCTATTTACCTACCCACCTACCTATTTACTTACTTACCTACCTACCTACCTGCCTATCTACCTACCTATATACCTAAATACCTACTATTTACCTACGTATTTATGTACATATCTACCTACCTACTAATCTACCTATACCTGTCTACCTACCTGCCTACTTACCTATATGCGTACTATTTAACTACCTAAATTACCTACCCACCTAACTATTTTTCTTGCTACCTATCTATTTACTTACCTATTTACCTATGTACTACTTAAATACGCACTTAAAGACTTTTCCAACTTATCTCTCTATACCGACTTTCCCAACATATCTCTCCATAGTCCTACTTACTTATTCGCTACCTAGTTTCCTACCTTTATGTATACCTACCTGCCTCTCTGCTTACCATCTGCTTAACTCCCTACCCATCTGTCTTAGTACCTGCTTGCCTTCCCACTTATCTATCAACTTAACTACCTACCTACCCATTTATCCAATGTCTGTTTACTTACATACCGATTAAATATTCAGTTCACTGTCATAATGAATGCTAATTCATCACTTAATCGACCAGACCATTTGTCTTTTATAAATTGCTACTCTGTCTATCCTCAGGCCAGTGGTGGTTCGATAACATGACACTATATCTGGATACACTCCTCATTATCCAGCAGGAGCTGGCCGGACTTATAAATGGTCAGCTAGAGGAAATTATCCAAGCCGAGGAGAAAAACTTAACCATCAGCGCTTGCTTCCTGGTCATCGTCATTCTGATGTGCCCACTGGTCATTTATACAGTGGAAGCTCTGACTAGTGATATTCAGAAATACGCAATTGCGTTGGTACATAAAACAAAGGTATGGAATCTATATTCCCTTTCCCTTCCTGCTACTCATATAGTTCGATCCATCCATCCATCCATCCATCCATCCATCCATCCATCCATCCATCCATCCATCCATCCATCCATCCATCCATCCATGATAATTTTTCAAATGTTAATTCTATGCTTCATCCTCATAGCTGCTAGAGATATTCAAAGCGCTATAACAATTGTAACTCAGAACTAACCTCTTAAACCTGTGAATAGTTTAGTTCAGGCCGTAGGAGTATTTATTTAATTCTTTCTTTCTTTTTTTTTGGTAACAGTGTCTAACATCATTACCTCTAAAAATTTCTAATATAATCTAGCGCTTGCCATGAGAGAAATGATACAGTTTTTGCTTCTCTTGTTATGTTCATACTGTCTAAAATAGAGATGAATAGGAACTTCTAACATTCTGGACCTGATCCTTATGGGATACAAGTAGAGAACCCATGGCCTTCGTCAACAGTATGTCTATGGATTAAACCGAAACAGTCCTTCGACTCAAAGTGTATAGCAAACGTGTCCACCTCGCTGTTGGTATTTCGGATGATCAAACTGAAAATTACTCAAAAAAAAAAAATGTATGTGTGGTTTTTTTTTAATGCTTTTGGAGCGTAAACGGATGAACAAAAACCTATTCTATCGAACGCACAATTCGGATCAAACACCCTCGCGAATATATTAGCAAATTTAATTATTATCACCTTTTCAGAATAACATCAAACATAATGGGCTTTTTTCGGGTTATGTAAGTAGAAACACAGATCTCTATGCAACAATTCTGTGTGCCCAATTTCAGATGGATACATTCAGTTTTCGAGTCTATAAGCCTTTTAGTGGTGTTGTTGCAGATTTATAGTATAGAAATTGTAGTTTTAGCTGCTATTAATATGCTAACATTGTCCTGTATCGTTACGACCAGGAACTGTCCAAAGAGAAGAAGAAGATGGACGAGCTACTGTATCAGATGGTGCCCAAGCCAGTGGCGGAAAAACTGAAACTAACCAAAGAAGTGGACGCTGAATATTTTAAGTCGGTCACCATCATGTTCTCCGACATCTTTGGTTTCACCAGGATCTCACAGGTAAGCCATGACATGTGGAGGGAGGTGGGGGTTTTATGGTACAGAATGATAAATAGATGAATGAAGAAACAGATGTAAGACTGAATATAAAAATCTAGGAAATGTGGAATGGATGATTGAATGAATGACAGGGTGAATGGACAAAGGAATCAAGTGATAAATGGATGGATAACAAAATGAATGCCTTGATAAATGAATGAATGAATGCATGAATGTGTGAGTGTTTTACTAGATGAATTAATGAATGAAAGAATGAAAAAATAAATCATATTTGTCCATCCATCCATCATCCATCCATCCACTCATCCATCCATTCATTCATCCAGCCATCCATTCATCCATCTCCATCCATCCATTCGTCCGTATGTCCCTCCATCCTTCAATCCTTCCATCCATTCATCCCTCCATCTATTCATCCGTCTGTCCGTCCCTCCCTCCATCATTAAGGTTTTTTGCCCGTCCGTTCGTCCGTCCGCCAATGAAGTTTCGACTCGTTAAACGTCAGAAGCAATAAAATGTGGTGGAATATGGCATTATTATTCTGGTAACTGGTAACTCTAAAATACATTGCATAACAAAAACAGAACATACTGTAGAACATGCATGCTTTACTTTATAACAACGGCCATTTTTTGAATCGTTTGTGTTCACTTTGCTATGTGTTATGGACACACTATAATTATGTGATTGTATTTTCAGAATGTGAAGACAAGTTGTATGGGTCAAACTGTTCATGGCCTTGCTCCGATAACTGCGCAAATAGACTCTGCCATTCGATCACTGGCATGTGCTTCAGTTGTGTTGCAGGATTCCATGGTAAAAGATGTTCTATCGGTGAGTTGGTATATATTTGTGCCGGGCAATTTGATTAACTGGATTTCTGAGTTACCCATTTCGTAATAACTGGGTAGTAACTGGATTCCATCCGTTTTTTATCATAGCAGCGACTTTCAATCTTATTTCTGGGCTAAATTTGTCGAGAACAGCAAGCCTTTGGTGACCTCATGTGACATACGTTTGGCATTGTCCACCCTCTCGCCCGTTCAGTCGAATTCATTTATCCGTTTACGCTGCGTGTGAACGGCTCACACGCGTATCGCCCCCATTCCTTTCTCCTCCGCTCCTCACAAACGCAGGTCATTAGCACTGTTACAAGGTCCAAACACTGTTGTAAAGTACAGCACAGTGACCTGTTGCTTCATTGTTTTGCTTTTATTTAATTTTATTTCCAATTTTACAACACAACCAACTCTTTGCCACAGACATTACATTTGGCTATATCAGGAATGGTCTTAGTCATCATGTCCAAATATTAAAATCATTTCCTCTGTTCGTGGGCAACATCTAAAAAGATACCAACAAATACAAAGTTAAATTAATTATGTTTCAACCCTAGTTTGTAGTGTAGTCTGTTGAGGCTATGCTGATGAGCAAAAACCGCCATGTCGGTACTTGATCCAGTTGCAGACCCGGCCAGCGAGCGATAGTTCTAGATCTAGTCCATTGGTCTTCCACATTTCACCTCAATTCCCCCTTTTCCCATATTGTATGGATAGCCTAACAGTTTGAGTCTATCGATGAGTGCCAATCTATGGTTCCAATTCCCCCATCTGAAATCCTGCCTACGAAGCCCTTCATGCGTTAAGCGTGACAATTCACAACGGTTATAGCGATTCTGGCTCTCTCCTGTTCGCTGTGATGCAACACCTTTGATCTCTTAAACACACAAGCAGTAATGTAGGCCTAAATCTAGCTCTCTAACCCCCCACCCCCCACCCCCATCCCCGCGCTCCCCCCTCTGACATCCACCACTTCGTGGATTGAGACAGGAACAACTTTTAACAACTTAAAATAACAAGCCAAGAGACAAGACAAGGTCAGTGACCTTAGCCAGCCCACGCGCCACGCAGCAAAGAGGATCAAGTGAACGCAGCGAAAACTCAGTTACTAAATTTAGGCTTCAGAACTGTGTACTCCAAAAACAAAGATCCGAATTTCCGAACAGCACTAGTACAGATCGTAGGATTATGACGTCGCACTTCCGCGTCTGCCCAATCGTTTTCTGTTTACATTTACACGACAACGGCTGAACAGGAAAATTGCTTCAACCCAACTTCGAAGGCTACACATGGAATAAAAAATCAGTATCGGGGATCCTTGCAACATGAATGTGAACGGAATGATAACAGCACGTTTGGTGATTTTGTGTGGCAAACTTAGATCTACATGTAGCGTGCACCACCAGAATCTCGATCTCGACCTAGAGATCTCTACACAGCATGGCCGTTCAAGGTAAGCCTAACTTGGTTGAAATAATAACATTTTATGATCTAGTGTGTAAATCTAGTCATATTGCTTTACAGATCAGTAAATTATATCGAATAGTATCATATCATAATCCATATTCAGTTTTGAAAATTGATGTAAAATAGCCTAGATCTAGACCTAGATCTGACTAGAATGCCTGCGATCCTCCAAATCTAGATCTAGATCTATGTTCTTGATCTAGCTTGTCCGTATTGCTTTTAAAGTCTGAGTGGCATTTTAACGTTTGTGTTACAATCGGTCTCATAGTTTTTATGAAGCATTGCGTTTCATATTCATAACAGTATCTAGATCTAGCTCTAGATTTGATTCGGCAGGAGTTCTTGAACAAAAACGTATCACTTATGCATCCGCCCGATATTTTTTCTTTGCAGGACAGTGGCGGAAGAGGAAAATTGCTTGAACCCAACTTCGAAGGCTAGATCTAGATCTACATATTGAGTAAAAATCAATACTTTACAACATCAGCGCAACGGAATGATATAGCAAGTTAATTCTATCCGTCTTGTTTGCTGACCTTGTGGCAAACAGTCTGCACAAAAAGGATCTAGATTTCTAGATTTGGATTTCTAGATCTAGATGATCGCAGCATGACCATTCAAGGTAGGCCTAACTTGGTTGCAAGCAATATCATTTTTCGATTTAGTATGTAAGTCTGGTCATATTGCTATGAAAGATCAGTAAATTATATCAAACAGTATCATATCAGAATCCCTGTTACGTGCTGAAAATTTATCTAAAATTGATGCCTGATCGTCTGGATCTAGATCTAGATTTAGGTAGATCTAGATCTAACTAACTAGATCAATATATTTGGGATTTAAAGTCTGAGTGAGATTACACTACTTTTGTGATACTGTAAAGCTCAAATCCTCAAAATGAAATCTCTGTGAAGCATTGCATTTTATTTTCATGACAATGTAGATCTACATTTATTGTTTTAAATCTAAAGTCTAGATTTAGATCTAGTTTCATTTTGGTCTGAGTTCTAGATCTAAGTAAGTTTAGATCTAAATCTACTAATATCTCGATGAATATAAATGTATCCATTAAGCAATCAGCTACCCAGTCTATCAGTAGCCTATTTGATATGTAAATCTGTTGCCGAAATAAATTGGTTGTCACCAGTAGTCCATCGGTCATATAATTTATGTAAATTCTAAGCATCTTTAGCATAAACGGCTTTAGCCTATGTCTAGGTTTCAGTTTGAATTCAAAGTACTAGATCTAAATGTGTCATGATGTTTTCCATTTGGTATTCAGCTAAATCTATACAAATCTATTTTACATAACTGAGTGAAACTCACCTGAATTGTCACCAGTACCACTAATCATATTACATATAACTTGGCAATACCCTATAGCAGATCTAGATTTCAGTTGCATTCTAAACTGTATCTCTAGTTCTACTTAAATGTCTTCATTTAATCAGCTAACCAGCAAGCTAAGCTCTTTGTGCTTTTAAAACTAAAACGCTGTTGCTAAAACAGCTGAACTGTCATTATAATCTGGTCTCAGTCGAAAAATTACAAAATTAAAAAAAAAAAAAAGTTAATATGAGCCTATACATTTCTTTTTTTTTTTGTTGTTTTTTTTTAGCAATGTACATGTTGATTCTAGGATGTAAAAATATGTACTGATTTTGATCAACAATACTTCATTAAAAGAGACAGCAGTTAATGCTCTTGCTTTCTTTATGTGCACATCTGTAGGTCTAAATTGAAGAGCTTTTCTGACTTCATTGTTATCATGCTGTAGTTTTAGTAAGAGAAATAACAATGCATGTAACCGATTTTTCATAAACTTTCTATCAACAGATATTTGAGAGTGTCAATGGCTGGGTGACAAAAGTTATAATGTTCAAGCCGACAAGAGGTTAACTTAAAGTTTTAAGGCAGGGTTTATTGTACATATTGACAAAGTGATAAAGCCACTAATAGATTATTTTATTTTAATAGTACAAACTTAATCATTGGTTATTTTCTAAAACAAAAAAAAATCCTATATTTTCTCTATTTAATTGATTTTAAACTGAAACTTTGTGGAGTTTGACGTGTGCAGTGGATTGTTTATTTTCTACACTGATGATAATGTAATCCAGATTAAATCCAGATAGCATTGGTCTTTTCATATCATCATAGCATGTGGCAAATTTGTACGAAAAAAAAAAAGTTTTTTTCACAGACATTTCGTGCTTTTTCACCTTTTAAGCGAGTACAAATAAATGCTTAAGAAAATAACATGCCATACAAGTTGTTCAGTACTAGAACTGTCAGTTTGTTTATTATTTAAGATTCTAAATGTCACCAAATACATCACAAGTCATATCACATCGACTTGCAACTGTAATTTACAAATTTAAACAAAGCTGGATTTGCATGCTGAATCTAAACTTTTGGCCACAAAAGATGAGAGTGTGTGTATGTGTGCGTGCATGATTGCGTGTTATTATTATTATTATTATTGCTATCACGTTTTGCATTTTTGGAATACATTTTTTTTCCTGCCTACTTTAGGTCTTTAATGTCAGTATTTCACTGTCAATAATATTACAAGATCTCAATCTTTTTTTTTTCTCCCTACAGTTCCATTCTTTTTTTAACGTGTGATACATCATGTAACTCCAACAAAATTTCATCTTAGGGAACATCAGACATTCTCTCAAATGTTTTGTATTTTGTATGCAGGCACTGTGTTATTAATTGTAAGTAAAACTAATCACAACACATGAAGGTGATAATGAGGGCTATGCTGGATTTTAACAGAACATGAAAAGAAGTTAGATTTGGATCTAGGATATTTAGTTAATAACGAAGAATACAAGAAAAGCTGAATTCAAACATTTTATTTGACAACCTATATATGCTACCAGTTTGTAAATTGTCAGAAAAGCTGCATTAATTGAAAATCTTATGCTTATTTATATGTAGAGTTGTGTTGTCATAAGATTAAAGATATTTAAAAGCACTGCAAGTTGCCAAAGATTTTGGCCTCATACATTTTATCGCCTAGAGGGTGGATCTAGTTCTACATACAGTCATACTAAAAATGGACAATAATGCTTAGACCTACAAGAGCCACTGGAAAAATATATCTCACAAACTACGTTTCTTTTGCAATATTATTACTTGCCATGAACTCTTCAGAGCAGATAATGTACTGAAGATTTAGATCTAGATGTATTTTCACAATTGTGATGGTGAAGTCCTTTTGCTTGATGACTTGTCCCAGTCCTACCATACTAGTGCAGTGGGCTGACTTCTCTGTTTTATCATCATGTACAATGACAAGGCTTTTCTGATAACTTTTGAAATTCAGAAACCTGAAAAGAATTGTGGCATATTGTAACGAATCATGATAGTGCATGCGGGGTATACGCGAGTGTGTTGTGAGCGGTGTTCAGTTGATCGTTATTGTGTGCTGGGTTCATGCAAGTGTGTGGTGTGCCGCCGCGTAGCTTCGGGAACGATCTACACGGGTCTAGTAAGATCTGGTGTATATGAGGTATATCACGTGTGCGGGCGGCAGCACATTCCACACATTTCGAGTAGGCTTAGCTCAGATCGGGCCAGTATATATGTGAGAGCTCCGCCGGAGAGCAGAGGAGAGGATAAGTGTATTGCAGAAAGGACGAGTATACTGTAGTGAGAGAAGTGGAATGCAGTGAGAACTGTGTGCATCGGAGCTAGACAGCTGCCCTAACGTTTGTATTGATATCAAGCACCTGTAATAAATTCTACATCATTTCGACGTCAGGACTCCTGTTGTTACTTCTCCATCATTGTGTGTGTCTCATCCGCATTCACCTCCTGATCGCCACTTATAACGTTACGTCTAACGCCCATTCAACATCCAGAAAGAAAGTTCGTGACACATATGATGATGGGTTTTTGCTGAAAATATTTAGCAACATTTAATTTCAAGTGCATCTGACTGATATAGACCTAAAAAACAAAATGAAGACCCTGTGAAATCCCTTGTCAGGCAAATAAATACAACAAAACTGAAAATTATGCTGTTTGAACATTCTGTCAAATTATTTACAAATTGCATGCTCATGTAAAAGTTAAATTCATATTAATGAAGAAGATTTCAAAAGTACCATGAGAAGAAATGAGGAAATTTAGAAAAATATGAAAAATGTATGTGGGATTTCTTCAAATCATGTAATGAGATATTGCAAAGAAATCATCAACTTTTTTTGTAAGGAGACGCACTAATAACTGATTAATTGCCATAATAATCTTTACTGAATTTTAATTTAATTGATACAACTGTTGACAAATTTGCAACTTCCCCATGTTTCAGTACTTCACTACACTTGCTATATAACTATATAATATACATGTAGTTTTATCCTTATGGTAAGAAAAATTACCCATGGGAACGTATTGTCTGTGCTCTGGGGAGGGGGGCGCAAAGGGATGGGACTTGGTGATATCAACGGATGTTTAATACCACATGCACTTGAAAACAGCGTTAATGTGAAAATATTGTTTACTTTTCAAGGGAAAATGTCAATGAAACTGAAGGCCCTTTTTCTGCAGGCAAATGAAATTACATTAAAGTTCAAATCTATCTACAGGTTTAGACTGATTTTGCACTAAAAGTATTCAGAAAAGTCTTTGTGCTCAAATACATGTTTGCTAATAATAGACAATAACATCAGTTTGGAAAGTAATATGCAACTGCGTATGTATAATATGTAAGATTAGATTATGACAATGTTCTTCTGTGGAATTGGTTATTTCTTCTTGTGCATTACATTTACGTTAATATTAAGTGTTCCAAAGTTTTTCTAAAGGAAATCATGAGTACACTGATCCTTTATCAGGAGACTTGTCTGATCTTAACCTAATACAGGAGTAATCTATGCATCCTATCTTTAATCAACTCAAATGTTTTTAAAGAAAGTGGGAGTTTGCTGCATGCAAGGACTAACTGAGAGCATTACAAAATCTAGATCTAGACCTAATTAGAATTGAATTGACATAATATCAAGATCTAAATCTTGATTGATTTCGCCTCAACATTGATCTAGAGTGTCTAGATCTAAATCTAGACCTATATCAATGTTCAGATCAATCAAGATCTAACAATCCAGACTAGAGTGTCCAGATCTAAAGAGATCTAGTTCTAGATCTGGATCTAGATCTAAACCTAAACCTTAGAGAGATGAAATTATTATCAAGTGCGAAGTGTGGTGAAATCTATCGTTGAACTTGATTTCGGAAAGCAATACAAACTATACCCAAACACTACTTCTAGCGAAGATCAAATTTTAAACGTTTTCAACCAACTCACCTTGAACTGTTGAGCTCTGGCTCATTTTGAAACAATCGTTTGATATCATCGCTCCAGCAGTGTTCGCAGATATTGAAGGATCCTCACCATTGATTAGATCTAGATCTAGATCTGTCTTTTTAACACTGAGTGCTTGTGACGTCTGATCTAGACAGCTGATTTGTGGAGAGCACAGTTCGAACTGCTTTTCAGACATCGTTTTGACAAGCCCTTAGTGGTAGATCTAAAGGGCTTGAGCTAACTACGGTTTGTTTGGTGCCCACACTTTTTTTTACCTCCGAGTTCGAGGGCCACACTCCAAACATGGAAGTAAAGACAAACATGGAATGGATCTATACAGAGTGGTGCAAAAATAGGTATAAAGTGTTTAAAAAAGGAAGAAAGAAGGACAGAAAGCACATAAAACACTGCATTTACTATACAAGGTTACGTTCTATAATACGTCTTTCAGCCTCCTGGTGGAGGTTATCTCGAGGTTACTATACAAACAACTCAATATTGTATATACTTGTAAAAGTGTTATTATAATTATGATGAAGTGTAAGCTTATTTTTATGATTAATGTTACTGAGAATACATTATAATAATGGCGCGAATTAATTTAACATATTAATAATTTTAATGAATTAATTATTACTACATTGATGTGACACGTACTGCATGCAAGGTCTTTCTCAAAAATAACTTTCCATATCCCACATTTCAAAAACTATTGCAGATAATGTCATCAAATTTGGAACAATGTACATTTAATATATTAGTTATTCAACATAGTCACCACCATTCTCCAAGCACCTTTGCCATAGACGCAACCAGCTTTCAAAGGCGGCGACATATGTCTCTTTGTCCAGCATTCTCAGAGCCAAAATAATGTCTTCCCTGTCTCAGATCGCTATCCCCGAAGGTGTTTCAATATTTCCCAGTTATACGAAGAAAACTTGAGGCGCACCTCACTCATTGTTCTTTTTCATTTTGATTCAGTAAACGGGCCATCCATTTAGTGAACATCTTCTTTTTGTCAACTTTATCAGTCAAAATCCTGTGAGCCGAATCAGAAGAAATAGGCACTTTATCGGATATCACCCTGTGTCACGAACTCTTGAATGTGAGTGGGTGTTAGTCGTGACGTTGTAGGTGGCGATCAGGCGGTGAATGCGGACGAGACACACACAGTTATGGAGAAATGAGAACAGGAGTCCTCGACGTTGAAATGATGCAGAATTTATTACAGGTGTTTGATATAATACAAACTTCAGGGCAGCTGTCTAACTCCGATGCACACGGCTCTCACTGCATTCTACTTCTTGCTCTCTCCGGCCGAGCCTTTATATATATACGCTAGCTCGAGCTGAACATTCGCCCTCTCGATCTATGTCTAACGTGCTGGCACTGGCACACGTGACATACTTCATGCACACAAGGTCTAACTACACCCGTCTGAACCTTTCCCGAATCTCCGCGTGCTAACTACGACCTTCGCTGCACACAACACACGTGCATGGGCCCAGCACACAATTACGATCAACTGAACATCCCTCACAATACACACTCGCGTATATATCGCATGCACGATCATGATTCGTTACACCCTGCGTGTTTTCCTTTTGTCTTTATCAATGGTTGTCTTTACAATATCGACATTTGCATCTCCCCATGCAGTCACAAGCCTTTCAGGTCGTTATCCTTCCTCAACACTGATTCACCTGTGATGAATATTTCTTACTGTAACGAATCATGATTATACATGTACACGAGAGTGTGTATTGTGGGCGATGTTTAGCGGATCTGACTGTATGTATTGGGCCCATGCAAGTGTGCGTTGTAGGCGTACGTGTGCTGGCCCGTGGAAGTGTTGGGTCGCCGAATGTGTCAGAGATACTCTATAAGCATTTTGTACGGGATGATGTTTGGTCAGATCTTGTGTGTGTTGTACGTCACGTGTGCGTAACATGGTTGTATGAAGGCCTGTGCATGACTGAGAGAGTTCGAGACAGTGAGACTCATATGTTCGAGAGAGGTCAAGGCGGGCTGGTGTCTATATAAGGGCTTAACCGGAGAGGAATGAGAGAGAGAGAGAAAGTGCAATGCAATGAGTGCCGTATGCATCAGACAGCTACCCTGAAGTTTGTATTGTTACCAAGCACCTGCAATAAATTCTGCATCATTTCGACGTCGAGGATTCCTGTTCCCATTTCTCCGTTCTTGTGAGCGTGTCGTCCGCATTCACCGCCTGATTACCACTTACAACATCACAACTAACACCTATTCACATTCAAAGTTCGTGACACTTACCCATGATATTACTGTTTGAATAGCTGGAAAATGATCTCCTAAAGCAGCTTGCAGATCTTGGTGAATTTCTGGTGGCTTTTTTCCCCCGAAAGAATAAAAAAACAGCGATAGAAAAAAAGACTAAGCGACAAAGCATCTATATATACAGCAGAAATAACAGCAATCAAAACAGCCATTGAGAATTTTAAACAAACAGAACATAAAAATCTAACGATATTAACGGACTCTATGGCCAGTATCAGAGGACTAGACAGCAGGAGGAAAACAGAAAGGGAAGATATAAAAGAAGAAATACTAAAAGCTAATACAGAACTAATGAAACAAGACAGAAGAATAACAGTAGTATAAGTACCAGCACACGTAAGAATAGACGGTAATGAAATCGCGGATAGGTTAGCCAAAAATGGTATCCAAAAGGACAACATAGACATAAACTCGGGCCTCAGCAAAGGAGAAGTAAAAAGTAGGATAAGAGAAAAGATTCAAAAAGATTGGCAAGAGCAATGGGAAACAGACCATAAAAACGACTATACGCGGCGGTACTACCCAGAAGCCAGGTTAAAACCGCAAATACGCAGCAAAAATAATAATCCGATAACACAGAAAATAGTAAGAGGAAGAATAGGAGCTCTAAAACTACCACCAAATAAAATTAAATGTAATACGTGCGGAAAAACTAATACACACATAATGCTAGAATGTCCCAGCTATAAGGATGAAAGAGAAGACCTACTACAGCTAATGACGAACAGGGGAGAAGATCACACTCTGCCTAACATGTTTAAAGTAAAAGCGAACGAGAAACATAAACAATATTAAAACTCTGGCAAAGATGCCAATATAAACAAACGAAAACAAAAATTGAAATTTTAATAAGAACCCTCGCCAAATAGGATAAAGCAGCAATGGTAATGCCAGGTCGGAAATATACCGACTAATTAAACAGGGGCGAAATAGAAAAACCAAAACGGGAATCAAGGGGAGGGGGAGAAGAAATAACTTGGAAATGGATATAACGAGAGAGAGGGATAGGAAAGGAGGTAGATTAGGAGGAAATCCATGCCGGCAGTAAAATACCAACAGCAAAAAAGACAAACGAGTAGTGGGTGGGAGGAGGGAGGAGGCAGTAGAAAAGAAAAAGAGCACCCAAAGAACTCGATGAATTTCCAGGGGTCTCCGGATGGACGATCGCATATGAAATCGAGTAGTCTCTGCGCTCTTCTGAACGGAGACTCTAGACCCTGCCGACATGGAAATCCGCGGGGGACGAGATTGCAGTATCTTCGATCGGTCGATACAGGA
>JBCEWB010000005.1:850648-861932 GCA_039654565.1 Peronia peronii
TACATTTTGGTTTACCACAGGGTCGGAAATAAGTCTGGGTCTTGATGGTGTTACTTGAACGTGTTCTGACCAGAAGATTGGACAAACTTGGAGGAATTTTCCTAGCAAAAATTGGGGAATCCTTGAACATGTTTTTCGTTTTCTCTGATTTTGGTAAGAATGTCTGCATGTTTGTCATATAAATCTCTCATGTTTGGTAGTTTTTGATTGTGTTCTAATACATATACAAGAGGGCGGTCTGTGTTTTTCTGTCTGTATCACAATAAGTCACTTCTGTCCATAGTAGTAATGTTTCAACATCTACATCTCAGATCTGTACTTGGACTAAACACACATGAAAAGTTAAATAATCTCATTGTGAAAATTCAAAGGTAAATTTTTTATTTTTTCAATCTTGTGTTAACTAATTTCCTAGGACTAGAACAATTTCCTATACAATTCTAAGCAGTCTTTACTTATCTTTCAATTAACTGATTATCTGAAAGGTGGATGCAATGTTCAGTCAAATGCTTTGGGATTTGATTTAATGCGCAAAGCCAGATAATGTATCTTCTTGAATTACCTTTTCTGTGGCTTCATTGTTGTGCAGTTCGTCCCGAGAATCTGATGGCCTTCGACCCTAATGACAGAGACACAGATGAAAATTATATGATTTAACTTGTTACCATCACTGAACAGATTAAAAAAATATCAACTAATCCAGCAGGTTATTTTGACATACTGTTGTCCACAACATAAGCTTGTCCAACAGTACATCTTCATACTATGAGAACCATTTATCTCTTAATCCACTTTATTGAAAAAAGGCACATATATACAATCTATTCTGAAAATTTCTGAACATGCTACAATTACTTTCTGCACATATTATGAAATAAATAGCAGTACACCTACAATAAGAGCAATTTCCTTCTAAAACCATGTGACAAAAAAAAAAAAAGCCAGTTCTGATCAAAGTCTGAACAACACAAATCATTACCGTAATAAGATTCTGATGGACTTTGGTAGCCAGTTCACTTACTTCTTTTGTTGAAACAAATGCCCCACTTGAATCAAAAGTTCCGGGATCATCACCAACATCGTCTTCCACCCATTCCGGAACTTCACCTGAATCCATGTATGAAAAAAATAATGTCATTATTTAATAACATGACACCATTGAAAGATTTGCTCACATTTTTTGGCGCAAAGCAGTAATTGTTATTTTTTTCTGTTATCTTGTGAGCTGCTTTTTTTTTTGTTTTACTCGTCTTCACTATAAAAATGGTGCTGCCAGTGATAGTCTTGGGATAATTATTGCAATTTTTTACTTCATGGCAACAGTTTTTCACTCAAAACACATGGAATGTCACTCCCCAGATATCTCACAGCAGGAACGTTATTCCCTTTTAAGAATGATTCACCTATGTTAAACAAAGCATTTTACTCTACAAGATATCAAAAGAGCATGCTTTATCTATCACACAATGTCTTTCAACAAAACAAAACAAAAAAAAAAAAGACAGAATAAATTTCTGAATTAATACTTTTATCCAGTTTTCTTAAAAACAATCAGAAACCGAAAGACTTTTAAAAGTATGAAAGTACAAAATTTTTTTTTAAATCAAAGAAAAGTATACTTTTTTTCCAAATACTAACCAGTTTTTTAATATAAATGTTCATATATCTGCCACTGATCACTCATATCATAAATTTACTATTGAATAAAGATTTCAATCTTCTCACCTTCATGCTCATAAGATTCACTTGTACGCCGAGGCCCTCGAGGATCCTGATCAAAACCCCGGCGTTGCAATGGAGGTCTGCGATCAATATCAAAACCTCCAACATCTCGTGGCTCACGCCAGTTTGAACGAGATGATGGCCCTGGAAAAGAAAAAAAAGAAATTATTCTCCCGTGCTCTTTTCTTATCAGCTGAGAGTTTTGCCCCTGATATTACTCAAATTACAGATGAGAATTGACAAACAAACAAAACAAAAATACTGAACCTACAATTAATAATACAATAAAAATAATAAACATGACAACAAGGTCACGCACCCCATCGTGTGTTATTTTCTCTATTCATTCTCCAGCTCACTTCATCTTCATCCTCATCATCATGTCTCTTGTCACGCCAGTTGTCACTGGAAGACCTGGAGTACTCGCGCTTAGTGGGCCCAGCCTCCTCGTAACCTCTTGAGAAACTGCGCTCAAATTTTCTCCCACTGTTAAATTGAAAATGAACATCAAATGCTTACTTTGCCCCTAAACTGCCTTTTTGCAGATTAACTGTATGTACATGTCAGATTAACACCTTCAAGACCTCAAGATCAGTTTGTTTTTTATCATACACTGTTTCTTATATAGCAAGTTTCCTTTTGTTAGTATTGCAAGAAATTTACAACTTTGCGTCCTGGTACCAACAAGAGCTTGACAAATGCTGTTTGCTATAGCATCTTGTCACTTTTATTGTCAGAAACTGTTTACTGTTATTTAATTTAGGATATTTGTCACCTAACATAGATGGACCAAAAAAGACAGATGCTATCAGTTATCCAATCATCATGTAATTCATATCTGTATAATCTCTGATCCACGACTTGCAATCTTCCAGAAATTCACACCTGTCCTTTGCTATGCAAGAAAGGTAACTACTTCACTTCATAGAGTATCCCTGTTATTTCACCAATATCTCCATTCTGTTTCAAAACTGTACTTCTATACATTTTCAAACTGCTTGATAGAGCTGCTGCATCTTTATGGCAGAAGCTATATCATGTATTTATGAAAAATCATTTATCTAATATCATACTTACACATGTTCCCAGCCATCTTGTGCTGAACGACTATAACCAACATCTCCATTTTCTGCTCTTGATATGTAGCCCTCCCCTCGACCACGTCCTGATGGAAACAACAAGATGTTTTTTTTTAAATCACATTTCCATTCACACTCTCTCAAATGCCAATTAATTCTATGCTTTATTTAAGACAGAGACCACTTGCCATGTTGCAGATATTTAACTATTAATATAATACATTTTTTATCTTCTCTTTCATCAAAACCAGCCACTAAACAGATTATGGTAGAAGATGGGTAAGTCTCTTTGTTCTTTTCACCAGATCTGAGTCTCTGCAGAGTTGTTCTAAGCATTTAATTCATGAAACAAAAATCTTAGTTCACAGACATACAGTTTATGTACTTTTTCACGATAAGACATCAAAACTGACAGGCCCTTTTTAAGACAGGCTGTTCACCAACAGGCATGTGGTGTTAATGAAGTAACATATCATCATGTTCAGTCCAATCCACAATGGCCCAAAGCCATTTTTAAGAAACTGACCAGAAAACATTTTGTGCAATGGAACCCTACATTATCAATATATGCAAGGTTTGTGTTACAGAGAATGCAAAAGTACAAAACCATAACTGTTTTTGTTCATCAACTAACTGTCCAGTAGTGATTATAACTAGCATTGTGACTCAAGAACTTTTAAAAAATGATTTAAGTTATTACGGAATTAACAATGTCACTTCGGGGAAATCTCCATATTTTACCTCTTCCCCTGCCACGGTCAGCAATCCCCCCACCTCTGCTGGTTCGAAGTGGGGGGCCCGTGCCCCGACCAGCAGCTCTTAATACCACAGTGCTGTTAAAACCTTGTGAGATGAGACGCTGAAAAAAGAATCGCAGAAATCATGAATAACCACCTCCACTGCTGCAGTCACAAGGTTATACATATTTCACTTAACTGATTCTTGTATCTGTGTCAGTAAACTGCAAAATATTCATTAAAATATCTGATGTACAAGCTCATCTTAACAATGAGATTAATCAGCTGTGTAACCCAGAGATGAAATTTCACATCATTTTGCTAATGGGAAGAACGAAATTTCAACAGATATTTGCAAAAAATTTGGTATTTTTTCCCCACTTTCATCTATGCAATATTATACTAGTTAACTGACGAGCAAAAAAAAAACAAGTAGGCCTAGTTACCTGTTCTTCTTCTGTTAGGGGTGACATACACATAGGTTTCTGAAATTCTTTGGAGAAAATTGACAGGTGTTTCCGGACCTGGTCGGGGGGAGGGCTATTTTCATTGCACAATGCCAGCATCTCTTCTCTGCCATATCTGTACTCTGCCAGCTTGAATTTCACATTCATGGTTGGGGTAGGGGGCTGCGAGGTGCCTGTTCCACCATCGGACAGGTCACGCAACCTTGCAAAAACAAGTAATTATCCCTTAAAATGGCACATAATCAAATTGTCACATTCTTTCTTGGATATGAATTAAACACCAACTTGATCCTCTACAAAGTGAAAAACTGATATTCTGTCTTTATGCATGAGATTCCCTGAATTCAGAACACAATGTGATGATGGCACACACATGTCGTCATGTTTAAGCCTCCACCAAATTTCTATTTTATATGTGAAGACTTTTTATAATTATAATCATATGCATGTATCATAGGTAAGACTCTGCTCCCCCTCAACCTCCTTTCCCCTACCCTCCCCCCCTTCTGTTGTAAAAGTAGAAGAATCACAGAATATAATTTGGGGCATTTGCAGGCAATGATGATGAAGTCTGCTTAAAAATGTCATGACCTCCCCCTCCCGTTATTTCCTCTGACACAGCTTATGTTCTAATATCTGTCATGAGCGAAGGATTCATTTTATATTTCATTTCAAATAGTTTTCTAGCTTGCACAGTGTGGTTGTTGAAATATCAGAGATGAGGTTTGACTCCATGGTTGGCCACAAAGAAATAAAAGACGAACCACAAAACTTGACAAACAAAAAAGAACGATAATGCAAAAAGAATTTTTTTTGTACTAAGGTATGATCATATTGTTATTATTTATGGTGACATGAACAAGCATGGCTTATCATAAATTACCTATGATCAAGTCACAGGTTTCAGTGTTAGCCGCTCATTATCCTATGCCTATCTATTACAAGCCAAAGATTCAGCTGCCATATCACTGCTACTGATAGTGGTCAAATGACTGCATCCCCTACAACCTATCTGCCTTTTGGATGTTAATTTTTCTTACCTCTTGATATAGTATGATAATGCTAAAGATCATAACAATAAGACCCAAAGTATTTATTTCATAAAATGCTTACTGAACAAAAAAAAAGTAGTTCATATTTTCAATAATTAAACTAACAAAAATAAACTCTCATGCTTGCAATACTTGCTTAAAATCTAGTCCTTGAAGTAGGTCAAGTTGAGGATAAAACAAGAACTTAATATGGTTCTCTTTTTTTTAAAAGACATTTCATTAAATAAAAATATTTATCAACAGCTTACCACTGTGGACCAAATTTAAGCGCCATTGCTTGAATTCTTCCTTGCGATAAACGAGTGCACGGTAAACAGTATTAGGCAACTGAGATTGAGGACTGAAAACACTGTGAGTTAAAGAGGAATAAAAATGAAAATACAACATCTTTTAAGTCTTTAAAGTGAAACTGAATGTAGAGTTAGTGTATCTTACAAACATGACTGTATAAATTAACTTCAAGTTTTCCCTCTCTGTAGACTGTGAATTGCTCAGTTCATGTCAGGTCATGCAAACGAGAGTATTCTTCAACTTGAAAGCCCACGATACTCATATATATATATTAAAACTGACCTGTAATTTGCTTTTTCATTCTTTTGGTTTGGTGTCATGGTTGTTTTGAATACTGATTTGGACAATTTGATGCTTCAGTGACAGAGTTAAACACAACCATGTTCCTGGTCATATTCTAACTGTCAGAGATCAGTAAATTCATGAAATCAAAACAACAAAACTATCCTGGCTTCTGCCAGGTCTGAAATTGTGAAACTGCCCCCACTCCCCTATATATCACCCTCTCTATAATCAGCTATATGGAGGTAAGTCAGCTTGGGAAGTGAAAAGCAGGTCCATTTATCTCACCTACATCTAGATCTAGATTTAGATCTCTGGATTCTAAATAAATTTATTTCTACATGTCTAGATCTGGATCTCGAGTTATTTGATACCATGTCCCTGATCTGCTTGATCGTGACTATGGGCATTTATAAAATGGCTCTAGATATGAACTATTGGACTGTCTAGCGCTGGATCTCGATATAAATCTTGATACAGAGAAGATCTAGTCCATATTGCAAGAAGAGAATCGACGGTGCCTTCAAGATTTATGGGTCTAGAACCCTATCTACTGAATTTTCGCTTTGACAGTGAACGCTGGCTCTCATGATACGCTAATGGACAGTGACAACTCATACATTCTTTGTAGATCTCTAGCATCTTTTTCATCCTAAAACACTGAAATATAACATTTGTGAAAAAACAAGGTTCACAATAAGACTCCTCTTGGCAAGTTAGTTGCACATTACCCTGGGCAACTTTACCAACACGACAGCTCACATCAAAGATGGCCGATAGACCTTACAGTGATAAGTATTATATTTTCAACCACCAATAAAAAGCATAGAACAAAATGATGATAAATAACATCAAAACTTCCCACATACGAATTACGAGAATTGAAATTTGTATGAAAATTGAAACTGAAATTCTTTCAGGCACTAAATGCATTTCTGTGCATAAAATAGAGAGTTAACGAGAGCAGATTATAAAAGCTTTACAGTAAATCAGCAATTTCAGAATATTGGTTTGGATGTTAAAGTACCGTACTGTTTTTATTATCCACCTGCACCTCGTCGTAGAAGTTTGAACGCAGATTGCAACAGAGCTATCATGGTCTCTGATATCGATTAAAAAGTTGTTTATTCGAGAAGAAATTCTTATTGTTCATTGTTTAATTAAAACACAACTATTTCTTTGAAGTCCCTTGCCTTCTGTCCTTATGTTATGAGATATAAGCTGCCTAGCGATTTTATTATTATTATTATTATCATTATTATTATGTTTATTACTATTATTAATATTATTACTAAGTAAAGGTCGTTCTTGAAGACGTGAATCATTTTAGTTTAAGAACTAATACACATTAATATCTATAAAACCCGAAGATCTCGTAGCACCACTACCAATGCTACTAAACAGTTAATTAACATAAAATATAAATCTGTGTGATCATATGCCTAATAATAATAATAACAAAAATAATAATAATAATAGACCTGCAGTAACAGTAACAATAAAATTAATAAAAAAAATAATGCCGTTCATGCAAATATAACAATAACACAAACACATTGCTGGTACTAACAACAATAATAATAATATAGCAGACACTTGACTTTCAATTTCATGTTCTACACAGATAGGGCTGCTGGACGTACATTTAGAGCATACATACCCTAATGAACAAGATGGATAAAAGCTGCATCCAGGAATGGACTTCGTCCAACCTTAATAAGTATTGGGATTGTGGAGGGACTGTAATTATCATGATTACGATCCGGCAGATTTACTCCTCGGTGACTGAAAATGAGACGTAGAACTCCGCCAACTCGCCTATCTACTTAGCTGCCGAGTTAACTCTCAAATTGTCAGGAGAAACTCCTAGAAAATGATTGTTAATACAGCTTTATATAACTCGGTAATGCTCAAGAAATGACAGTTTAGGAATGGCATTTTAAACCTGAAGGATAAGTGTATGACTGTTGTTGAGAAAATAAACCTAATTCTTATGCAAAGTAGGCAATGATTATAAACTTTAATTAATGAGTCGGCCACATGAAACTTCTTGAGGGTATAGTAGCTATTATTAATATATTTTATATATGTACTTAGTAAAAAAATATACCACTGTTCATCTTTTCTTTCAGGTTCAATATGAAATGTGAATTGTGCTAACTTGTATAGATAGGGATCGAGACTAGTCTGTGTCGTTATAGAGGGCAGGCCAAGGAGCTTACACTTTAATAGTGTAATAGAATAGTATAATGGAACTAGATTATCGTCTCTTATATGACTTAATCCCCCTCCCCTCCGCCCCGCCCCCCCCCCCCCAAAAAAAATAAAAATCGTGTAGAATCCAGTCTTTCAGATGAGTAGAAAAGTAAATTATCGTTATAGACATTCTACTTCAGAAAGATGCAGCCTTACAAGGTGCATTCGTCCAGTCTCAGCTCTGTTAAAAGTAGGCATAATCTATAAGCTTAGATGTGTTTTTGTTGATGCGATTTTCTTTCCATGTTTGTTTTAGTTTTTGTTTTTCCAGTACCGAGTTGCTACTATGATTATAATTCAAGCACAGTTTGTGCTACTGAGCAAGGAAACAATGACTGGACTTTGATTGTTTGTTTATTGATGATAATGCTTGTCTCCCTTTCCTTTAAAATCTAGGAAGTTAAAAAAAAAAAGTGAATTAGTCAATAAAATAATCTTTGTAATTAATTTACCTTATAGGCCGACATACTAAATCACATGTAGTAGTTAATACGCTTCATTGATATACATCAATTCAAAACTAATCAAAACGAGGCAAGGTGCAAATTTGCACATTAACAATGAGGACCCTGCGAATTTTACGGTTTTAGGATCATGGCAAATAGAATAGATAATAATTTTTACCGTGCGATAGTAAAACACCCCGCCCTTCCCCCTTCCATCCATCCATCCAGCCAACCAACCAACCAGCCAGTCAACCAGCCAGCCAACCAAAAAACCAACTAACCAACCAACCAGCCAGCCAACCAACCAACCAACCCACCCACCCACCAACCAACCAACCAACCAACCAACCAACCAACCAACCAACCAACCAATCAATCAACCAACCAGCCAGCCAACTAACTAACCAACCAACCACACAACCAAACAACCAATCAACCAACTAATCAACTAACCAATTAATCAACTAACCAACCACCCTACCAACCAACCAACCAGCCAGCCAGCCAATCAACCAACCAACCAACCACTCTACCAACCAACCAACTAACTAACCAACCAACCAACCAGCCAAACAACGAACCAATCAATCAATCAATCAATCAATCAACCAACCAACCAACCAACCAAGCAACCAATCAACCAACAAACAAATCAACAAACCAACAAGCGAGCAAGCACGCAATCGACCAACCAACCAAACAAACAAACAACCAATCAACAAAAAAAAAATCCATCCATCCATCTATCCATTAATCCATCCATCCATCCATCCATCCATCCATCCATCCAGTCGTTCCGACAAGTAGACAGTGAGGCTAAGATCTAAACTAGACTATCAATGCCATCAATCTGTTTTACTCCTGTGGGATGATCGAACATCAGCGGGTGACAAAAATAGTAGAACACAAGATTTCAGGAAAAACCCAACGCGTAAGTACGTCAGGCGTTTTTGTATGTTATCAAATCATAAACATTACTCACTACAAGTATTATCTGGAGGGCATCTGGTCTCAGGAGGCTATGAATCTGTCACTCATACCGAGGAGTTTTAGTCACAAATTTCCTATCCTATCAGGGTCAAGCCCAAAAAGTGAGGCAAACTTATGGCCGAGGCAAGGTCAAGGTCATGGGTCGATGGAACTTCCCTGGATATTGGTGAATTCTATTGACAATGTGCCATCATTTAGAAAGTCTCACTAGAGCCAGCATTATCAGCCTGATCCGACAGAAGAAAAGATCAAGCATCACCGTACGCTTGTGCTTGTGCAGGATTTAAATCCTTCTATGGACTTTTTAAAAATTCTGTTTTGCGAGCATAAGATGCGGAAGGGGTTGAATTTGATTAAATAACCTGACGTATTGCCCTCTCGAACGGCGAGTTTTATGATGAATGTGTATTACAAGAACCATCCAGCTATGAGTGGAGGTGATACTATCTGGGTCAATTTTCAAAACTAGGACTGTTCCTTCTTCCCCACTCCCACCCCCTCGTCCCTTCTATCTCCCCCCTCTCTCCCTACCCCTCTCTCTCTGTCTTTCTCTACCTCTCTCTTTCTTTCTCCACCCCTCTCTCTCTCTTTCTCTCTCTCTCTCTCTGCCCCTTCAACCCATCCACATATATTATTTAAGCCTGAGAGATGAGATGAGATCGTGTAATGATATTCTTGTTGACAACAGTAGGCAACATTTGAGTTGTCTTTTATTGTGCATGTATACAGAGTATTCTCTCTAAATCACCCTTTAATATCAGAACTGATTAATTTTTACTTTTACCGTGCCATAAATAAAAGGCAGTACAACTTGTGTCGAAAGTAAAAGAAAGCACAATGTTTTGTGATGTCACCTTAGTTGTCACTGACAGATAGAGCTAAGTCTTAAAAGTTATACACACCGAACAAATAAAAAAAAATGACAACACCAAAAAAAAAAAAAAACAAACAAACAACCAACGAACAAACAAACAAGAACTACACTTCCATTTGACCACTATAAACAGATGCTGATGTTGTTCGGTCGAAGAACCAAAAGGGTTCGGATCAGTATCATGACTCTATTTAATTTTTAGCATATTGAGTTCTCCAGATTACTGTTTGTTTCTTTTAGTTAATTAACTTAGTTGTCGATAGACAGTCCATTTTAAATTTTTATAATTTCTATAAAATGATGCTGATGATATGTTGTATCTTGTCACGTGGCAAATTGACAATAAAAATGACAATGTGATTTTCTGAACGGAACTGAATTTGATATCATTATTCTCCCGAAAATCGTTCGTCGTCATAAGACATTGTTCCATGCATTTAGACTCGGCCTGACTGTAATGTAATAATGTTCTGTTTGATTTCTCATTTGGCACTTCTTGAAAAGGCTAAATGGTCTTAGAAGCTGGTCACAGAAATGTACCCATAAGCTTATTATTAACCCTAGCAATGTCAAGGGGCCTATCTACTCAAAGACTCATTTCGGCTACATTTTCTGTTCATACTATTGCATGTTGAAATGCACTATCATAAACCAGGTGCCCTTCAGTATCAGTGCTGTTATTATTACTAATGTAGTGGTAAAGTATATCGATACTATTTTTGGTTTTTGGTTTCATTTATTTTATTTGTTGTTTTGTTTTTTGATTCCTCCTTATTTTGTTTTATTGCTATTATTTATATTTTAATATAATATGTGAATTGGAAGAGGTTGCTATTATTAATATTTTATTATATAATACATGAATTGGAAGAGGTTTTAAACATTTCTATGAGGCTTACTGTAAAGGAAGTGTAGTTATTTATTTCAGAGGATCAGAGAAACAGACAGAGATAGAAAGAGGGAGAGTAGGCATATGCAGACATTGACATGCGCATGCACCAAGAGAGAAAATGTGAGCGATAAGTGAAGAAATAAAAGAGATTGTGTGTGCACTGGGGGAAGGGGGGGGGGGAGGGACAGAGAGAGAG
>JBCEWB010000005.1:865337-878587 GCA_039654565.1 Peronia peronii
AAAAAAATTTTTCCCCCCCCCCCCCCCCCCCCCCCCTTTATTTTTTTTGATGTGTGCGTAAAATATTGCTTAACGCACTCTGTAAGTTATGTATGAATTTTAGTATGCAGCTGTTCTCAAATTCATTCGTTATGCCAACTATCAGAAATTCTTTTAGATGAATATCTTGTCTGTATAGATCAGAATCTACTTGATAGATATGTTGTAAAGTGATTTCTTTATTATTGCTGTCTGAAGATAGAGCTCTCAAATATCTGATCCATTTGACTCCCACAAATGGCGGGGAAACTCTCAGAGCTCTACATTTTCTTTTCAGGGACAATTTTGGCAAATATTGAAACTCAAAGAATACAGCTGTATTTGGTACAAACTTTAGCTTTGGTTTGTTGTTTGAAAATGTATAGGTTTTGAAGGCAGTAGATTCCTCGTTGCTGAGGAAACACTTCATTAATGGGATCACCCCCCCTTAAATTTGTCGAAATGAAAACAAAATCATTATTCCTTACTCATGTGAAAGGGAGTCCAGTGAGAAAGCTTGAGAAAGCTGAAAATACTTTGTCTTGCTTGGAAGAGTACAAAAGAATGGGAAAAACACTGTACAGTGCCTTAATATGGAAAGGGGAGACGTTTCGGAAAAAATTACATGTGGAAAATTTCACCCTGAAAATTTTTTATTACCTCCAGTAAAACAAGAATCACAGTAAAAATAGTGAAGAAAATATTTTGATTAGACTTTATGCAAAGTTTAAAACTAAGTCCAGTATGCTACTGATTGAGAATTGTAGTATTATGGACATTTTAATATTTATAAATAGAATGGCATTGGAAAAGAGTATGTAGATGTATAGTATAGCAAATGCATACAAAAAATTTTAAAATCAATTTATGTCCAAATGAATTTTAGAGCTAATTTTTCTAGGAAGACCAGTATTTGAATTTTGAAAATAAAAAGTTACAGGCATTTAAAATTTTGAAAACTATCTCTATAGAGAACATGGAGTTTCACTGAATTTTGTAGAGTGAGAAGTACTCACATCCATTTTTAGAGAAGTTAACTAAAATAAAAGATGAAAACATTCCCGAGGTCATATCCTGTTTTAATTTACTCCAATTTTAGATTTTATGATCTTTGGATGCTTTGCACCTTAAATTCTCATGATTAATCTGTCACTGATTTTGTGTTTATTTATTTATTTATTTTTTGCATTTGGTCTGTCATAACCTTAGCTCAAAATATGTGAGATGTGACTTATGAACTTTTGTTCTCACAGCTCCAGTTTGTTTTCTCATTACTGTGAATTCTTTGTCTGTATCAGGTGTTTTGAATGCTGTGAAGAATGTCAACACTGAAATTGCTGACGCTCTCATGAAAGCTGTAAGTCTTGTTTGAACCCTTGAAGTAGTTGGGAATGTAGTATGTCATTTAAAGTGTTCTGTTTTTTTTATGTTTTTTTTTCGTCTTTTCGCTTTTGTGTATTTTTTATTCAATAGTATGAGTAGAAAAGTTACTCGTTATATTGTGATGGTCATTTGAAGTTGAAAATGTTCAGATATTACTGATACTTCTTCTATTATATTACTTGAAAAGTGAAGTGCATTTTTCTGGTTTTAGTCACCTCTGTTTATCATGCACACTGACTCATCATAGTTGATCATGATTGCTTGTCATAAATAGAAAGAAATCAGTGTATAATAGGAATAGTCACAGATATTGAAAATATGTATCAAGGAAAATTTGCGTAATGTGATGGGCAAAAATGTCATATGTAAGAACTGGCTTTATTATATAATCTCACAGCAACCCGATCTGAAAGATCAGCGGGCTGTGGACAACATCATGATCGCTTTGGATGGGACAGAAAACAAAGGTACATATAATTGCTGTCCTAATGATGGCACAAGTCAGACTTATGCCTAAAAGCATCTGATGTTTCATGGTATTCAAGAGTGTGAGAGCTATTAGAGAATGTCATTTACAGATAAATGTGCCAGTAGAAATCCTCTCTGGCTGTGGCATAAAATTCTAAAGCATTTAAATGACGAGAAACTGTATAATTTTTCAGATCATCAGTATTTGACAAACCAAAGTATGTATGTGCATGTCTAAATCAAGTTTCATTTGATAGACATTGGCAATGCGTTTAATTGACCAACAAAGTTGCTGTTTTGTTCAATTGATTTATCATTGCCTAAGAAGTGCAATCCAGTCCATGGTTATCAGTTTCTATAAATTGAAAGCTTTTAACTCGTCTTTGTTAAATCAGCTTGATAACACACATTGGTCCTCTCGCGATAACACACATTGGTCCTCTCGCGGAGAGAAGTGAGCTTCGACTTTGTCATAAGTCATCATTTTCTGTCACTTGTTTCCTCTGTTCCTCAGGCAGGCTTGGTGCTAATGCTATTTTAGGAGTATCCATGGCAGTGTGCAGGGCAGCAGCAGCAGAAAAAGTAAGCAAGAACAAAATCCAAGGGCCAAAGATGAATTACGACTGTACAATACTTTGCCTTCTAAATCTTCATTGCACATAGGGAAGAGGCAGCATGTAATTAGATACTCGTCTGAACTGTTAGGATATCTGGTTTTTTTTTTTTTATTATTATACAGTTGCTGGAGAGAATTGTGTTTGAATACCATGGTAATTAGTTAAATGTTTCTGCAGCTGAAATCATTATCACTCAAAGAATCTATTAATTTTGATACAGAAACTGAAAGCTGAAAGACATGCAGTGAGTATGTAACTGCTGTTTGGGCTGATTTCCACCAAAATAATTCTATTTCAAGACTCACTCCTTCTTCACCACAGGGTGTGCCCCTCTACCGTCATATTGCTGAAATTGCTGGCACAAAACAAATGTTCCTCCCAGTTCCAGCTTTTAATGTCATCAACGGAGGCAGCCATGCTGGCAATAAACTTGCTATGCAAGAATTTATGCTCCTCCCCACAGGTAAAATCAAAATCATTACTCTGACTATTATTTTTTTTCTATTTTTGTATGTTTTCATTGGATCTGGTTCTATCAGTGCAGGATCCCGTACTAGTGAAGAGCTACAGATGAGTGTTACAGAAATATGGTTATATTTTGAAATTTCATCCTCCCAGTAAATTGTCATGGCTTAACTTCTGAGATTCCAAGATGTTGGCAAATGCAGTCGGCTACTTTTACAGAATTGGAGTAGAGCTTCATCTTCTGTACATTAATACCACATTCCACATAATGGGTCAATGAAAGAAAATAGGTTTTGAAACCCACATTTAATATGCTAAGCAAATGACCAGTGAATCAAGCTAGGAAATCCTCCTAAAGGATTAAAAGTAAAATGGAGCAATGAAGAATAATGAAAGTAGCTGATATAACAGTGAATGAATGTTGCTTTTGACAGAAAAGGAGCTACGCTGCTCTTTTGACAGATAGGGAAGGAATTCTATTTGCTTCTTCTGTGGGGTTTTGTCGTTCTTCTTCTTTGTGTCTTTGATCACTGCATTACTTGTTTGTTACAGTTTCACTTTATATCATTTTGCTTTCACCATTTCAGGTGCTACCTCCTTCACTGAGGCCATGAAGATTGGCTCTGAAGTGTATCACAACCTCAAGTCCGTCATCAAGCAAAAATATGGTCAAGATGGTAAGTGTCTGAACTATTTGTCATAATGTTTACAAATAGGAAAGTTAGAGTCATAGAGGAAACCAGTTTTGGTGCAGTCATATTCTGATATAAGAACCAGAAGATTTCTACTGCTTTGTTTTAAATAAGTTGCTAATATGTGCTTACTGTAGTTGTTTCCTAACTTTTCAAAGTGTTTACAAAGAAGACTTTTTGCCAGCAGCTCTCCCTCTGATCTTTCTGTAGATTAGTCATTTATAATGTCATGTGGATATTGATGGCCTTTGAATGATGTCGTCTTTCATTGTTTATTCCGTAAAAGAATATCATTTGTTTGACTGATATTCTCCTACTTCATATTTACAGCTTGCAACGTTGGAGATGAAGGAGGTTTTGCCCCAAACATCCAGGACAATGCTGAGGGTTTGCTTTGATTATTTCTTCATTGTACTTGTTTATAGCTAAAGAAATGCCCAACCAAATTCTGGACATGTTTGGCATCAGATGTATTTTACTCTAGTTTGTAAAGAAAATCAGCTGTCTTTCAATGTACATTGAACATCATATTTCTAGTTAGCTCAGTTGTCGTTTGACATCATAGTTATATGTTTTGTTCTAAGTTTTATAGAAAATCAGCAATACTATGGAATGTTCATTAGACGTCATTGATGGTCCTTGAAGGATCTTTGAAAAAAAACAACAAAAAACGCAGTTAACACAGTGACTCACTTTCAGATCATAAAGATATACCAGAAACTGAAAGTAGCCATGCGGTTTTATTTCATGTGTCATTGGTACTTATTTTTTTTTTTTTTTTGCCAAATTTATTTGAAATGTTTTGGAATTTTCAGTGTTAAATTTTGCGAGATGGGCATAAAATTCCTTCTGAAAGTGGATGGGTTTAATTTCCCATTATGTAGCAGGAAATAAAACTGACGGAAAATAGTGAAACAAAAATGGGGGGGGGGGGGACAGCAGAGTTAAAAGTATCTGAGGAACTGACACATATTTACAATGTGTGACATTTTGATTAGGTCTGGAATTGTTGAAGGAAGCCATTGCCAAAGCAGGCTACACAGGCAAAGTGGAAATTGGCATGGATGTTGCAGCATCTGAATTCTGCAAAGATGGAAAATATGACCTGGACTTCAAAAATAAGGATTCTGATCCTTCAAAATGGGTAAGAAAAAAAAAGCCTGACATCTCTTGCATTTGAACAGTCCCTCCTGGGTCCTTTTCCACGATTAGACTAAGCCATTTTAAGTGCCCATCTTTTTTGCCCTTACCTCACAAAAATACTTATTTCCCCAAGTTCGTTTTCAATTAGGTGCATGTGTTGCATATCAAATTGCAGGTATTTGATTTATGTATCTAGTGGAAAGAAAGAAATATACTCAAAACTAGCATGGAAGATAACATCGACAGCTGAAGAAACAAAACTAAATGTTAAGATTCCAACTCACCATCTAAATATTTCAGTAATCCATTAGAATTGGAACTATATAAGCGACATGACACTCACATAGCAATATGTAACCCAAAATTTATTTATGAATTTGAAAGGACAAGATAATTATGAAGAAAAAACTGTAAGATCTAGGTCTCAATCTGGACTACACTGTCTTTTGATTGTCCCGTTCATCACATTCCAACGAGATCTAGATCTATAATTTGGAAAGCACAGACCAGAGTCAGACTCATTTTCATTAGCCACAACTAGATCTCTAGTTCTAACACAGTCTCCACTGAACAATATAGATCTAGATTTATAGGATTGCAGTCCAAATGGACCTAGTTCCATCACTACTCAGCTAGATCTAGGTTTATTTTATGGAAAACAACTGTGTAATATCTTTGAAATTTTGTGCTGAAATCTTGCTGTACTGACAAAAAAGGGCTAATACCAGATTGATGGAAGTTGGTTTTGTCTAAGGAAAAAGTGGACTGGATGTTGATACCATGTCTTTTCAGAAGCAACGTCATACATGAGAGTTGCAAAATGCAGCTCGTGGTAGGATTTGGACCAGCGCCCAATCCGCAAGACGTGGCTCACGGGAGGGAATGTGTTAATGAGCTTATTTTTTGCTTTTACGGATTATGCAAAAAGGGAGCAAATCACGATTATATCATGAGAACTAAGTGAACTCTTTCAAAACTATCAAGAGCTCCATTCTTTGCTTTCTCTTTTAAAATCGCTGTCTCTGTTTAAATATTTTGGTAATGATCAACTATAAGTTTCTCATTCAAGTCATAAAGTTTAATGAAGCAAATAAACCCATATGACTGCAGTTTTTAAAAATTGTTGAATGTTGGCATTTTGCAGTAGTTACACAGGATAATATACAGACTTGGTGATCATCGTTCCCACATAGAAAAATACAGAAAGATTTTTGTGGTTAAAATATTCTTAAAATGGAGTGATCCATGAATAATATAGTAAAAGAAAGATTTGATCCAAAAATTACATTCAGTAAATTTACACATGTTTGCAAAATATATTTGTGCTGCTGCTGAGTAGCTTCAAAATTTATTTTTTTTTTAACTGCAATAAGTGAGAAAGGCACATTGCTTTTTTAAGTTGTCATCTGTTAACTAGATCTGTTGTGATTTTCAGCATGATAAACACTAATTAATTTCTAAATGAAATATAATTAGTGAAAGGCTTCCCTAAATAATTTAGAACTCATACCCTTTGATGTAGGGATGTAATTGTGGACTGAAACACAGGCATGAAGAGAGAGAAAATTTGACAATTCAATAACTATTATACCAGCTACATTTATCACAATGTAATATAATTTATGTTATATATATACGTATGCATAGAAATCAGAAAACTATTATAACCAAAGACTATATCAATAAGACTGGACACTAGGCCAGTTCTGCGTTGACCGAGACATTCAGTGCCCGCAAGCGTTGAGAGTGCACAGCCTGTAAACAACAATGGCAGCAATCATGAAATTAAGATGAGGAGGGCAGAGGTGTGCAGCCATTGACTGCACAAATTCAAGATCCAGATATGATATGTCATTTTTTCATTTTCTCAAACATCCAGAAATGCAAGTTAGAGCACAAATTGACCTAAATCTTGAATGGAAAGCTAACAACGCAAGCAGCGCAGCACATATTTTTTAAAGATGTGATGAAGAGTTTGTATACGCTAGGAGGGGGCGCGACTGTGCAAGCTTTTTTCAGTGATGGGAGGAAGAGAGCGTCCGGTCTTATTGGTATAGTGTCTTTGTTATAACTGCAAGATGCATAATTAAGTTAACTGTTTATTGGTTTATATTGTTATTTAATTTGTAGCTAACATCTGATGAACTGGCTAACATGTACAAAGGTTTCGTTAAGAACTACCCTGTTGTCAGCATTGAAGATCCCTTTGACCAAGATGACTGGGATGCTTACACAAAGATGACTTCCTCCATTGGTATCCAGATTGTTGGGTGAGCAAGAAATATCTCCTTACTGAATTAAGCGATTATTATTTGAGTTCAGTTCATATTGGATGCTGTTCGCAAATGAACTTCAAATTTTCACGTGCATATGGAACTTGATACAGTGGATATCCAACAGGGACCATAGAACAAGGGGGACGACCCATACATTGACTCATCTTTACTATTATTTATTTCTCCTGATAAGTGTCCCCTTACAAAACCTGCGCATGCGTTTTGCACGGAAAATGTCTAATAATAACTTTTTTTTTTTTTAACAATGTATTCAAACTGGTAGACTACTGAGCGATATGTTTTACTCTGCCCTGAAAGCTAGAGTAATGTGCTGCAGTGTATAGGTTAAAAAATAAACGCGGTAATTTGATGGCCACTTCAAGACTCTACCGTGTTAGATCTACGATATGGCAGAACATTCCTTAACACAGTAAAGATTACTCTTCGTCTCCCTCACCTGGCATACCCTGCTCAAATCACTTTACTTTCACCTGCGTGGACAAACACCGTCCCCACCCCAGGTTGTTTTACCTGGGCCTAGTCTGTTGCATAAGTAGTGTGTAATCAGAGCTGGCGGGCACTGTTAGGAGTGAATGATCAAACATAAAGCTGGTTGCGCGTTCAGTTTAACCATCTTTGGCCTGCCGCCATGTGGTTTTACTTGTCACTTCTGGGAAAATTATTTCTTTATAAGCAAGACCAGGAGGATCGGCGTTTCACCAATTCCGAGATTTTATTTCAAGAAAGAATAAAGAAATAAAACGGGACTGCATATTCTTTTCTTTATTACCAAAATTTCGCAACATCCGATTTTGTAATATTAGAGTCAACTGTATTATGCATCCAGATCTGAGTAACGAAAAGAAAAAAAACAAAAAAACTTTATAAGAAATGTATTCTCCTGAAAGTCAGCAACTGCAGACATGGCCATTGCATGATGGCCTAAGTCAGTTTTAGTTGTTTTAAAAGAAAATGAACTAAAATCTCTTTTATTGTATGTATATATAATATATATGTGGCAGATGAGATTTGAGTTTTGTAAAGGCATTACATCAAAATACTTTTATAGTTAAGTTTTTTTGTAGTGGCGATTATGGTTAGCGAAAACCCAAAACCTTTACAAAATTTTGTAAAAAAAAAAAAGGAAGGAAGAAAAAAGACTATGGAATGACGATGATGATAAGTAATGTTTTGGAAGTTTGTAGGGCCGTTTCATCCTTGCATAATTTTTCTTCTTTGACAGTGACGACTTACTGGTCACAAACCCAAAGAGAGTCCAGAAAGGTATTGATGTCAAAGGCTGCAATGCCCTCCTCCTGAAAGTGAACCAAATCGGATCAGTCACTGAAGCCATTGATGCGTAAGTATTATACCCACTCTTCTGTATAAAAGATTGTGAAGATTGTTAAATTTTGTTAACCACCCTGGAGGAGGTTGAAAGGCATACATATATCATCAAACACAATTAGAGATAAAAAGAAAGTTTTTAAATATCAGCTTTTGAGAGAATTCACATTCACTTGGGAAAATGGGTGAATTTATATATTCACAATTTTTTTCTTTTATGGTACAGATACGTATCTCACAAACATAACTGAACAATGAAAAGCCATATTCATGAGCATTTTACCGATTTGAACATGATTCTATTGTTCAGAGAAGTACACGTTTTAAGTTATTCAGATCGTACACTGTTATATATTGTTCTTTTTCAGCTGCAAGATGTCCCAGACTGCTGGGTGGGGAGTGATGGTGTCTCATCGCAGTGGTGAGACTGAGGACACATTCATCGCAGACCTGGTCGTGGGCCTGGCTACCGGACAGGTACTGTCTTCATCTCAGCTAGTTCCATAAATCTTCACATTTAATTCTGTGGGCACTTAATCACTGAAAAGCAACCCTTGATTATCAATGGTTTATTGATATATCGGTGGTAACAGTCGCAGACTGCATAAGTCTAAAATTCGATCAAGTTTTATTTTTGTCAGAAAATATCTCCAGGAAACCCCTTTGCCTTCATATGTTTATGATAGATTCCCACCGGTAAACAGCACCCTGTGCAGGCATGATACAACAGGGTTTCCAAGGGATAATTTAAAACAAAAATTATAACTTGACCTAATTTTGGACTTGCATGGTTTGCGACTGTTACTGTCAATGTAGAGTTTTGAAGCCTCTTACCAATAATTGTTAGCCTAGCAATTAGCAAAGGAGAATAATGTATGGTAGAAAAGGAGCATTATTTTGTCATTATCCATTAATTTTGAATTTTGAAATATTTGTTTTCATAGTTTTTAAATATGGTTATCCAACATCTATAACATTGTTCCAGCCAGTTCAGATCTCTGCAGAACAATAGGGCTGATTTGTCATTTATCCATTTATAGTCGACACTTGGTAAGTTGAGCTCAAGGGAGTTGGATTTTTCTTTTTTTTTTTTTAAAAATGATGGTGTCTTAACATGCAGTTTAGGGTAGAGGTTTCTGCGTCACTTTAACATGTTCGTTTTTCATCAGTTCATCGAACCAAGACCATCTTTCTTTCAATATTTTTGACAATCTTTCAGATCAAAACTGGTGCTCCCTGTCGGTCAGAGCGTTTGGCCAAATATAACCAGATTTTGAGGATTGAAGAGGAACTTGGAGCTGATGCCAAATATGCTGGCAAGAACTTCAAGAACCCCAAGTAATTTCCTGTATTCATGAAAAATTAATTTTTATTCTTTTTTTTTCAGTTTGACAGATATCATTGTTGTATTTTGTTTTGATGTAAGATTTGTGTTGGATTTCCATTAGATTGTCAGTTTAATTCAAAGATCTAAATGATTAGTATCAAGAATGAAAAGCAGACAAATGTATCATTGGTGAATGAAATATAGAAATTCTTACTTTATAGTCATTTTGTAGTTAGCATTATTTTTTTGCTTTTTGGTGATCTCTTGGAGTCATATTTTATTCCAAAATGTGTTCAAATATTGAATGAGTTTGAGAAAATAAGGAAATAATAGATTTAAATTTGTGATGTTTGTTTCTATTTTAAGAACTCAGTCAGGTTTGTAAACATCAGCCAAAGTAGATATGATCTAGTTCAGTCTTTTTCCCATATTGTATTTGTTCTGATACTCTAAATCTCTAAATATGAGATTACCAAGATAATTTAGCGATGATTGAATGTGGCTCAGTTTATTTGTATTCATTTCTCAGTGTTACATAAATGTCTTGTCTGTTCATTCTTCATGAACTTTTCTCAGAATGTTGATGTTAGTTCTTGAAGTTTGTTTCTGTTCTCATTATGATGTTTAAATATAGGCCTTTATTGTACTGTTTACACTGTTTATGTTTAAATATAGGCCTTTATTGTACTGTTTACACTGTTTATCTGTTGAACAACATCTGTAGTTTGCTGTATTTATGTTCACTGTTCATTTGCTGTAATGTAAGTACTAGAAGCACTCATTCAAAGCTGTTACTGATGTTACAGTGTTCAGTTGAGGTGCTGATAGCATAGTATAACCTGATAGTGTGTGCTATAATTGCAGATGAATTGAGTAGATCCTTCAAAAAAGACTCAGTTTTGTCTTTTTTGTCTATTTTGATGTTCTTAAGTACACCCCCAGTGAATAGCAATAAATATAGATCTAGGTTTACCAACTAAGGTTTTTGCTTTTGAGAAATTAAATGGGAACTTCACCTGTAATATCTGTACTGGAAACTTGAAAACTTCTCTCCAGCTTGTCTTTCTATTAATTTTTTTTTTAGAGACTGTATTGTACTGTGTTAGCTTGTTTAACAGTGATATTACTAAAAATTTACTGTGGGTTCCAAATAAAGAGAGAAACCTTTCGTAAATTGCCACCTGGATTTTGCTGTGTCTCAGTGTAGTAAAGTATATATATACATATATGCACGTGCATAAACTTTTTTTTTTTTTTATTATTGCTTCATAGCTGAAGTCACCAACAGTCAGTGAATTTGTTTCCTACTTGATTTTACAATATATTTCCATTGCCATATCCAGTAAGCATAAGAAATGGATAGTTACATCTTTTAAAAGGAAGTTACAAGGAGAAGCTGAGTACCTGTACCAACGATGCCACTTATAACTGATTTTTCTAGTGTCTGTGCTGAGACAGTGGTCTCCTCTTAGGAAATTTTTCACTGTAATTTACTTGCCTAAGAAAAACCAAGATTAAAAATCTGCTTAAGAGACTGGTGTGGGACCAAGACACATTAGCACACACAATTTCACAATAGATTATCCACTTGAGACAATGGTACAGCATAAGGCATGCAGGTAAATAGGGGAGGGGTGGAAGAAAAGAGAAAAATGTCAAGACTATAGTCAAGTGAGTTGCATGACCTTTCATTCTGCCTAGTGGTAGTGTCTTGCTTAAGAAACTGCTTATTTGTCTCACTTTGACCGGGTTCTTAGGCAGAGACCACTGTTCTTCATACAAGCTCCACAGACATTGTACAGTACTTAAAACACTGAAATATCTATCTGAGATATGCACTTTGGTCAGGGTGCATTAATTTAAGCTTACCTAAATTATAATTGAAAAGGACATCCATGTGTATTGATTCACATGCTATTTATTTACAACATGTAGGCCGGTAGTGAAAAATTAGAGAGACTGCCACACAGATTGACTGAGACTATTTACTTATCGTATATAAAAATAGAACAAACGGAAATCCTGAAAAATGTTTCATTGAAACATTGATATCTCTCACCATCATACCACTTTTATACATTCAACATATTGAAAGAGTATTGTGGCAATAACAGTTTCATACCCCATTTTCATATCATGCCGTTAAATCCCTACACAAAGAAGAAACAAACATACATCATATTCAGTGATATATGATTGTTTTGTTAATGTATGTTAGCAAGACTTTGTCTTTGTTTTTTCAGTGACATGTACCTTTCACTTTAAAGAATTTCAGTCCTCATCTTTTATGTATGAGTTTGAAGGACTCAACAGTATGTCACAATTTGACTCACTGTGATAGAAAGTATTCACATTTTTATTGAACTGAAAAATTTTACTTTTGAAGTGATGCAATAGCATGTTATAGAATCACAAATTCTGCACTGTATTTCAATTGAAAACTCTTCACAAGGATAAATCCTCATTTTTTCCAAGTGAGGATTCATGAAAATGTAAGTCAAGTATTTAACATTAAACAAGGCATTCCATCAGTGTTTGCTCAGGAAGCAGAATTCAAGAAATAACCACTCTAAAACCGACTAATTACATACAAGATTTTGCTTAGTTTTTCAATTAATTTCCAACTATTTAACAAAAAAATATACATAGTTTGAGACATCTACACTTTTCATATAGGCAGGATGCTGTTAAAAATCAATTTATTTGGGAAAAATAACATACATGTAATAATTATCAAAATTTTGACACAAACAAAAACAAGAGTGTATATTAAGGTAGACAAAATTCATTTGGCAATCAGCAGCATACATAAAACGGTACAAGTTAGCACAGAAATTGAAAAAGAATATTTTTTTTTAAATGAACACTTATGTCTACTTCATGGAGGACAGTTTTTCAAGATAAGAAATTGAATCTATCTCTGAATGTATTAAGATTAATCATGCAATTCTGAAGCATTTCTTTAGAAAAAAAAAAAATCAGCAAAATCATATCTCTCAATATTTTCTTGTGTAAAATTATCTTTCTTACTTATTTGTATTATTTTTTTTTTTATCATCCCTCAGAGAGGACTTCCTCATATAAAGCAGCGGGATTGGTCAAAATCTTGATACATGTAGATAGTGCTGTTCAACACTTCAAGCCACGATCATTCCAGAGTACCCATTTGTATTAATGTAGGCCTGGCCCAATGCATTTTTTTGCACTAAGTAGACACTTAACAGGCCAGAAACTACAGCATACTTCATGCTTTCATCCAGCTAATTACATCAAGCTGAAAGGAAGGGTTTATTGACAGACCTTTAGTTTGGCTCAGGCGTTGTCATTGTCTGCAGTCAAATTATGGAAAGCTCATGCTTTACATAACTGAACACTTTCCCCTGAACAAAAGAAACTCAATGAAAACTTTTACAACCCACTGTAAAGGCTGATCCACATTAACACCTTAGTGCCCACCGACGAGTATACTCGCAAACCCCGGTCTCTCCCCTGTGCCCTCGGACGAGTATTCTCG
>JBCEWB010000005.1:878687-901202 GCA_039654565.1 Peronia peronii
AGAACGAAAATGATTTCCATTCCCCGCAAATTTCGTTCTAACCGTGGTTGAGTGTATATATATATATATAATGTAATAATGAACACAATAATTTACACCATTCACATCCTTACGGGGCCACCATATATCAAACATGTATCTAATGCATCAATGGACAGGTACCTTAATAGATTTGTTCCAACCAAGAGAAGGCTGGAAATCCCCATGTCTATTTTTAACAGGGGGTACAAACACTCTAAACTATTCACAAGTTGGCGTCACTTTTCAGTTTGACCCTGTTATGGTGGGTAGGAAATGCATGACTAAAACTGCTCGCTGTGAGCCTGTTGAACCTAGATGTCCACCAAATAATAGTAATAGTGACTGTGAGTAGTGTTAGTGATTCAAAGACATAGGAGAACGCCTAACGTATTCTGGCATCCAGTTTTTCCAAATATCTTGTAATCTATGATTGTTGTGGGATTTCATGTTTGAGTGTAACACATATAAGTGAGTGTTCTATTTTCAGTAGGGGGTATAATTTATAAATACTCCACCAGGGATTTCCAGGTCTATGCTTAGTTGAATATCAACTATTTATTTTATGAATGTAATGTAAATATTTATCTTTAGATCAAATTGTAGCATGTTTTCGAGCATGACACTTGAGGAATAGGTGATGGCCAGCTCCAAGAATCTATAATGTTGACTGGAGTCTGAAGAAGTTTTTCATAAGCAGTGTGATTGTAGAAAGTACATGTACAGTAAAATGAATAAATTACTCAAGAATTATTGAAGACTTCACGGACCAAATAGTGGGAATCATTTAAAATACTAATAAAGTGATTTTTGTTCTGACAGTTATAGATTTAATTTCTGAATCCGCATATTGCTATGTAATCCATATATACTGCTGTCTATTCACTGTGCCCATCATTACATAATTCCTACATATTCAATGGTTGCTACATAATCCGTTCAAGGATACACAGTTAAGTGCTACACAACCCATACATATCCATATTGTGACATAACCAATAGTGCTACTATACATATTGCTGTGCAACCCATACACATCACATCATCCACAATGTATAATACGAGATAACCCATGCATAGTGAAACATAACCCATCTCATATAAAACATAACCCTTGCATATCACTATATCATCATACATCATTCAATTTCTACACTATCATAGCACGGTGATACATAAGCCGGCACTACCATCTCACCGCGGCCCCTTACGCGACCTGACACATATCGATTACTGTAAAATGAACTAGCACAACCCCTGGCCCTAACCTGCTGGGACCCTCAGCTGTGCATACCGCCGAGGCAATAATCACAGTATCGATATAGGCACTCATTCATTTTACAGTAATCGATATGTGCCAGGTCGCCTAGGGGACCGCTGTGAGACGGTAGTGCCCATAACCGATATATACCGTTAAATAACTCATGTGGTATTACATGTACATCACTCATAGTGTAGCACCTGTACATATTGATGCATAATGCTAAATAACTTACACTGTACCACACTGCATAAATAGCGACACAACTTGCACATGTTGTCACTTAATTCACATTGTAGACTGGATACTGTATGTACATAACTCATGCAGATATATTCAGTTGGTACATAATTCGCGCATAATATTGTTAAATGACACATAACAATTTCTACCACATGAATTGATACATGTGTAACTCACACATATTGTTGCAGAGCCCATACATATTATATTCTACTGCAACATAACTCACCCATTGAGCTACATTATCCATACATATTGCTACATTGCCCATACATTGAAAAATCTATTGATAGTATAATTCATAACCCACATATAGTGCTACTTACTGTTTTATATTGTTCTGTGCTGTCTGAAGCTCCCCTGGCTGTGGCTCCACAAGAACTGCATCCCAACCCCACTGAATGAAATTGAATGAATTGCTGGAAATAAATCCATCATTGGTTCCAATATCCACCACTAAGAAATGATATGGGAAGTCTTCCTTCATTGCAATTCTATTGTAAATATAAGTGGCCTCACGGGAATGTGACACATCAATTCCAATAAAACTCAGCTCTTTCATGCTTTTACCAGTCTCATCCACCAACATTTTATTACCTGTAATCACCCCTTCTCTGTTTTCATGAACAACATACAATCTCTCAAGAGTTTCCTGAAGTAATGTTGTAAAAACTCCGCTTTTCTTTGCATCCTTTAGGAAGTTACTGAATTTTCTGTTGTTCTGAAGCTTATCAAAAAATGACATCCCAGGACTTGATGAAGTAATTTCTGATAACTCATTATTAACAGCCCTATACACATACAAGATGGCCAAATTCAAAAACAAAAATTCCAGCACAGCAACCGCAGCCAAGATCATGCACATCCATTTTCCAATCTGTCCTCGTGACATGCAGTGATACAGCGTTCCCAATTTCCTGAGAGTCATTTTGTACTCTCCTTCAGACATAAATCCTGTTTGAAAAATCAGATGATTTCAAAATGAAACTGTTCTTTTCTTTCCAAATAATAAAGGTCAAAATATAAGATTTAACTTAACCCTCCAGTCTGTTAAGTGGATTCGGTTAGATCTTTAGTAAAGTTTGTTTGTAAAGCCTAAAATGAGAAACAAAACCTGAACAAAACTCTTACTGTTACATTGATATAAAGCACATAAGAACTGAGTAAGAGTCAGGAATACATGTACATCCCCTGATAAGTATCATCCAATTATTTGTAGTTTTCAAATAAGTTCTTAAAGATGTAACACAAAGGTTGGGAGAGAGAAAGATTTCGTAAAATATTTACCTGAGGCAGTGCACATGAAGCTTTCATCTCCTAAACATCTCCTTCAACTGAAAACAATATTTGAAAGTTAGTGCCTAGAATCACTTCCAATGACTTGAGTCTAGATTCTCCTAACAATACCATCCAACTATATTGCCCATACAAAAACAGAGCACTAGTGCCATCTCATAACAATAGGATAGCCATAACAAATTAGGTCAAACTATATTTTTTGCACAATCAAACCATCAAGTCATGGCATACTTTCAATTTCTGACTTTCTGTTCCCCCAATTTTTGAGCAAACAGTTTTGGCATTTCAATGACATTTGTTTTAGGAATTAAATGACTGAAACAACTCTGTGAATTTTTTTTGTTACATATGCCCATATGTAAATCAAATGGCAGACTGTGTTGCTGGCTTGCCATGTAAAGTGCTACACAACACAAAGGAGCCAGTTTAGGTAGACTGTAGTTTGTAATTAAAAAAAAAAGAAAGAAAGAACAATACATCTGAAAGATATTGGAGTGGTGAATTCATTCTGCTGCAATCTTCAGATTGCAATCTTCATTCAAGTATCCTTTATCTATCATCTTATAATGAAAGAATAACAACATACCAAATGTGATATGCCCCAACAATAAAGTTATGTACTTCGTTGTTCATCACAAGGGAAAGTAAGCAGAATGTGGGGAAACTAGTCAAATAAAATGCTGCAGTAACAATATGTAATGTGTTTCTTCCATACAGCAACTGAGGCTTACTTTCATTTCCTAGATGTAGTTATTTCCGAGGTCTGTCTCGGAATAAAGTTTCCTTGTCACGCTGTCCTCACCTATAATTATAAATACCCCCCCCCCCCTTATTTTTGGTATCAACTGAAAGTTTATTCAAATACCTGTTCAACATAAAAACCATCAAGTTTCAGACATTTCTCCATTCGATGTACCCTGAGGTCAAAGACAGTGACCAGTGACCACTTGTCCAAGGACATTAGTCCTTTTCTCATGGAACAGGGCGGGTGTTCCAATAATTTCCACGAGTAGCCATCGAGAAGCTCGTTCACAACTCTGGACTTGTGAACATGTGCGTTATCGTGATGCAGGATGACGCCTGCTTCGAGCAAGGCGGGTCTTTTTTTCCACATTGCTGGTCTCAGTTTGTCTTTGAGGATGAACCTATAGTAGTCACCATTGACAGTTACGCCAGGTGGGACCCGCCCTACTCATCCAATCTCGTCCCATGTGACTTCTACCTCTTCCCCAAAATGAAAGAAATGCTGTGGTCTTCAATTTGAGGACAAGGACCAGATTCAAGAGACTATGAGAAAAGGGCTAATGACCTTGGACAAGCGGTCACTGGTCACTGTCTTTGATCACTGGGTACATCGAACAGAGAAATATCTGGAACTTGATGGTTCTTATGCTGAATAGGTATTTGAAAAAACTTTAAGTTGATACCAAAAATAAGGGTATTTATAATTATATGCGAGGACAGCATAACAGGGAAACTTTATTCTGAGACAGACCTCGTACATAAACTTAATTTGATATTTACCTTAAACTCTCAGACACAAATACTAATAGTGACTGGTAAACATTATTCTGCTAAAGTGCAAAAACAAATAAGGTATTTCAAGATCAGTCACATAACCGAGGAAACATCGCTCACATTGGCTTTGTTTATATGGTGTGACATGACTGAACGCTTATCATTCGTCAAAACTTGTCTGCTATGCACAGAGCATGTACAAAAATCAGTGTGTGAGCTAAAATTCCTAAGTCACAAGACCGATCTCAAAATACCTCATTTTAAAAAAAAAAAGGTTTCACAAGAAAGCAATATGCAATCGGCATGCTGAACTGAAACCTTGCAAGCAGATTTAACTAATTCGGATTTACATTTCATGTTGGTCTTGGCATTCAGAGTGCATACTGCTGAGGTTTGTAAATAATAAATAATATAGAAGTGAACTATATCCCATGTAAAATACTATATACAGTAGTCTCTGCCTAAGAACCTGCTACCTAGGAGCCCGATCCACTGAAGGACCCGCCTCTGCTACAAAATAGAATATTTTCTCTGTAATGTAACCCTCTAAGAACCTGCTCCCAAATAAAAATCCGCCTAAGAGCCCGGTGTCAGGTCAAGACATGTGAGTACTTATGGTGTAATTTCACATCATATTCTTCAGAGAAATGCACAGTGCTAGATGTGCACTAAAATGGAGACGGAGGTGAAGGGAACAGGTAAACAAAGGAGTGGAAGTAATGGTTGATGTATGCCTGTATAATCAGGCCATATTGTGGACTAACCCCCGTAAGAACTGCTTTGTGACAACATGTGGGGCAACACTTGTGATTGGCTCTGTGGATAAGGAGGAGTAAGTTTAGCCTCTTGACTGATCAGTTGTTTTTCTACTTTGTTTAGTCTGTAAACATTTGAGTTACTCATGCAATTAACCATAGGGTAATATAGCATAGCAATATCATGTTTTCATTCATCAGTGCTACCGTTATGTGAAAACTCACTCAACATTTAAATGCTAGGCATTATTGATGTAATTATACACTAAGAAAGATCAGGAATTTTTAGATCTAATTACAACACACACAAACAAGGAAGAAGCTGTACTTATCCGCATAGATAAATCTGTAACTAACGGTAATGATCAACTAATCATAGTAGTGAAGTCAACCTGTGATCAGACAGGTTGCATAACTTTTCAATCTGCATAAGAGCCCGTCCGCCTAAGAGCCCGCTTTTGCTGTCTCCCTGCGACCGACTTCTTAGGTGGAGATCACTGTACTGACATCCTATCATTTAACATCATTTTGATTTTTAAATTAAAAACATTAGGCTGAAGATATATTGTTTACAGGATCTGAAGTTAAACCATTGCACAAAGAGGTGCATCATCATCCATATACATTTTCGCATCATGTATGACCTTTGGTGACCCAGTGACACTTCTTTAAAAAGGCATCTTAAAGATATTACATCACATCACTATTATGTACCTGGTTTTATGGCATTTATACTAAATTTTCTCTCCACTCTACTCTTTATTTATAGCATGAGAAGAGATATGACAGTGAAATTCCACCCTTCATTGATTGCAGCTGAAATTAGTTAGAATGAATGATAATGATGAGAAATGAAAAGCAAAAAGTGATGTAAATACTCTTGGGTAATTATATCAGACAAAAAATGTAGAAAAAAAAATAATAAAAAAATAAATTCTGTCACTTTGCTTTTCCTCTTTCTCACCATCAAAACATTTGAATATGATCTCTTGCCATTGAGTATGTCCACAGAAAAGAAAAGAATGCATTCATTGTTTTAAAGTTTATAAGCATAGTCTAACTTCTTCACAATTAGTTACCCAAGTAATGTGTTTTTTTAGCAAGTACAAAACGTGCATTCCTAATCGCACTGCTCCAGAACAATGTCCTCTCTTATCTCAATTTTGTCTGATGCACATGCCTAATCATAAACAATAAATCCTAGTATCTTCATGTCAAATTGTTTCAAAATTCACTGCAATTTTTTAAAGTCCTATCAACCAAATCATAAACAGGGACACAACTGCCACTCTGAAGGAGTACCCTTCTAATGGCAACAGAAATTTCGCAGAGCATTAAGATTAATCAGCAGTAACTCTTTGTCTTATGTACATCTCCTGCCTCAGGTTACAAAAACAGTCGAAATTAGATTTTATAATTTAAAATTTGCCTAATGTCTGCTTCAGTTATATCTGAATCAAGTATGTCGATCAAATCTCACATATCCAGTAGGCTAACTGTAAATCTCATTTTTAAACTACTATTACAAGAAAAGATCTAGATCTAGACCTTGATTTAATGCACTATTCTAGATCTCCCCTTCCAATACAGTTGAATGAGTTTGACTGCAACACTGGTCTAATGTTGGGGCTTTGCAACTGAAATCCATTACTTGCCCTGTTTGTCATAGAGTGTTATGCTCTGTTTGTCATCAGTATTATATCAGTATGATGTATAATAACAACCCATGCTATAGGCCTACATATCTAATTTGTGATTTGCCTGAGAAGCCAATGCCTTTCCATAATGTAAACAAGTGCAAAAAATGTCGAAGTGTCTATCACCATCTGAACAAGTCCATTCTTGAAGTAAATCTGTTAGATTATCTAGATCTGGATCTGAATTCTTGATTCATGCATGCACTAGGCTGAACCTATATCAAGGTCTCTAGAGATCTAGACTAGACAGAATCTAGATCTAGATCTGAATCAATACTTGAGACTAACCTGTGACTGCTCCAAAAAAGATGAGTAGGCCTAGCTCGATCTGCCTCATTTTTATACTGACAAAAACTATCGCTATGTAATGAAAAATGGACGTCTGCTACACTGAAACAATGATGAACAGGCCTATGATCATCAAGAGTTCAACACCGCGGTATCAGATCAGGTCGCATTAAGATTGTTTGGTCAAGATCTAAACCTACAGGATGACACCACAAAAGACGAGTTTGCCCTGGCAAACATTGGACTAACCTGCCGCACTGGATATGCGTAATCGACAGGTATTATCTATTAACGATCCCCGAGATACGTTGATTTCTTTAATTATTTTGTACTTTATCTAGATCTACTGTCATCTGCTTTGGTTGCTTACAATGTTCCCACTCTGCAGACCATGCTCTATCAGCTTATCAAGGCCAATGAACGTTTTGCCCTGACCATCAGCACATAGATCGCAATTGTGACCATCAGCGAACAGACAATGCTGTTCTTTTTCTTAGGGAAACACACCACCTCCAATTCGAGCAGAGACGACGTCGCTCAAAAGATTATAGAGACATTGAATTTGCTATTCTGGATTAACTGCAACTTTATAGCTCGCTTTGGAATCATTTAATGAGATCAATACCAGAACTGGATAGGCGGCGTCAACAAAGAGGGAGTGTAACAATAACTTTCTGACAAATAATAATAATAATAATAATAAAATCCTTTCCCATGAGGTCATGAAGCTTATTATTGTGGGGCGGTGGAGGGGGGGGGGGCACCGTGGCTATATGTTTGGCATCTGCTTCATGGCAAAAACAACTCACGTCGATGAGGTTGTGGCCAGGATCAGCTCGCAGGTCCACCAACTGGAGGATGGAAGATCGAAAACCTGCATTTTTTCAGTGACCTCTGGGTAAGGAAGCCCGATGTGTACCTTCTCAGATAGGGCGAATATATTTCGGAGGTCCTGTGTGTATGTTATGCACATTAAAGAATTGGCAATTCAAGATCGATGAAAGAGTAGGTGGAGGGCAGCCCATGTCCGGGCAAAATGTCCAAATTCCAAATATCTACCCACAAAAATTCTCAGCAAAAACAGACAGACACTTAGAGCGGAGATAATACTACTTTCTTAGGATTGAAAGGTTTAAGAAAAAGAAGAAGAAAATTATTATTATGCATTGGACACCTGCAAAATCTGCAGTAAGTCATGTTCATTAGGCCACTGCGACACCAGTGTAGAATACAGACTGGGAGTAACAGTATTATTTATACTGCAGTGCCAAAGTTTACAGAAAGGATTATGTTAGCAGTATAATACTCTACAGAAAATGCCAGCTAAGCCTACACAATTTGCACTGGAAATGTTTTTGTGGATCACTATGGCACATTCAGTGTCAGCTCATATAGAACATGGAGCCAAATGCCTCACTCTGACCTAAATTGGAGCATTTCAAAAAAGTAGAGAAAGTTGGAAGAAACTTCCAAGATGAATGTATAAGGTAGCTCTATTTCACTGATTTTTTTATTATTTTTTTTCATTAGAGCTATGTATGTCACACAGTCTGTCAATCCTAAGAAAGTAGAGTTATTTCGGTTTTCTGAGCTCGCCCAATTTGGTAATTTTATTATTATCATTATTTTCTTTTTAGCTGGAAATTTGGAAATTGAAAATTTTGCGTGGACAATATCCCCATCTTACTACGCTTCATCTCATTTTTTTAACTGCCTAAGGTTCTTCAACGTACATGCATAGAGTAGCCTTACACATGGGACTTCCGAAATATCATTACACTGTATTTATAGTTATCCAAGATGCTGGACATCCAGCTTCCCCACCAAAGATACCAGCGGACAGTTGAATCACTGAAAAAAAAGCAGCCAAGTTTTAAATCTTTCCTACTCTCCTGTACGATTGGAACCCGCGACATTTCGCTGAGGAGCAAACGTTTGACCTCTCGGCAACAGCACTCTGCCTTTAACTGAATGAAAATTAGGTTTCTTACGCATCCCTCTACTTGTACAATCTTGTCGGGAAACGAATGATGATTTTTTGAAACTGTTGCTAATTTTTCAGTTGCATTTCTGCTAATCACCCTGCCATCATTTTAATCCTGAAAAAAAAAAACGAACACTAACTTGAAAAAGAAGCACAACGTGTTAAATTACAAAAAACAACAACAAACGGATTCGTAAAGAGTTTTAACTTGGAGTCAAGGCATCGAATACTCAACTATTTTACTGCTAGACTGCGTCCATACTAATTCATGGCCATGTCGGGTAGTGTCTTGTAATTTAGTAAAGCACAGCACGAAAATTCTGAGGATTACATTGATAGAAGATAGATCTACCTTTCCTTTGGGAAATACGTTCAGTTTCATTCAATATAGATCTTTATGCTATGTGGAAATGGATTTACTATCAAGTTACGATGATGAGACGTCAAACATTAGCGACCACCAGGTAAGGGTAAAAGGAATGGGAGAGAACCGACTCGCTCGATTCTTTTCTTTTTTTTTTTTTGATCGAGGTCGAATTCGTTTGCCTATTTTCTAGTTGTTTGTGTGTGTAAATAAGCTTTTTTGTTCATAACTGTGATTAAGGTTATGTGATTATGTCTAGATTTAATTTAACAATGTCAGTCTTGACGATAATATATGAGTAATGTGATCAGGAACATTGTCATAGTTTCGTAACACGAGTGAAACCGCATGTCGGCCATTTTGAATTGGAGATCTATCTAGCCTTGAAGGCTTGATCCGATACCTGGATAAAGATCTGATTTAGATCTAGATCTGTTTCTGTAGGCTAAGCCAATGTAGATCTGTCTAGATCTAGACTTAATCGTGGCAATGGTAGGCTATGTGTAGTTTAAGATACGGATCTGTATGAAAATGTGCCTTTTTGCTTCAAAAAATCAGATCAAGATCTAGACCTAGGTCTAGGTTGGGATCTAGGTCTAGATGTCTAGTACTTAGTAGATATGCCACTTGGTTTATTTATAGAGAATTGACTAGATCTAGATATTAATAGATCGGTGTCATTATTCAGACCCCAGGGGTGCCAAATAATCTGGTTATTATTCAGACCCCCACCCCCCTCCCTGGACTTTAAGGGTTGTCAGATTGGTCCTTTTGAGGGTTGAACCATAGAGATCAAGATATCTGTAGACTCTACTACTATGAACCCAACAACTGCACAACTTAACCCCTCCGTTTTCACTACAGTTTGCCTCGCTCTCCCACCTCTGTCCACCACGGCTCCTTTCTCCCCTCACCTTTCTCAATCTCTCTCTCTTTCTCCCTCTCTCTCTCTCTCTCTCAGGACATAATATAACAGAGCATGGTTGTAAATTTATCTTTGTATTTGACTTTGACCCAGACGCTTGACCCGCAATTTTGATTGCAAAGCTATCAAGGAGTCCCTGGGACTACGTGCCTGGATATGTACTACATACAGCTGTAATGTAGACCCAAGGACTATCATTGACTATGTGCCCGGTTCTCGTGTACGGAGACACTGCCATTGGCCAATTAAGTGTGCAGTTTTTGACACAGTTCGGCTACACAGGCCGATTACAACGTGTGTATTATATACTTTGTACAAGCAGCCAGGACGGCTCTTACTCTTATTGGGTCGACACATTCCCATCGGCTGCGATCACTTCTGGCTTCAAACATGTTGCATGTATTCGGATCCATCCATCTTTTTTGCCGTAACCAGCATTTTGAGTTCTCTTGGCGCACAGGGGGTCTGAAGAGTGACCAGATTATTCACAACCTGGGGGGGTCCGAATAATAAACAGATTGTTCACACCCCGGGGGTCCGAATAATAACAGCCTTAATAATATATGTGTCCAAGTCTTCTAGAGATTTTGATTCATGGTTTTGTGGGTGGTAAGCCAGGGTAAGGGCTTCAAGTTCCACATAGGCCTGAATATTTAGAAAGCTCTGTCCTGTGAACTTATTCGGAATCTCTATTGGCGAGAGGCTTGGCCACATGGTGGTAGATCTAGCTGTACAGTGATATCTGCCTAGGAGCTGTCTAATAGAAGAACCCGCTTCAGCGTTTTTTTCACATTTAATTTATCAGCCGAAGAATCTGCTCCCAAAATCCGCTCAGGGTTATGGTATCAGCTCAGGATGCTCAAAAGATGTAATTTGATGTCAGGATGTCCCCATGAGGGAAACACACAGCACTACTCTAGGCATGCAGCAAAAGGGAAAGGAATGGAGGGAGAAGAGAGAGGAAGATGGGATATTTCATCTTTACTACATAGTTAGGCCTGTTGTGGACTAACCCCTAACAGCTCCTGTGATTGGTCCTTTGTAATGAGAAGGAATGTTTTGGCCTCCTGACTGGTCAGTTTTTAAATTTGGCTTCAGTGCAATTACCCAGAGGGCAACAGGCCCATAGATCTTGATTTGTCATATTTTCTTTCAACGGTACAGTGGTCTCCGCCTTAGAGCCCGTTCACTAGGAGACAAGAAAAGCGGCTCTTGGGCAGATTGAAAAGTTAACATACATCCCATCTGATCACTGTCCTGATTGCCATGATTAATTGACCATTGCCGTTAAAGTTTTATCTTCTTTGCGATTAGAAACAGCTTTTTTCTTTATCATGTGTGTTTTGTAATTAGATTTAAAACATTTCCTGACCTTTCTTGATAAATGATTCCATCAGTATTTATTTTTATATAATGGCTGGCGTTCAAACATTGAGTGAGTTTCAACATAACGTATCATCGTTGAAGGAAAACGTCATCAATACATGTATTGCCATGTTACCTTACAGATAATCGCACAAGTGATTAAAATGTTATAAGTAACCAGACCGACTGAAGCAGAAAAACAATGACCAATCAGGAGGCTAAACTTAATTCATTGTATCAGACTCAATCATGAGTACTGCCCTGCGTGCTCTCAGAGAAATTGGTACAGGCTAGCTCACCTGTGATCTGATTATTCAGTCATACATCAGCTATCAATTCCCCTCCATGTATCACCGTTTCCTCCACCCACTCCCGTTTTACTGTTCATCTAGCACTATGCGTTTCCATCAAATGTGAAATATTGCGCCATAAGTACTCGCATGTTTTGACCCAATACACACTGAAAAGAAAAAAAAAAAGCACTTGTTATAGTGGTTAGAATTGAACCCTCAACCATCGGGTGAAGCAGAGATTCTCAGTGATCGCTGGCCTTTCGATCGGCTACTCACAACCTCAGCTGTCACCACTGTCAGAATGTCTCTGTTTTGGGAGGAGTCCTATCCCATGTGAAAAGTTCAGGTTTCATATTTATTTTATAACGATACTTGAAATCAGATAATTAATAAAAACTAAAGGTCTATTTTCCCTTTACTTCATGGTTGTGTTGATAACTTAATAGGACAGGATCTCAGTACTAGTCCCCAAAATGACTTCTTTTCTACCAAGATACATCAAAAGTTAATTTTTTATCCTCTGGCTCTGTTTGCTATTTTTACAGTCATAAAAGTTGGACAGTTACAACCCATTTGTATAAATTGTTCACAAGTGGCGTGTTACACAGTATTATAACAAAGGAGCAAAGCAAGATGACCCGATCACTGATGAAACAAATGGAGGGTTATCAGCGGACTACTAGTGCCATGTTGTCACAAGGAATTTCAAACAAGTCCATAAGAGCACGAAAGCAGTCATTAAAACAAGCCCACCTTACAGATCATTGCTGGACAATTTTGTGACAAGAAAATCTCTCAATATTTATAGTCAACGGAAACAACTCATTGACTTTTAAATTATACACTACTTATTTTACTCAGAATCTAGCAAAGCTCATTTGATGGTGGTAAAACTTACATTGATATTTTAATAAACATTCACGACAGTCTTTTGTTTACATTAAGGAGGAGGGGGGGCGGGGGGGTACGGGTCCTTGGAATTGATTTTTTGAATCGTTGAACTTAGGGCTTTTTAAGCTTCAAATTCGGACTCAGCATGATCAGATCAGAGGAAAAGGGGGGATAAAAATTTTGTTTTGTATCCAGTTGCCATGGCAACTACAAGATATCACAGCAATGTCTCCTCCAAAAACTGATCTCTTGAATGTAAAATCTGATAAAGCTGTGTAAATGTTCCAGTACATGTGTATACATGAAGAGACTACCACTTTTTATTTTTTTATGTTGTGTTCTTGCAGGTAAACAAAACTGGTAATACAGGCATGTTTCAGTCAGAGTGGGAAAATTTTGAAAAATCCATTGGATCTTCTTCAACACCACCTTACGCTGCTTCGCCTACTGAATCAAAGTCCAGTGAAGAAATGGCAGTATCCACTGGGAAGGAAGATGTGCACAAAGAATCAACAGCAATCCAAGGAAGTACAGCTAAGAATATAGAGGTAGAAGAGGATGAGGAAGATGAATCTCACCTTCCACCTGGTGTAAGAAAGAAAAATAGGTGCCACAACAGTAGTAGCAGCAGCTCAGAGGATGAAGAAAAGGAAAAGAAGGGAAGCCATTCAGATACAGATCAGTCAGACTCTGACGATTCTGATGTACCACAAGAAAAAAGTAAATGTAAGTGAACATTTTATTCTCTTTCCATTGGAATGAAGTATTTTGAGATAGGTCACATGGCCGCTCACACATCATGGGTTTGTTCTATAAATAGGAGGTATCATTTTGTTATGTCTTGAAATAATTAAATTTACGTGACACTTCTGACTGAACAGTGTGCGAGTGCATTCATTCAATTAGTCAGCAGTGGTCTTCTGTAGCATTTCAGCTCTTATTTTGGTTCTAAAATCGCTATTGATATCAGTCCTTAGCTTTGAGTATGATGGCCAAGGCAGGACATTTCCACTCACTTGTAGTGTACATTCATGTTATGGAGAACGAAAACAAACGTGTAGATTTTGGTGTTTTTTTGACTTTGCCCAGAACAGGAGTTCCCAACCCGGTGATCGTGACCTCTAACTTCTGAGAGGGTTGCAAAGCCTTGACAGGGGAGTTGTGTAGCCTTGTTAAAAGCGATTTGAAATAGAATTAATTTTAACTTTTTCTGTTACATTTTGTTCATGCTCTCACATATTTTTTTGTTTTTGTTTCAGTGTTTTTTTTCCCTCTCCTTCACAGAAAATAAAATGTAAAGCAAACTGCTGATAGTAGGAGGTCGCACAGGTTTCAAGCTTTTGGGTAGAGTCACGAGTGCAAAAACGTTGTGAACCAGCTTAGAGCTAATTATTTAATCCTACAAGTATTCAGAGACAGGTCTAGTCTAAGACTCACCAACTGTACTTAGTATATCGCTGGTGGAATGATGAAACCTCGTAACCCACAAATTTTTCGAAGGTTTTTTTGGCTTAATGTCTTCTTCCAGGTCTTCTTCACATTGTGTCAAAAGCAGGAAATAAAATTCGCAATGGAAATTATTAAAAATACTTAATAAAAAAACCTCGTATGTTTGCCACCATGATATCTTGGCGTGATGAAACCTCGCAACCCTCACCTGGTGCGCTGACCTGCTGCTGCGTGGTTTCATCATTCCCAGTTTGAGAGAGCGGCTGATACGAGGTTCTGGATAAGCCTTCTTATATGAATGGCTTAATTTGAAGCGTATATGATCAACATTGTTTGGCGTATTTTATATTCTAACCAAAAAAGAAATGAATTTTATTTATTTATTTATTCACTTCCATCTATTTGTTCATTTTTTCATTCATTCATTTTTTTTTTTCAGTCAGTTAAGCAGTCCACATATGTTTATAAATGAAGAAATGAGTTGTGCAAAACTATAACTTAGCTATGTACCTATTGAACACAGACATAATTACCAATATCTGAATTAAGGCGACAGTCACACATTCAAAATAGCAAGTGACAATGACTATTTGATCATCAACGGAAGGGAACCAATAGAGACTCCTTACTGAGTTGAGGTGACAGATGCACTCTCCAGACGACAAGTTACAATGACCATATTGGTCATGTCACCGAAAGAGATGGCGGAAGTATACAGATCTCTTCAAACAATATAACAAAATATAATGGAGTATCTAAATGTGCCGTGGGCACCGTCCTCACTAGAGGGGTGTGAAGCTTGACATTGTAATTGCCTAGTCAGGCGTGATCAAAGGTAGCGGCGGAATTCATGGTGACAATGTATTAATTTTCCAAACCAGGGGCAAACTTTAAAGTTACTTAATTCGAGAGTTAGGCTACCTGTAATAAATTTTCAGACAGCCATCTCACCATCACTGTTGGGGGAAGAGGGGGGGGCAGGGTCGCCATGACTATGTGGTTTGGCGTCTGCTCCACTGTGAAAACAACTCAAATTGGATGGAAGGACACGATGATCTAACACCTGCATTTTTTTTCAGTGACTGAATGGTCCCCTGGCTTCTTCTGGGTAGAGAAGCCCGATGTCTAGCCTTCTCAAGTAAAAGTGAATATATTTCGGAGGTCCTGTGTGTACGTTGCGCACATTTAAGAACCTTGACAGTTACAAGTCGATGAAGAGTAGGCGGAGTGCCGCTGTCTGTGAAAAAATGTCCACATTACACATTTCTGCCCACAGAAACTACCAGCAAAAACAGGCAGCCACTTTCAGCTGAGATAATCCTAACTACTTAGGATTAAAAGGTATAAGAAAAACAACAATTATCATCACTGATGTCTGGGAAATCTGTTCAAGAACGTTGACCGATCAAGATTTCAGGTCACTAGGCGTATTATGACAAGGAGACCAAGACTACTCACTAGACTGTTATTTTACATAACAATTCAAACTTGTTCAGTTTTTAAATTGTCGCCAACAGAGCATTAATAGTGAATTCATTGCATTTTAGTATACATGTGCATGTAAATGGTGTATGTATGTATGTTTATATTTTTTCATTATCAGCAAAAGATGCCAAAATGGAGGAGACGAAAGAGAGAAGGCCAAACAGATCCAAAGAGGAAAGCAAGAGGTCTTCTAGAAAGGTAACCAGATACTTATTTTGACTGAATAATTTTTTCCTTTTTTTTTTTTTTTTTTTTATTCACTTTTGTGTCGACATGTTTGTTGTTTGTTTTGTTTCATTTTGATGGATGATGAATTAGAATCTTCCTTCTTAGAGGAAGCCTAAAAATATAGTAACTTGTCTCAGAAAAATTTGGGCGTATTCTTTTATAATATTAAACAAAGTAAGGTAAATACTAGTGGTAAAATTAGTTTTTGTATTATGAAATTATGTTACAATATATTATGGTAACATAAAACTTAACCAAGCCAAGCTCTTGTCGGTGCTGGACGGATAGAGGGAGGGATGAGAAAGGTGTGCGAAAAAGCGGGAACCCACCTAGGGTTTTTTTTTTTTTTTTTTTTTTTTTGAGTATAGCTGTGACAAGCCAAAAAAAAAAAAAATGTTTTCAGTCTATCTATAAGCCAGGGGTTAATTTTATCATCTCTTGTCAGGTATGATAAATATGGAAAAACCATCAGCCATTTCCTCCTTCTGTCTTCAGATGACTGTTTTTTATTACACTTTTTTGAATGGATTTTTCAAGGACACACTGCTTCATTTACCAGTAAAATGTATTTGATTTTTTTTTTTTTCTGTTACTGTATATTTTTTTCACTGAAAAAAGAGGGACACACTTCAAATATTTTTAAAATTAATTTTGAAAGATATAGGGAATGGAAAACCAAATGGGAAAATGGTGACTTTAGAGAGCAAGAGATATAATTTTGGAAACTTGCAATTTTTTCTGGAGCATTTGTGGTTACATATGTATATCTTCTCTCTCTTTGTTATTGCAAAAACTGTTATGATGGAAATAAACCTGGAATAAGGAGGAATCAGATGGACTTGAGAAAATATATATTTTCTCCTGATTCTGAAAGGCATCAGGAATCAAGCATCAGATATACTTGCTGTCCGCACGATATTAAATTCCTTTCATGTTCTACAAAAAGAATTTACAAATTAAGGCAGGGGAGAATTTTGAATTGTTATAATTTTATGGGTGGTTGTGATTGAACTGAGGTAGAATAGCATTGCCCTTCTGAGGTATAGATCGTCGTTTTCTCAGGGTTGGGCCATTTTTTATATTGCGTTAATAACAAATGAGGTGATTTCACTCTTAGGTATGCACATTCTGATGAATTCACAGAGCTGGGCAATGATATGGCATGAGTTCATTGTGTTAGTAACAACTGAGGTAATATGAATTTAAATTACACAGCCTGATGAACTATGCCCCGCAGCCTAACATTGTAAAGTGTCTAAAGCAAAAAAAAAAGGGGGGGGGGTGGGAAACAGCAGCCAGCTTTGGCCCAAAACTGAAATTTCTACTTCAAAAGTTCCGAAGATATAACTCTGTTCAAAGAACCCAAGATTGACCTCTTACTTGCTATATACATAGGTCATTCACCAACTCAAAAGAGCTCTTCTTGTGAACGGGCCTGTAATTGGTCCGTAAAGCTGAACTTTGCTGCCAGTGATGATGTCACTTCCACAGTGTAAGTTTGGGCTTGTCAGCGACGGCCCACCAGCGTAAGTAAGGAAGTGTCACCTTACACTTCATGATCAAATGTGAAGATTACTTTCTAATTTATTTACTATATTAGTGTTATAGTATGTTAGCATTATGTTGCCCTTTTGAAATAGTTTCTTTGAAATGAGCCAGGTTAGAGATTAGATTGTAGAACATACATTCCCAGCATGTGTGTTTGTTTTATTTTCTGTCATAATTTATTGGTATGATATTCAAAATAGAACATATTTTCAGTTTGAAAATACCAAGTTGTATGTAAATCATTTCAAGGGAGATGGATGGATGTGTTAGTGATTTTCAAAAACAGAAAGAAGGAAATAAGAATATTTGAAATTGTATGCTTTAATAAACATATTGTCAGTTTGTCGTAGATATAGAATGAGAGACTGTGCAAACATAGTGGGACACATAACTCTCATTAGCAATAGTCCGTGCAGTGTGAGAATTTGGAGTAACAATCCTCAGGAACTGAATGATGATGATCAATAGTTGAAGGCAACCTAAGGAGGGACAGTTGACTAAGTTCAGGAAGAAATATCACTTATTCCCCCTTCTTGCTGATGGTAGGCAAAAATAGTTTTGCAAGGACAGAAGCAAGAATTAATGGGTAGAATTTCCTAGGAGGATCCAACTGTAACATTATTGGAAATCTTGTAATGATTAATTACTCTTAACATGATTGGTTACTCTTAACATAGTTATGTATATCTAGTTCATAGATGTGGTTCGTCCTCATGTTCACAGTATATTTAAGCTAATATTTTGTGACTTCATGTGTGGTATATGAAAACATGTTGAGAAAAACCTGGAGAACAAATAGAAATTTCATTCTGGGCTACTTTTATCCAAGACTGTTAGTGGGTAAGAACATGCAAACTGACAAAGGTTATTGAGCTTGATTGTTTCTTTTATTGTTCTTATTATTCTCTTAGCCTCTCAGAAATACTCAAAACTTGACCAATTTCAAACTCACACAGATGTTTAAATATAATTCTCTTGAAATTGAAATAGATATGCTATTTTTAAACCATTGTGAGAGCTGTTTGTTTTGACTGTTCTCTTGCTGTAGAAAATGCCAATGTTGATTACTTGCCTGTTATACATTGTTTCAAATCTTGTGTTCTGTGTTCTTTCAATTTATAATGTTAGCATTTTCCAACAAATTACTGTATTTAGAGCAGGTCTAGTAAGTCCGTGTCGAGATCAAGATCAAGGTCCCGCTCTCCACACAGAAAAAGGAAGAAGTCCTCAGATTACAAGAAACGTTCTCGCTCCAGATCAAGGGGTCGTCATCGCAAGGAGGTAATGAGATACATAATAAATTTTTTTTTCAAAATATGCTTTTTTTTTTTCAACATCCTTGCGCAGTTTCAATTGTGCTCCATCTATTCAGCTTTATTACTCAGCAAGAGCACATTGCATGTGATTATGCAATTCAGGCAAGGTTTTCTTTTCATGTTTTAGTGTTTTTTGCTATGCACCAGACATAAAATAGAATTCATCATGCAAACAGGAGACTTGAAAATTCACTGTCTATGGAAAATGACAGGACAGAAGAATTCATGGCATGGAGTGGATTGATTAGTTTACCACTCGTTCAGAATTGGCATAGGAGCATGCATATACAATTTTTAAATTACGGAATTTGTTTTTCTAACAAAATATACTTCTTGTACATCACGTCTCTCTAATACATAATGTGCATAAAGAGATTGCAGGAATGTGGGTGCATTTTTTTGAAAGCAGAAAAGTGGAGAAGCCTGAATATGTATTTTTAATGAAAAAAAATGCTGGACCCTAAGGACCCTGCTTTCTGGCCAAATGAAAGTTAAATATTTTATTTTCTTAAAAATTTTTATTCGCACAGCATTCAGAGTTGCCAACCCTCCCGGAAAAACCAGGATTCTCCCAGATTTCAAGCGAAATCCCTGGCACCCAGAAAAGTGCTTAAAATTCCGGGTTTCTCATAAATTAAATAATAATAATAAAGAAAAACACCGAATTAGCAAAACCATGTACTTTTTTGGCTTTGTCACGAGTGTGACATCCAGAACGTAGCCTAGATCTACGTTTTTGATCGGGCCCTTACGTTCGCTATCACAATCAAAAGGAGTTTTGCGGTACTCTTGCTGAGTTTATGGACACGACGCGATTTCCAAGCCAGAACAATGGGCGTTTGTGTAATGTTACGGCCGGTTACTCCATTTCGAGTGGCCAGTGATGGTCAGTGTCACTTCGAGTGTATAGATCTAGTCTAGATCTAGAACTACCTGTCTGGTGCTGTGAGCATTCACTGGGCTTCTGGTACAACCCAGCCCCCTTTAAGATTTTCTCATCCCATGTGGTGAAAAGTAAGGGGGGGGGAGGGGATTTTATGCAGTCTTAGTCTATGTATTTGTAACCAGCCCAGTGTCTACCGGGCTATCAGATTCCTGACTTCTAAGGACGAAAGCCGACCATCCGTCGAAGGAACCTTACGATGTGCGGCAAGTTCAGTGTCACACAGAGATGAGAACTAGCACAGATTTCTCATCTCCCACCCAATCCCATTCATCTTAGCCTTACATCAAAACCTTATATTTAGAAGAAACATTGTATTCCAATAGGGCCAGGGGAAGGGGGAAAAGGGAGGAGGGGGGGAAATACAGAAACGTGGAAGGAACAGAGATAGTGGTTAATGTTATGCCGTATCCTAAATTGCTATAGTTATTGATCCCGATCGTGTAGGATTTCACCATAAATTCCTTTCTGGTTTTCACGTCATACTTTCACTATCATATTTTATATTGATACCATACGTGATGGATCCAGACCAGATTATTCCGTGGTGTTTACTTCTATCAAACTGTCAAATAGACCAAGGAATTAATTGTAAATATTGACTGCATTTTTCTGTACATATTTCCTGGAATTTATTTTATTTAAAAATGCTGTGAATTTGAAAATAAAAATGTTTAAAAAAACTGCTGTGTGCATAAATTCTTTGATTGGAAACTGCAAAACAAGTTTTAGCATCGGATTCTTCTTATCTTAGTAGGTAAAATCTCTGTTTTGGGTTGAAAATCCCTGGGTGTTTTTTTCAAGAGAAATCCCTGGTTCGACCATGGTGGGGTTGGCAACCCTGAGCATTGTGTTCAGTTTTTATCTTCAGAAACCTTCCTGTTATGAAAAATTTGAATTTTTTTTCTAAAGATTGTTCATGTGCTTAATTTTTTACATGTGCTTTTATTACAGAGAAAACACAGCTCACGTCGCTCTCGTTCTAGAGAAAGGAAAAGGTCTAAAGATAGAGATCACCGTTCCAGGCACAGAGACCAGAGACACAGTCGCAGCCGAAGTCGTGATAGACGAAAGCATCGTGAACGAAGAAGTAGCCATGAACGAAGTCGCAAGAGTAGGAGCAGAAGCAGGAGCAGGGATAGAAAGAAGAGAAGCCCTAGTCCCCTTAGAGGAGCAAAAGTATGTTAAACTCTTTTCCAACAAAATGCTGAAAGGAAATCAGTTTACATAGAAATAATGGTTGATAGCATATTATTGCGAAAACACTATCATGAGATCTTGTTCCCTGAGAATATACTGGTTTTCCAAAATTTGCACACCAATTCCTCATTTCAGTAATCTTGTTTTAACTTTGGTATGTCTGTCTCTGATGTCAGCTTCAAGAAAAGTGTACACTAGTTTGCATATATTTGTCACAGACTTTGTTCTATAAATAGTGAAAATGTGTCAAGTTAGAAAATATTTCTCTTTTCAACATATCCTCTGACTAGACTATAAGGTATTTTAATTTTGGTTCAGTGAACAGTGGATTGAATTTCACAGAAAGTAATGAAACTTAAGATCACTGTTATCCTGTAGAAATTGATGAAAGTCTTTGGGACTAGTGAGTTTTTGTACCATATGCTTTTTTTTGTTTTTTGTTTGTTTTTTTTTGTTTTTGTCTTGTTTATTTATCATATCAAATTGAGGGTTTTGAATTTGGATATAACAGAAGCAATTATAAGTGCATCATTAAGTAAGAATATGAATTGAACAAATTTGTATTTTATGTTTTTATTCCTTTTGCAGGTCATTAAATATGGAGATAAAGTAATCAAAGCAGGTGCAAGCTTTGGTCGGCCTCCTCCCTCAAAACCAATGACATTCAAAGAAAAAATGAGGCAGCAGTTCATAAAGGCAATGGAAGAAGGAGGTGATGTTTCACAGGCTCTCACCTCAAAGGGTAAGGCAGTTATTACACCTCACCTTCTGAACTTTCCGTGCATTATACAGAATGCTTGATTTGTGGTATCCCAGAAAAATGTGGATCTGAAAATATGTTAGAATATAGAAATTTGTACTGTACCGTACCGGTATTTCATTATAAATGTGCCCATGGAACATAGTTGTACAACTCATCTTGTTAAATACAGGTATCCCAAAAGTCACTGTACACTTGTAATTAATTCCTAAAAATTACAAAACTGAGGTTATTCATAGTTTTAGTATTTTAAAGAAGAAGTAATTGCTGTTTTATTAGGTAGACTTCCCATCAGGTTCTAATGCTTTGAAGATTATCTGTATAACTCCACATGAGCGTTTCCTTTTTCAACTGCTTTCACGTATCTGGACTAGTCTCTCCAATATTTTGCAGATTCTTTCCTCAAACTGTGAGAATTGCAGAGCTTTGCAGAATAATCCTTCCTTATAGCCCCATTACATATTCAATTTATTGAAAGTGTATGGTGACTTAAGGATACCCTGTATATTTGTCATCCAGTAACATACAACACGGTGATCTTGAACTGGAAAAAAAAGATGGATAAAAAATGGATATTAACTTGTAAGATGCTCTAGTCTTATGCATAGAGACCTGCCATTTATTCCGATTTTATCAGAATATCCCGATTTTCCCCCACAAATTCCTGTCCTTCCGATTTTTCCGA
>JBCEWB010000005.1:901302-941638 GCA_039654565.1 Peronia peronii
ATGTATGTATGTATGTATGTATGTATATATGTATGTATGTATGTATGTATGTATGTATGTATGTATGTATGTATGTGAGCCCGTGCGGTTATATGTGAGAGAGAGAAAAGGCGGATGAATGTGCTCGCCTGTGTGTCGACACGTATAAGCAAGAATGAGTAAAAAAAAAATATATATATATATATAATTAATGTGTTTGTGTGAAACTCATTTACTGATTGGTTGATTGATTGATTGATTGATTGTTTGATTGATTGATTGATTGATTGAATGATTGATTGGTTGGTTGGTTGGTTGGTTGGTTGGTTGATTGGTTGGTTGGTTGTCAATCCTTGACAGATTGATTGAATGATTGATTCGTTCATTCATTCAGTCATTCATTCATCCATTCATTTAACAAGCAAATGCCATTTTATCTATGTATCTATACATCCATTTATTTGTTGTTTGTTTGTTTTTATATGTTTATTTGTTTATTAAGTCGTTCGCTATTTACTCATTATTTATACAATATTTATTTATTTGTTCATTCCAGCAATTTATTTATCTTTTTATATACAAATATATATTATTTATTTATTTATTTATTTATTATTCATTTCTTTCTTTCTTTCTTTCTTTCTTTCTTTATTTATCTATCTATTTAATATTGCTTTTTCGGGTATTTACGTTTTTATTTATTTTCATTTACTTAACCATCTGTTGTGCTCTTTCTGTGTGAGTTTTGAAGAATGATTTAGGGATGAGAGGAAGGGGACAGGAAAAAAGAGTTATGCCTTTTACAGGGCAGGGGGGGTGAGAAGCTGGAGAGAAGAAAGGTACTGATGCTTGTGCGCGGATGGATACATGATATGTAGCCTATCTATGCCCTGCTTTATATTGCTAGCTTCGCTTCGTGGTTTGGGTTGCATCCAGCAGGAGATAATATTGTATAACAGTTTACACGAAGACAAAAATAACTTAATGGTAGTTATATTATCAGGCATTTTATTATTTAAATAAAACTACATGTAAGCTTTTTTTGCCAGTGCGTATTTGATGTTCTTATTGTTTTGTATTTGATTTTTTTCTCTACTTATTTTTGTTTTGGTTTGGTTTCCTTACTGTTTTTTCTTTTTTTATCTGTTTTGATTTTTTTAAATCATTGTTATTTTTTGCTTGGTTCCCCGCGTTTTTTTTTTCTTTACTTTATCATTTGTTTTAGTTTTGTTTTGTTTTTAATCAGTTGCTTTTTTTTACGTTCACTCACATGTTTGTGATTATGACTTATCAAGTGGGCTTACGGAACAAGTTATGTCATATCTACAGACAAAAACATAGAGCAGAATCAAATTAACTGATGTGCACATTTACAGTATGTAAAACTGAGACTGAGAGTTGTCGCTCAATCATTCATCCCATCCTTCCCCTCCCTTCCCCTCTTTCCCCCTCCTAATCTCAAACAACATATAAATTATAACTAAAAACAACTGAATCAGAGGACTCATATTTATAGACATTTAATAGTGAGCTTATCACAAGATTTCAGCAAAGAAGTCAAATTTACATGATTATACATGAATCATTAATTTATCCAAATCTAAAGCCTTTTGAAATCAGAGCCAAGGGGAAAGCAGCAAACACTGATACTCAGATAACCATTCCGATAACATTTGAAAAGGAGAATGGACAAAAATAATAACACTAGTCGACACATTATATCCTAAACATATATATATAGTTTGTTTTTGAATGAATAAAACTGACTGTCAGAATTATCATTCTCTTTTCCTTTAGTTTTGTTTTTTCGAAAGACCTTTTATTGCGAGAATATTATATATAATTATATCATATCATTATGTCCTTTTCTCGCACATGCATACATTCTAAAACTTGCTGCCCTGATAATTTAGACGACTGCACGACACTAGACTTATATAGTAAATGAAGTAAATTATTAATTATACATGTATCCGATAACATCAGTGTGTATGACACATTTCATGGTATGAAGGGACAAACGGCCGAAGCAAAACTTACGACTTCGAAGACAATATCATAAATATCTACGATGCACATTTCTCTCTGGCTTCGAACGATATCAACGATAGAAATGAGGGTAAAAACGACAATGTCGGAAAGATGGATGGCAAAGAAATACATGATTTGAAATTCATGATAATAATGACATGGACAACAATTTGGACGAGTCAACGACAGTTTAACTCAGCAGCAATGTGCGTGTAAGCATTGCGCATAACACATAACATGTATGCAGTGGGAACAGAGCAACCGCATGAGTTTTGTTGTTGTCGATTGACGCATGGCGTGAAATTCGTTGAATTATTATTATTATTATTTAGTCCGGCTAATTTTTCAATCTGTTTCATGTAAATTATACGTGTTCACCTTCGGACCCTTGTCTCTGCTCCCATTGATATTTAAGTTCTGAAATTGTCAGGACTAACTACTGTTGCCATACCACACGTTCTACAGATGGTAGCTGTTTAGGCCTAAAGGCAATGTGAGGCCACCACTTTTTCACTTGTATGGCAAGTTTTGTGAAGAGGACTACAAAAGCAAAGTACACGTATCATAAGCAGAATTGACCTCCTGTCATTTCTAGCAGTTCTAAGATCAAAATACCCGTTTCCAACCGTTCCCCTGTTAACACGGTAGAATCAAACTATCCAAAAAAAAAAAAGAAATATGAAATAATGAGATGGCTTGGTAAAACAATAACGACCTTTGATAAAAGGCCTCCCTCTTCTTTGAAACTTGTAAGTCGAGAAAACCAAGATTTAGTTTCACGATCTTTGTTTTAACCCATAGTGTATTTATTTATTTATTTATTTTAAAGGAATGACCTCATTAAACAGGTAGTCAACTCATAGTCATGGCATGGAACGTTTCATGAAAAGTGCGGACACAAACTGAGGAGTTGTGTCCAAGCAGTTCAGAGTACAAGTGCTATCATGCTGATCAACTTATAATTATTTCATTAACTTTCTTTCTATTCTTTTTAAAAAAAAAATAATAGCAACCTGTTACCACACACAGATAATAAATAAGTAACAATGGTCATGTTGCTGGAAAAGCCATTTTGCTAACATAGTGAGGCTGCAATTGTCGCATCGGTCTCTACAGCCACGGGTGACGCTTTTCTAGCCCAGTGGACATCCAGGACGGATACATCTGCAATGGCCAGCACTGACCGACGGAGGCCTATTACGACTACTATAACTAAGAAATGTTAAACCAGTGACAGTTCCGGCCTAAAGTAGAATATCCCTGCGAATAAAAGAATCCAAGGTAGGAATAAAAGCTCTAATTACTACGACTTGACGAAACCCCCGTTGAATCCTCTACGGTTAATTCCAAATAAATTTCAGGATTTCACAATGACATCTAAAATCAATGTGACCTCGACGTCTGTTGGTAAAGAAAGCAAGGAAAGGACGGGCTGAGAAGGCAAAGGGGAGGACTAATAGCAAAGCCAACCAATCAGCCATGAACGTTGGCCACTGTTTAGTCTACTTGTACATTTTATCTTAAAGGCCAACACCTAAAAGAACTGGTATTTAAGAGAAAAGGGAAGGTCGCATGAATTTATCAGTGGCAAACATGCCATGTCCTCCCGTGTGACTAAACTAACAAAATGCTATCATCCGTCACCAAAAGAAGTTTAAAAATCTAATGTGAAGTCTCTATCAGATGGCAAGCTTCACGGTGTCTTTGTCACTATTATCTGGCGATGGAATACGGGCACAGTGGCATGTTTAAGAGGAAGTCAATATTATTTCTAAAATGCACTTGCAAAAAAGATCTTTTTCATGATCTGTGAATTACAACAACAACAAAAACAAACAAACACACAAACAAACAAAAATTAAACTGGATCAGCACAAAGAAGACAGAAAATGTCTCTCTTTGACCTCAGCTTGAAACAGTTTATGCCTACAACTATGTACTTGAAACCTTGTACAAGCAAAGTGAATTCCTCAACAACAACAAAATCTTGAAAATGTTTGCTCCATACGGAGTGGCGAATTATTTCATTCTCTCTTTGTCAGTATCTGCAGATATCTATATTTTTATGTCTATTACTAACATCCTCCTACATTAACGAAAATTTAATGGATTTTTTCATTGTTTCAAGGTCTTAGCCCCTATCAGTATCACCCAATATTTCTATCTATCTGTTTCACTACGTCTGTCTGTTTGCCTCTCTCTCTCTCTCTCTCTGCCTCTACCACTATCTCTTTATAGCATATATTTCTTTCTCTTTTTATATATTCCCTCTTATATGAGAAAAATTTATTCCTTGATTACGTATAATTTGTTTGTCAACTTTGATAATCTGCTATACAGATTTAATAATGTATCTTGAAAGTTTCCTTTGTAAACAAAAGTTTCAAAGACAAATTACAATTGACTCCACACATCTTTATTTAGGAATGGAAAATGAGTGACATGAGAAAGAAATGACTGGCCAAACACACAGAAAGATGAGGTATGTTGCGCATATTGGGAACAAACGCTACAACTGGGCATACGGCTAATCTGCAATCAACAGCAATTGCTCCATTCCGTTTATGACCATTTACACTGTGCGAAGAAACTCAATACCAACTACATGTACACTAACTTCACTAATGAAGTGAATAAACATGCAATGAGATTGACAAATAGAAAAATAGAGAAACGTCTTTAATTTATATAACAATTTAACATTATCTGCTCTCACATCAATCAAAATACAGATCATATAATATTAGCTATGTACACATCAATCAAATATGGCGACCCGTTGAGCAAATTGTTCTATTGTTAAAGTGCCGGGACCACAATGTTTATTATCAACATAACAGCGGACAGAAAACTGAATAACGTCCTGACTCCGTCACAGAAGAGGAGATAAATGTTTGTTATAAACATTTGAAAGAACCCTGTAAATACTTAAAATAATTTCCTTTTAACCGTGGCAACAGCTCTTGTTTCCTTGGCCATAGTCACGGTCTGAATCAAACTCAAAGAAAAAACAACACATAAATCTTAAGTGTTTACAAGTCATTTTCTTTCTATCAATATGTGTGATGTGATCGCGAGCGGTTTGAGCGTTTGTTTGTTTGCTTGTTTGTTTGTTTGTCTGTTGTATTCGTCGTGAACTTCTCACTGTAACCACAAAATCCTAGCATTTTCTAAAAAATTATGTGGCCTTTCAATCTTAAGAGAGTAGGATTATCTTGGCTTTAAGCGCCTGCCCATTTTGGTGAGAAGAACTTTTGTGGATAGAAATTTGGAATTTGGAAATTTTGTCCGGTCAGAGGCGTCTCCGCTTCTCTTCATCTGATTTTTTAACTGCCAAAGTTTCTTTAACGTGCATAACTACGCATGGGACTCCAAAATATATTTACCCGAGAGGGTTAGGGGTTGTACTTTCCTACACAAGAAGCCAGGGGATCATTGAGTCACTGCAAAAAATGCAGGTTTTCTATCTTCGAATTGTTCCCATAACCACAGAAGGATTCAATTTTCGAACCTGCGACCTAAGTTTCTCGCCGTGGAGCGGACGCCTTACTATTAGGCTACGGTGACCCAGTCCCACCCCTCCCCTTGTTCTCTCTTTCCTGGCTTTAGTCCACAGCGTAAGTTTTTTTCATGAGCCTGCTACAAAATCAGACCCGAAAGACTGAATCACAGTTGATTCTTTAACTCTGTAGTCTATAGTACTAGTAGCCTTTCCAAGTTTACATTGGTTTACTACGTCTTAAATCTCACATAACTTCTTCTTTCCGTGAGTGAATCAGGACGTCATTGCGTTTTTCTGTTGTCAAAAAAAAAGCAAAAATTAAGTTGAGATAATGTTCATGCCTTTTGCTTCTAGGATATTTCAGGTAGTTAATCGCTTTTCTAAAAGCTCAAATCTTGTTGATAAATCACCGCCGATACTACTGAATACCACGTCCAGCCAGTTAGTGAAATGTCTTTACAAAAGAAAAGTCCAAATAATTTCGAGGCAGATAAGAATGGGATTACCATGACCATAAACATCAATAGGAGACGGAGATGGACATTGAAGTAACATTAACAGGTCAACTTAAAGACGTGCAGAACATGAATCAGCGACATGTGTGCACACAAACCACAGAGTTGATGAACGCCTTTCTTTGGCGCAGATCTGTCCGTGCAAGGGTCTGGGAGGGAGAGGGCGAGGGGGAGGAAGGACCAGAGAGAAATTGGAGAATAAAGGTCTACGTCGAATGCATGTCATTATAATAATACAATCAAATAGCTCAATCTATCAGTTCTGTGCACTCATACTTCCTACCCTTATAAATTAAGACTCAAATAATGATGAGCTAAATGGCCGAAGTTGTACGCATCGTATACTGTTCAGTTACGTTCTGACCGAAGAAAAACAAAATCACAGATCCATTGATGTTGGTTGCTACAGTGTATGTATACTGTTGTGTTTTCGGTGTTCACATGAAAGTTAGGAACAAAAGTTGTGAAAGAGCTTGCACAACTACACAGCGAGAAATACGAGTAATGCAGGCCTGCAAGACCCTCATTCTTTGTGTTCTGAAACTTCCCTGGCTAGAACGTGCGCCGTAATTTCAGTATCATTTCAGTGCCCTATGCATTTCAACATGATTCTTTACCTTACTGATATGGCTGGCCCGCTTTCTTGAATGTCAACAAGGTCTCTGTTGTTGTCAGCAGACATGAGAAGCAAAAAGGAAAGAGGAGAGTGGGGAAAGGGATGTAGGGTGGGGAGTAGGGATGGGGGAGTGAGTAAGGGGGAGGGGGAAGGGGAGATAAGGATGTTCTGTTCCTAAAGTATGTAATGAAGATATGGTGTGCTGTGGTCTTTGTGATTGCCTGCATGGTGAAAGAGTACGGGAATCAATCTATTGTCTTAATTCGATCGGTAATTTACTTATCTGTGTTTATACCTGAAAGCTGCAAAGAAGGCTATCTGGTTTTTTCTTTTTTATCCTTGGTTAATGATGACGTTTAAGTTTTACCCGATTTGTGTGGTGTGTTAGATCTGGATATCGAACCTCTTTAGATAAGGAACCAGTTTAGTACATGTATTTTCCTTGCTCTTGGTCTAGAACAAACCCCAGCTGAACGAGTTATGCTTACATTGTAAATATACATGTACACTGTACATAATACAATACAAGACTGGGATGGACATTGAAGTCATATTATATCCTGGCATGGACATTACCTCAACATAAAGCCGTATATTAAAACCATGATTAAACTTTTGTGTTGATTTGGACCACAGCCATAAGTCTTTAAGGGTATAGGACAGGAAAGAATAGGCTGCGGCCAGAACTAAATCTAGATTTGTGGCATCTGCACTCTCATTCTCTCTTTCTCTACAGTTAATCAGGGTTCACACACAAAATTATAAATATGCTGCCTTTATGAAGTTTAAGATTAAAAACAAGAAGCCAGTTACTTTTTCAAACATTTCATACATTTGAAACTAGCATGCTTTCTCTCTTCCTCTCTCTCATTCTCTCTTTTCTATCTCTTCTCTTCATTTGTTATGTTACTTTCCTTTAATATGCATGTATTCACAAATATGTATATGTTTGTTTTCCCATATCAACATTTACATTTTAAAATGTATCTCTTCTCCCATTCAATCCAACCTTTGTGACACCAATCTCTGAACTGAGATCAAAGTTTGACTGATAACATTATTACTGAAATGAATAATTTCCAAGTACATGTCTTGCGCTTGCACGTCTGCAATTCGTGTCACTACATGTTTTATTAACATTTTCATTATTGTACTATGGCATGAAATATATTGGTCAATGACCGTCACAATCTGAAAAGGTTCACAAAATTAGAGGAAAAGTGAAAAGGAAAACCAGTGTTGGTTAGTAGACAAGAGTGTTTCTTACAAGAAATTGAAGCTTCAATACATCTGTCGACAATATTACCAGACAGGTAGCACAGAATTTGCACTGTAGTCTATGTATGAGATATTGATAAACTATAACACCTCATAATTATTCAATAAGAATGAACTAACTATGATATTACTCCGTCAATATGTGTTCTGTTTATGGATTGACTATCTGCTGAGTTTTCAGTTGGACTATTCATGTACATATTTCATCATTACCTGGAGTCAGTGCAACTTGCATATGACTGATCAAATAATCTTTTTTTAGCATTTTTTACACAACGCCCCTATGCCTTCAATTTTTGGTCACAATCAGTGAATCACACTTTAGTCTGACGATAGTTTGATAGAATCCAGTACTGCATTTTATGCACAAATAGTCCCAATACCATTTCCTGGTCAGCTTATATCCGATGACTCTGTATGAATGACAATTTCATTGCTGAAACTAACTACATGTATGTCTATCACTACCTCTTCCAAATTTTAATGAAGAAAAAAATATATATATACATATATATATATATATAAAAAACGAGAAGCAAAGTTACTTTTTGTTAATATGTTTTTTCTCTTCATTTTTATTATTCTCAAAATTTTACGCATCAGAAACAAAAAAAAAAAAAAAAGAAACATCAATAATGTGATGAATTCAATCAAAATGACAACAGTTTTTCCTCCTGTCAAAAAAATAATAATAATAATCTGTGATGTCAAAAAAAAAAAAAAACCAACAGATAAAATATGAGATGATAGGAGTCCTCAGAGAGAAAATAGAGAAAGAAATTGCAAAAAATCATTTAATCACACACAAAATCAAAGAACAAAACTTGCAGAAAAGAATAAAAGACCAAGAAAAATACTGTAGATCAATGAGTTTCAATGAGGTTCTCACTTTACCGATACACTTTTTGAAGGAAAACAAAACTTTCTGATTGAAAAGTAAATCTGCACCCACTTGACTTGTTAGATAAAAATGTCAGATGAAAAAGTGAGGGGAAAACAGGAGTTGACACGAAACACATGATACAGAATGTCTTAGCCATACACACACACACACACACACACTTACACAGACACATATGCGCACACACAGAATGTACAATGTTCAGTTTAATAACACTGACAGACAACTAATTAAAACCAGCCAAGACAATCAAAAAGGAACAAGATGAAAACAACTCAATGACAATCAATGCATATATGCTATTCATTCAAGTACAACACAATCTGAACCAAAAAAAAAAAAAAAAATGAATCAAGTTAACTGTATGCTTGTGTATTCTTCATTAAGTTCAGCAGGTTGAAGGGGTTTCCAGCACAAAGCCTGATTCCCCGTTCTCTGGGCAGAAAATAAAGGACTGACACAAAGAACATTTTAGTTTTCACTTATATATATATATATATTTATGTATATATGTATACATCATAATATTTATATATAAACTTTCTATTTACACATATACTACAATGGAAAAAAAAAGAGATTGACAAAGAAGAGAAGAAACATAACAAAAAAACCCAAAAAAACAGCTGTTTTGGGGGGGAGGGGGGGGGGGGGGGAGGTGAAATTTCTCTTCACTATACAATATTTCATTACTATCTCTGTAATGGTATTCATATGTTTAATTAACATTTATATATATATATATGTACACACATCATATTAAGCATAGATAACTAATGAAATATAATTTTTTTTGTCTTTTTTATATTACAACAAAGACGAAAGCCAACGCTTGTTCTAGCGATGCTGGTCAAGGAGTCAGCCATTTTTAATGTCATAAATCTGGGTATACAATCATACACACTGTTATGTTACAAGGAGGTGATTTTCAAGAGTTAAGTTTACTTCATCAGCAACAAGCGAACAGATCACAACTTATTAACACTGATTGGAGACCAAATATTCTACATGCTGGCACACTGAATATGAGGAGAAAAGCTTGCCACCACAAAAGTTGTGTTCAGGAATTTTTTAAAATTTCTTTCAAATTTCTACTTACAGGAGATACAAAAAATGTAAAGAAAAAAATTACTTACATGATGTATCCCTGTCAAATCCACAATGACAGATCTGTTGCCCTAAATTGTACACTGAACATTGAATATTAATCTCTCTGCAGAACTTATTGCTATTCTGCCTTATATGATCAAACCTTGACAAATTTGTTTCCTCACATTTTGGACATTCTCACACACTTAAATGCCTCTCCCTTTTCAAAGACAGAGGCAATACATACAGTCAAAGTGTGAGTACTGTGAGATATGAAAACTACAGCCCAGATGATGATACATGATGATAATGATTATATGGTGATGATGATGATGATGATGATGATGACAACGAGGACAAACTGACATGTTCATATATGAAAAGCACACAATCTCAGTGAAACAACTATGCCTACTCTATTTGCACAAGCATAACTGTCACACTGAGAGCATGCCTAGGTAATGTTGCTGCTGCATGAAGTTGGTGTGAATAAGGTGCAGCATCTTCTCAATGAAGAAACTGTCTCTTGATCCTGCCAAAATCAAGTGACAGTGGTGGTGCCAGTGTAAGATATGGTCTCACCACCTAGACACTGAACAGAAAAATCTTGTCTCTGTAAGGTTGTAACTGTCCACAAGCCTGAGAATACTGATCAGCAAAGGTTTACCAAGCTTCAAAGCTAGAAATGAAATGCCAATCTCAGGAATATTGTATGAATGGCATGGTGCCTACACTATAAACTTCAGCATCACTGGTAATTTCTGTACAAGAAATGAAATTTAAAAAAAATAGTAAAAATGCCAAAGGCAGATGATATACAGATTGAGAGTGCTGATTGTACCAGAAATAATTTTAAGTAGGATTTGCAAATAATATTCTGAACCTTACAGGCTGTAATCATTGAGAAAAGTAATTTCTCTCGCATTTTAGTGATAAACAAAAATGGGGGGGGGGGGGGGGAGAGAAAGAAACATTCACAATTCTTTTTTCTTATTGTATTGAAATAAAAAATAATTAATTTATAATTACAAGTGAAGCCAATAAACCCCAATAATCATTGGGCAGATGCTTGAAATTTGAATAAATAAATTATCACACAATTGTTCAAACAATGTCAACAGTGTGGGGGATAAAAAAAGTGTTAAGAGATGCAGAAAACATATCCAAAATCTGAAACTCTTTGTTTTTTTCCTCATAAAGTAATGGGTCTTGTTCCATGCTGTCAATATTTATGTGGGTTTCACTTGGGCAGCAAATAATGACACTTAATTACAATAGGAGGGCTTGACAGATGCCCTATCATCCGTCAAGCTATGGCATGTACAGTGGAAACACCCGTCCTGTTTGTCCAACTGAGTGATAGTTATTTCCGTCATCTGAAGCTACCGATAAGAACAATGCCCGCTGTTTCCAAATAATGATTCTTTATATCTAACATAACTTCAGGTTTGGGAAATCTATATTATGTGACTACTGCATATTAGGTATCCTTATGTCTTTTTTTCTTTCCTGTTACTCACTGGATCAGCTAATAAAAGACGCACGGTTACGGACTATATACGTCTTTCAACCTCCTGGTGGAGGTTATCTCGATAAAAGGCACATACTTTGATTCAGAACTCATTCTACATTTTTTTTTTTTTTCAATATGAACATCACTGGGTGGATGCTGGGTGTTCTTTCTAATGGGGAAGTACATTTAGGAGGGTGTTACCAAGGATACCAAGTAACAAGTCTGAGACTGGATGTCATGACATTCTATTAACTCCCATACATTTATCTGAGTGACATTTAGAATGATCATGTCATACATCAAAAGGAAGGAGTTATTGATCCACATCTTGTATCACATGTCATGTGTTATCTTGCACAATATTTTTCACTGGTGAAAAAATTCCATATCGTGTATAAATCCATTTTGGAATCACAATATGTAAATTCCAAGAGAGGTCATATCCATTGTCAGTGTACCAATGCATATCCATGGGGCCAGTATAGCTAAACAAACTGTCATCTGAAAATCCAGTGCCTTTGTCTTGGCAAGTTCTAAATGAATGTAATCCATAGATGATGTCCTCTCAAGTTGTCGCGATGATGATAACGGCATGTGGCACTTCCCTCAGCTGTTCCAACAAGGCCACACTGCCTTGACGTGCCACAGAGTCATCCACAAACTCACATGGTGGGAAGATGTGCACCACAAAGCCAGCCTGAACAGGGCAAGAAGAAAAAAATAAAAGTCAGTCACCGAATATAGCTTTTTTCTTTTTTTCATTTTCTTGAAATGCTTTATTGTGACTCTTGACAGTCTTCACCAACAGGTAAAATTATTACTTCATGAACAAACAAACAAAATTTTAACTGAAAATCTGTATCCTCAACAAGAATATTTCAAAATTCAAAATAAAATCATAAAAGCAAAGATTCATAAATGAAGTACTTTTCATAACAAATTAATTCAAGCGGTCAAGATTATAAATGCATATTAGCCAGACGGCAAACATAAATGCTTCGTAAGTCAAACTGGATATACCATGGACTTCAAAACGAGCTCACTACAACTTAGGATCATTTTCTCCCTCTTTCTAACCACATAAATCAGAAATGTGACTGACAATGAATGCTTTCTGAGGTTGGCAACTTCTGTCCATCTTAAGATGTTTGCATTTAGAAAATTTAGTTGCATCAGCATTATGTACATATATAAATATTTCTCTACCTTTAATTTTTCTTTATTTTTACTCAGCATCATTAAAATTTTCTTTGTAAGCTATAATAAACATCTGGCTTATTCACTAATCTTAATACAATATCTACATAAAATTTTTTTTTAAAATGAGTTCCTTATGAATTTTCAAAGCCCATTTACAGACCTGTTCAGAGCCAGGAAGAGGAACATTGACAATGCCAGCAGCTTGTTTGGAGAGCAGGTAGGTGATGAAGCCATCACTCAGTGCACGAGTCTGGTGACTGATGTCCTGCTGATCTCGGCCACAAGCCACAGCAATCAGGATACAGTAGTCATCTTCACACTGGCAGTAAAAAAAAGTACAAAACAAAGTTCACCAGTGAGATGCAATGGTGGCTTATGAATTGGGACACATCTGATCATCAATGGCAAAGTCATGTGCAACTTCAAAAGAGCTTTCCCAACATTTCATTACACAGGATAAGATTAAAAACATAAACTGAAACAATCACAATCCACACAATAACTGAAAGTCCTGTCCACTGTTCAAAATAAATTTAATTCCTTTAGTGGGGCCAATACATGTGCCGAATGTTCTGATTTCAGACCTTTCTTGCCCGACTCATGTGATGCTGGTGAACTGCACATCTGCTCATGTACATTTCTCATGGCAGTAGCCATGTTTCTAGCTGAATGCACCTCTCTCAAATCATTAGTTGCATATAAATTATTAATGTACCACTGTGAAAAAAAAATGGCTATGGTTTATCTTTGCATGTTAAGAGTTTTTTGTCACAAAGAATGCACAACAACATACCTGCATTCGCTTGGCAACGCCTTCCAGCTGTGCCTGCTCTAGTCTCATCCTCTGACTGATACGCAGGGGTGGCAGGGCACCACTCTGCATAGGCTGAGGCAGAGCTTGGTTGGGAAGGCGACGGTTGCCAGCAATAAAGTGCATCTGGACATAGCTGTTGTCATTCTTCAAGGCTAATGCTCCCTGCCACATTACAGGATATCGCTGTAAAAGATAACCAGAATAAACTTTTTAGCAGAATATAGAAATTCAGATTCAAGGCTGTAATAAACAGGGATGACAAGCTGTGGAGTTATCACTTGCAAAGCATTTACATATTACTGTCACAATAAAAACATAACATGCTTTTCTAATTTATATTTATTTGAACATTATTTAAGCACAGCACTAGCAGCTTAAGCCAGTACCATAGTACAACAGTGTTCATGTCTTTATCCTTCTTCCCTCATATTCAGTTTTATTCAAACATTGTACTCACAGGCTTTATTTTGATCTGTTCATATGGCATTCCATAAGACAAGCTCTGCATTTCCACCATTCTCAACCTTACCTGCAGGATGCCTACGGGACTGTCTGTGGTTGGGAGGTCATGTGGCATGCGCGTCAACTGCTGTCTCATCATGTTGAGATGTGCAGGTGATGGAGATCTCATTATAGCACGATTAGAGGCCTGCTCTGGGTGGCTAGATTCACTTTTCTTATCTGGGTGTTGCTCCATGCCTGGGAATCGAGCACCAGGTGGAAAGCTCTGTGCAAATGGGCCGGCAGCAAGAACTGCTTCCCGCAGCAGGTGAGCTGGAGGCTGTTGGCCAGATCCATAGATCCGTGGATCAAGCGATGGCCGCCCCACTATTCCAAATGGGCTGTGGGTTCCCAGGGGTGGGATGGGAAGCTCAGGTGGATAGAGATGGGACGGCAGACCCTCTCTGTGTCCAGCAGGACTGGGCTGCATGAAAGCACTGGTTACACTGGCAGGCAGGCGACTGGCATCTGTTTTCCGATCCATATAGGACACTGAGAAGGGACTCTGGGGTGCAGGAGGGGTTGATTTGGGTGTAGCATGAGAGAGATCCTGCTGAGCAGAGCGACTGTCTGACTGAGGAGTAAGGTTCAATGGCTGATTATGTCCTACTGCCTGGGAAGTAGGAAGAGAGCCTTTCCTGCCTGACTCGTGCGATGCTGGTGAATTACGCATCTGCTCATGTACATTTCTCATGGCCGCAGCCATGTTTCTAGCTGAATCCGAGCCCTGGGCTGCTAGGAACAGATGTTGATGCAGCCTCTGCTGCTCCAGTATGTGCTGCTGATACATGGCCATGTCCCTGGACGGTGCCCGCTCTCCATGGGCAGCTGGAGGAGTATGGCTATCATGGCTTATATCATCTGAAAAAGGTAATGGGTAATAGATAATACAGTATTGCCACAAGCTTCATAAGATTATTCAAAGCATGACATTTCAGACATATTAAAAAGTACTTCAGTTTTTAAATGAAATACTTGAATGTTCCATTTAGATCTCTCATTATAAAAGGGCAAACACTGTGGCACAACAAGAAAATGGTGCATGTATGTCAGTACGATTTCAATACAGCAACTTTGTTTTGAGGTTGAACATTATCTTTGAATAAATAATCTAATTGCCCTTGCAAATATCAGTCAACTACTAACCTTTCATGAGATGATGTGAACCTGGCAAATGTAAGCTGAGAGGAGATGGAGACTGAGTAGATTCACCTTGTCTAATTGGGTTGGGCAGTCTCTCAATCACCTGCAAAACAATACACAAACATAGAAAAAATGATATGTTACACTTAAAGCACACAAGTTTTGTATATAACAGGACTTGGCTCATATATGACTAGCACATCTCATCGTAGCTACAAGCACGGTCAGTGCTCATTTATTTCATTACAAGTATTCCTCACTAAAATTCGGTAACAACTTCGATGTCAACTGAATATAATTGAAAACATATTAGATGTAAATAGGTCTCATTAACTATATACTACCGGCTATGATCTAATCACAACTACAGAGTCATTAAAATGACCAAAGTTTCCTTCACTGTTTAAATTTCTTTCTTGTTCTTTTTTTTTCAAACACAAAATTAAAACAAATCATTGAAGATGAATCCAAGTCAGACTACAACTAAACTGACACTTTTGATTGTAAATGTTTACTAGTTTATAAAAACTAAAGGAGTAAATTTTGCCTACCTGTCCTTCTGGGCTTGCCGATGTAGGGGAGAGAGAATGTGCTGGACCAGATACTACACCTGCATACATCAGTGCCCCAGATGTTACTGGTGGTGTGCGGGTTCGCATCTCTGTACCCATTTTGTGTGGTAACTGGGTTGGGACAGATGGTGACTTGGCTGTGCGATTGTCTCCACCTGACTTGAAGACAGAACTGTAGTGTATGGGATGATGACCTGGCGGCAAACTCTGTTGTTCTGGGGGTATCAGGAACGTCCTCTGGGCCGAGTGTGCAGGCAGCACATGTGGGGGAAACCCAAACTGTGCCTGAAAGGATGTACATATTCTATTATTTCACTTTTTGTCATAGTCAGTTCAAACACAGACATAAAAAAGGAAATTTGCAAAGAACCTCTTCTTCATTGTAAGAAATATAGAACTGGAATGAAAATTTCCATTGATTATTACATGTGCAAAGTACATTTTTAACTGAAGTTTTAATCTGCTGTGCTCTTAAACCTAATATTGTTTCAGTATGTCAAATCAAAACTGGCTAAGATTAGGTTTGTTTTGAATGCCCTGAAATCAGCTGTGTGACCTACTATCACAAATCAATTCTGACTTTTCAAAATGACTGAGGAAAAGAATGCATAATGAAAACAGAAATGCAAGGCATCTCTATATGTTACCTGATGGTGTTTCTGTGTCTCTGCAGCCATCTTGGATGCCATTTCTGGGTTGATTTCCAAGCCTGTGTGTTTGCCACTTTTCCCAGGCCTGTCATTGCGGAGACCTGGAGCTGTATGTGCACTGACAGATTGTTTTCCTGGTTCTTGGTGAGCACTGGACGGGCGTTGAATGGTGCTTGATGAGTCTCTTGGAGGAGGTGATGCTAGCTGAGTGTTTTGTAGGTGTAGTGAATGCAGAGAACTAGGTGATGGCTGTGGTGGTGAGCCTGGGCGGTGCTGGACATCATGTTGCTGTAGTTGTTGTTGCTGTTGTTGCAGTCCTGGTGCCCAGTTCAGCTTTACTCCATGCAGTGTTGCAGAAGATTTTGAGTGACTAGGATGAGTTGTGGGTGCAGTTGAAGATGGTAATGATGTTTGAACCAGGGCTGGCACAGGCGGCACATTGTTTTGCGGCTCCTGCGAGGCTTGAACCTTAGCTGCCACCTTGGGATGCATGGCTCCAGTTGTTTTTGTCACAGAGGAGTCCTCAGGTAATGTGTCTGTAGGCTTGCGAGCTGTCCCTTGGGTTGCATGAGGACTGGATTTGCTAAGCTCAACTTCGTTGCTTGGCTGTGGCTTTTCACTCTGTGGCAAACCTGAAAACAGACCCAGGTTGTTATCCTTCTTTTGATTTCCTTCGTGCTTGAATCCATCTGCACTGCTGAGGGTTTGACTTTTGCTTGAAGGAAGAGTAAGGTGAGAAGTTGTACTGGGTAACGAAACGTTTCCGCCCACCGACTGCTTGATAGTGGCTGTCCCTGTGTCGGAGAGCTTGACTGTGAAAGCCAAGGGAGGTTTCTCTTGATCAGCTGACAGTGCTCCTTTAGCTGGTTCAATTACATAATGTTTCTCCTCATTCTTCTCCACCTTAGGTGTGCCATGAGCCACCTTGATTCTCAGAGGTGGGACTGTAGGGCCTTTACGACCACCTTCTTTTGTGTCAAATCTTGGTGGCTCCGCAATGGTGAAAGTTGTCTTTTCTGCTTTCTGCTCTGCTTCTCTCTTGGCTTCTGTCGACCTCCTAGTAGCCCGAGTTGTCGGTGGTGGAGCAGGTGATGGTTCTGATGACAAAATCAACAAATCATGATTAACCGAGTCTCTCGGGTAACACCATCATATACATCATTTTTATATTCAGAAAATACACACACACAAGACTGCCAAACTTCAGAATCACTATTTCAATACTACTAGGACTGATTGATAAAAAGTGGAATTTCTATATTGTTTGTTTTTCACAATTTATATCAATACTGAACAGCATCAGTACATAATCTTCTCAAAACTACATCTATATGGCTTTTACTGTTTTTCCTCTCTCCTATGATCATAAAATAAACAAGACAAACTGCTGGTTCTATCATAAACATAAGATCAATATCTAAACATAAGCATAAATAAACAACAATTCTAAGACACCAATGATTTTCTTTTGACTGACCCACCTAAGTTTTTTTCTTCAGAAATGAGCTCAAGAAAGTGACAGTGAACTGCTGTGTTTTGGGTTTTGTAGCATTTCTCTGGAAGCCTGAAGCCTACCCAGTCATCCCTGCTAATGTGAATCAAAGATGAGTATGACATACCTGGTTCTGATACAACTGGAGTGGAGACCTCTGAGCTCATGTCATCTTCACTGGATCCAAAGTAGCCCTTGGACACCGCATCAATAACAGCATCTACATTGCTCAGTGAGGTTTGTTTTGAGCTGTCATCAGAGGATCGAGTTTCAGTCCCTGATGGCTCAAAGCTTAATTTTGACTCTGGCAAGAGACAAGATGAGTTTGAAGATGACGCAGGTGAACCAGGCATGAAATCGACCACTGGCTGCTGGGAATGTGGCTGCTGAATATCTTGATTGTCAGACGTTCTCTTCTTCCGACTGCGTGCTGATCTCAGGCTAGCTGGTTCAATTTGTGGTTCATGTTCATTATCATCAAACTCATAAATGTTTTCCTTGGACACAGATTTGTTATCCTCAGTTCCAAGCTTGTTCTTCCAGTCTTCAAAACTGGTAGTTGCTGTTGTTGATTCTTCAGTGGTATCATCTTTGCCCATGCTTTTCCCCAGAGCTGTATCTCTTCTACTTCTTGTTGTACGACTAACTTCCAGTTTCTCTAGTTTTACCACGGGAGAAGAGGATGGAACATTTTCAGAACTGCGTGTTCGTGGTGACATACTATTCTTAGGGGACTGAGCCCCTGCTGCTCGAGCTCTTGGAGATCCGCCTGACCTGGATGCCCGAGGTGGCACAGGTGGCTGCACATTACCAGAAGCAATGGCTTTATAATCTGGCTGTTTCCTAGTTCTTGTGGATCTCTGACTTTTTGGTGTAGCGGGAGATGGAATGAGGCCACCTCTATCTTCTCCATCAGAGCTCACACTGTACTGGTTCTCCTTGCCCTCAATGCTGGATGGTTGATCATCAAGATTGATTACGAGTTCTGCTTCTCCATAGGAGGAATCCAAGTCCAGTTTGTTGGATTCTGGACTCAGAACATCTGCCTTGCCATGTGGCAGTTTGCTTGACTGATGTGAATGCACAAGCTGTTGTTGGACATGCTGCTGAGTCTGAGCAATGTGTTTCTGTGGCCAGTCCATGCTGGAAGAAGAGATGCCATTGTCTGAGGATACTGGAGAGGGCTGGGACTGCTGGTAGAATGAAGGCATTGTGCGACTGATCTGACTAGGGAGAGAACTGGACTGACTGAAAGGCAGTTGCTGCTGCTGTTGTGCTGCAACTGAAAACTGTTGATGGGGGAACTGGTGTTGCTGTGAATGAGAAGGCAACTGCTCTTGATTTTGAATATGACCAGGGAACTGTGATGGCTGTTGATGCTGGAATGGCTCAGACCTTTGCAGAGCCTCCGAGACATCATTTGCAGCAGACACACCTCCTCTGCCTCTTCTGCCCCTTCTGTTGCCATACCCTCTGCCTCTGCCTCTTTCATTGCGTGACCTAAGAGGTTTCAAATCTCCTTCTCCAAAGCCACCATGGAATGCATCTGACAATGACGACCCAGGCAATGAGCTGACATCTTGTCCAGTGTGAGCATCAAAGTCGTAGGCATCAATGGTTTTCTTCTTGTCTGCTCCCATTCCTGCCTTTTCAGCCGCTGCTTTTGCCTGGCTTTCATTGAGGGCTTTGTGTATGGATTCTACATTGGCCTGTACACTTTGCTCAATGGCTTGCTGTTCAGCCAGGATTGCAGCTTTGTCCTCTTTGGTTGCTCTCTTGTTGTTTCGCTTGCGTCTTCTGGTCCCTTTCTTGTCATCATCAAGCTGTTGCTGTTGCTGCTGTGTTTGAGAAAGAGTGGAAGTTTCTTGTGGAGCTTTGCTCACTGGAACAGGTTCCTGATAGAAAGATGGTGGAAAACCTTCCATCCTGCGTGGCTGAGGGACAGGTGCCTCTCGAGCACTTGCCTCTGAGACAGCAATGAACAGAGGATCCTGACTGTAAGGAGATTCTGGTTGCTTTACCACAGTCTTGCTCACTTCAGTATTAGGAGGAAAATTGAAAGGCCCACCACTATTTCTTGGGGGTGAATTGAGCCACAAATCAATTGGTCCTTCAGGATAACTGAATGCATTGTCAGATTTTGGTGAAAACATGGGTTCTTTAGGTACTGCGGGACTCTTTCCAAGTGATGGGAATTGTTCCTTTGCAGACTGAGCATCTTTGGGGGCTGGGTAAGGGAGATCATGCATTGGACCTTTATGTAGTGACTTTCCTGTTTCTGAGCTCTTACCTGGATGCACAATAGCTCTCTCAGATAGTGGCCCTTTTGAAGCCAAGAAGATCTGCTGATCAGGTGGTTTAGCAGCTTTGAAAAATTTGTCTGAGAGAGGAGGTTTACTACCATGGAAAAAAGACTCCTGGGGAGATCCTTTAGGATGGTGTGTGAATTTCGAGTCCTGCATATGCCCTTTGGGTGACTGGAAGATTTGTTCTTGTAATGGGCCTTTGTGGGGAGGAGACTGAAAAAGTGCTGCCTCCTGGTCTTTGAACTGCATGCCACTGGGTGACATTTTCTTCGGAGACAAGAGGGCATTTTCTTGGTGAGGGGGAATGCTTAGGCTTCGTATGGGTGACTGGGAGTTTTTGTCAAGAGGAGCATTATCCAGGGAAATGGACACTGGTGGGGGTAAGGATGACTGACTATGGGAGTGCTCTTTTGAAAAGACAACTCCTGGTCCAATATGTTGTGGATATCGACGATCCAGGTGGGTCACTGCTGCTTCCTCTGGAGTTGATATTGTGTTTCTTCTTGGTGAGTGATATGCCTGTTCTGTAGGAAATTCTTGTGACTTTCTCCGTGCACTCAACAAAAGTGGATCCATAGCCTGCTCTGGTACTGGTGGTATGGGCAGCCCTGAAGATGCACGCCTTTGTGGTTGCTGCACTGGTGGCAACTCTATGTCTGGCTGTGAGAAAGGAGCATCCCGGTTTGGCGAAATGAAACTTCTTTCTCCCTTGTGATCTTTGCTGAAGAATGGGGATCTTTGAGGTGACTGAAGCACAGGCTGGGGTGACTGCAATCCAACTTGTGGTGACTGCATTGGCCTTTGTGGGGACTGGCCAGGATGTTGTGGAGACTGCAGAGGTCTTTGAGGAGATTGCAAGTGCTGTGGTGACTGCTGCATTTGTCTCTGAGGGGACTGCATTCTTTGGGGAGATTGTATTGGCCGCTGCGGTGATTGATGCAGCTGTCTTTGAGGAGACTGAATTTGCCTTGGAGCCACTGGTTCTGGGGTTTTGTCCTTGGAAACACCAGTTGAATTCCTTCTGGGTGAGGTAAAGACTGATGCCGCTGTGATGGCTTGATTTGGTGTGACAAACAAGTTGAATGGATCCTCTGTGGATGATTTCTCTTCCAGCTTCTTTTCAAACAGCTTATCATCTAAATTGGCTGTAACCTTTTCAGGAATGGGGCTGGAGAAAATGGAGACCGATTCTTTTTCTGCGGATGGTGACATGGACACTGTCTCCACCGGTGGTTCTTTGTCTGCAGGTTCAATGAAGAGTGGTGGTAGATCATCGTCCATATCCATAGAATCTTGATAGCCACCCTGGAACTCCAGTAAGGATTCCACTGCTCTCGCTGCTTCGTCTGATGCCTCTTTCATGGCCTGTTCTTCTTTCTCTTTTCGTGCCTTCTCCTCCTCTTCTGCTTTCTTTTTCTCCTCTTCTGCCTTCTTTCTCTCTTCCTCTTCCTTCTTCTTGATTTCTTCCTCAGTTGGTCGAGGTTTAATATCTTCAATGACAACAGGCTTGTCCTGATTGGGGTCACACAGAACAGCCAGTGTCTTGAGTAATTCTTCATCTTTCTTCTTCGTTTCTTCATCTTGTGCTGCACAAAAATTCTTAGGGGTGTCTTTTTTCTTCTGATTGTCTTTCTTGGTGGAGACTGTCCCATTGTCTTTATCATTTTCTCTCTCTTTATGAATACCAGCAAAGGCTGAAGTCGTGTCTGCTTGTTTCTCTTTCTTATCCTTATCTGTGAAGAAGATGTCAGACATGATGGTAGATTTGCGCTCAGGCTCACTGGACATTTTGTTGTCATACTTCAGTTCCTGATTGATCACATCTGAAAGGTCCAATTCTTGATCATTGCTGGCTGAATCTATCAACAAACTGGCTGCATCTTCCTCATCGCTAGACACTGCCATAGCCACACTTGCTATAACTTCATCCATGTGATCATTCATCTCTTTCTCTTGTTGCTTCTTCATCAACTTCTTCTCCTTCTTTGTCATTTTCTTCTTCTCTGGCACTGTATCTGAGATTTCATCTATAACCAGAGATGGATAATCATCATCATCATTGATCTCCACTGATGATCCAATTGTGGTTTCATCCGGCAACACTGTGACTTCCTCTGTAGAGACCGGTTCCTCCTGAATGATTAGAGAGTCATTGTTTGAGGAAATAGATTCACTAGATGCAGGTGGGGCAATCTCAGTCACCACTGTTGTCTCGGCCTCCGAGATAGGCACAACAAAGTCATCACTGGCTTCAGATTCCACCTTTGGGGTGGTAGCCGAGTCTGGAGTTTTATCTGTGCTGGCAACATCAGTTACCTTTTCTTCCAGTTTGCTCTCTTCCTTGATTTCCCCTGGTTCCTCTTTCACTTTGGAGGAGGCTTCTATGCTTTCAGAGGATTTCTGTTCATCTTTGTTATCTTTTTGCTTGGATTTTTCCTCATCAGTTTTTTTGGAATCCTTCAACCTTTTGGGAATAAGAATGGGTTTTGGATGGCCCCAAAAACTGACAAATTCATCAACAACTTGTGATGTGCTACTGTTATCTTCAGATGTTGGTTTCTCATCTCCTGAACTTAGTAATTTATCCGTGTCTGACTTCTTTTCTGACCCCTTTTTCCCACCTTTTGACGACTTCTCTTTTTCTTTCTCTCCTTCTTTGGCATGATCCTTCTTCTTTTTCTTTTTCTTGGGAAGTTTGGAATGGCTGTCACTTGACTGATTCTCTGTCTTCACATCTTTCTCAAGCTTCATCTCTGACTCCTCTAGTATGTCCTTCTCTTGTTCCTTCTTCTCTGACTGAACCTCCTCCTTGACAGAGCCACCTTTCTTGGTTTCTTCTTTTTTATCATGACTCTCTTTCTTGTCCTCTTTCTTCTTTTGTTCTTTGTCTTTCTTTATCTCCTCCACGATGGCCTTTGATTCAGAGATTTTCTCTGCCTTAGCCGGTTCCTTTGCCTTGCCTTCAACTTTCTTGTCCTTGACCTTTAGTGTCTCTACATCTTCTTTGTCGATAGATTTGCTCTTTTCATCATGACCAACATGGAAATCAAAAGATGTCTCTGAGAGGGACATGTCCTCTGCTTCACTGTCAAAGATACTGGATTGCGATTTCTTCTTGTGCTTCTTCTCTTTGTCTAATTTCTTGTCATACACTTTAGTAATCAGAGAATTAACAAGTTCTTCCTCTTCTTTGGGGTCATATTTCTTTTTCTTCTTCTTCTTTGCTGCCCCATCATCTTTTTCCTTCTCCTTCTTCTTTTTCTTATCCTCTGCCACTGCCTTGCCACTCTCTTCAGCTATTTTCTCTTTGCCTTTAGCTTTTTCATTTTCTGTTTTGGCCTCATTCTCAGCTTCTCCTTTTTCTGGTTCACTTTTGCCTTTCTTCTTGTCATGGACAGCTGGCTTGCTCTCTTCTTTCACTTTATTCTCAGATGTTTCTGCAGCTTTTGATCCCTTCTTAGGTTCTGTTTTTGCCTTCTTAGTCAGCATTTCATCTTTAGTGGACTTGACAGACTTCTTTGATTCAACTGAAGAATCTCGCTCAGTTTTTGTTTGCTTCTTGGTCACAGATTCAACCGAAGAATCTCTCTTCTCATGCTCTGTAGACTTGGTGGCTTTGGTCTTCTTCTGTTTAGCTTTGGGGGTCTTGGATTCCTCCTCCTCATCAGACATGTCAATATCATCCAGGCTGTCTGCCTCTGTCACACTGGACATTATCTGTGGCTTGACAAACTCTTCCCTCGAAGCCACAGAATCTGTGGAGTCGTCTCTGGTCTTCCTGCGCTTTGGGGTTGGTTTTGACTTTGTCTTACCTGCTGCTTTAGATTTATTCATGGGTGGCTGAAAATTGTCCTCCTCTGAATCTGATGAAAATATTTCATTGAATTTATCTGTTTTCTTCCCTTTTGGTTTGGTAGCCCGCAAAAGGGCATCATCATCCTCCTCACAGGAGGATGAAGATGAGGAAGAGGAAACATGGGGCCTTTTCTTGATCTGCTTTGTTTTCTTTGGCTTTGTCTCTTTGACAGGCTCTGCTTTCTGGCTGGACTCAGATTCTGACAAATTGCTGAGATCATCATCACTAATACCCGAGGATGTGTCCAAAGAATAGAGGGAGGATTTTGCTTTGTTGCCTTTCTTCTTACGATTCTGCTTGAATTTGTCAAAAGAAGACTTTGGTGCTGGTTCTGATTTCTGAGGTGGTTCTGGCTCCCGGTTGCGCTGTGTTTTGACACGGTCATACATGGATGTAAATGACATCTGAATCATGTCATTGTGTTCTAACAATGCAGCAAGTTCATTACGCTTGGGTTTCTTTGGCGCTGGCTTCTTCTTCTCTTTATCCTTCTCTTCCTTATCCTCTTTCTCCTTCTCATTGTCCTTCTCCTTCTCTTTCTTCTCTTTTTCCTTTTTTGCTTTTTCCTTATCCTCCTTCTCTCTCTTGGCTTTTTCCTCTTTCTCTTTCTTTGCCTTTTCTTCTTTCTCCTTCTTCAGCTTTTCCTCTCTTGCCTTCTTTTCTTTTTCTTTTCTCTCCTTGTCCTTTTTCTCTTTCTCTTTCTTCTCCTTCTCTTTCCTTTCTTTTTCCCTTTGTTTCTCTTTCTCTTCTTTCTCTTTCTTCTCCTTTTCCAATTTTTCTTTTTGGGCCTCCCTTTCTTCCCGCTCTTTCTGTTTTTGTCTTTCTTTTTCTTCTTTTTCTTTCTTTATTCGTTCCTTCTCTTCTCTTTCTTTCCTCTCCCTTTCTTCCCTCTCCTTCTCTCTCTGTTGCTCTCTATCCTCCTTTTCCCGTTTCAGTCTCTCTTTCTCTTCTTTCTCTTTCCTCTCCTTTTCTTCGCGTTCCTTTTTCTCCCTCTCCTCTGTTTCCTTTCTTTCCTTTTCCTCCCGCTCTTTCTCCTTTTGCCTCTCCTTTTCCTCTTTCTCTTTCTTTTCTTTCTCCAGTCTTTCTTTTTCCTCCCTTTCCCTTTCCTTCTGTTTCTCTCGTTCTTCCCGTTCTTTCTCTTTCTGCTTTTCTTTCTCTTCTCGCTCTTTTTCCTTCTGTCTCTCTTTCTCCTCCCTTTCTCTCTCTCTCTGCTTCTCCTTCTCTTCTTTTAATCTTTGTTTCTCTTTGAGCTTTTCTTCTTCCTTCTGTTTCTCTTTTTGCAGCTTGTCATTATGTTTGTTGGAGCTTGCTTTGGTGCTTTCTTTCTCACCATCTTTCTTAACTTTCAATGATTCTGCAGGTTTCTTAGACACAGCTGAGCTACCTGATGTCAAACTCTCCTTACTCTCAGCTTTACCAGCATTTCCTTTGGTCTCTGACTTGTGTTTATTATCACATTTGGAAGAGCTTTTCTGATCTTTCACTGATGTTTCTGATTTTTGACTATTGCCATCCTTCTCTTGTTTGGAGCTTTCGCTTTTCCCTGCTTTACTGTCCTTGACCTCTGTTTTGCTAGACTTTGGGTCAGTCTTGACATCTGGAGAAGCATGTTTGGTCAAACAAGAAAGCCCTGCTAACAATTTCCTATCCCCTGATTTTTCTTTCTCCTTTCCTACTACATCTTTCCCTTTTTCTCTCTGTTTTTTATCCTTTTTACCAACATCATTATCAGATTTTGCATGCTTGACAGGAGTCTCTTTAGATGTTTCTTTCACTTTATCTTTGTCTGCAGGCTTTTCCTTCTTATCCTCACCTTTCTTCTCGTTCCTCTTATCTTCTTTTGCCATAGATAATTTTTTCTCCTCCTTCTTCTCTGCTGGCTTCTTCTCTTCCTTCTTTCTGGTTTCTTCCTTCTTGCCCTTCTCTGAATCTTTGCTTTCAGCTCTTTTGTCTTTCAGTTTGCTTCTCTCTGCATCCTTGGATTTCTGGGCTGTATCCTGAGAGGACCTTTGGTGTCCCGATTCCGTTTTTTTCTCAGTCTTATCATGATCTTTATTGCTGGCAGCATCTTTGCTACTATCGCTATCTTTACTCGTTGGCTTGGGGGATTTTTTCTCACTGTTGTTACTGACAGCAGTTTTGCTGCTGGAAGAACTCCTCTCTTTGCTCTGATGCCTTGAGTCTGATTTAGTTTGATTCTGAGGCTGCTCCACTTTCACATCTGGTGCAAACAGTGCCTCTGATTTGGCTGGACTGTTCGACACCTTGGAGTGGTTGTGGGAACTTGACTTTCCTGAGGGCTTGCGATCTGATTTCTCCTGTGCAGTGCGTCCACCTGAGGAGCTGGACATGGAAGTTGACGGTGTGCTGATTGCAGTGGAGGACTTGGGAGTGGGCGGAGCCTCAATGTCATTGTTGACAGACAATGAGGAGCTGCTGGGTTTACTTTTTCCACTGCTTGTCACATCTGTTGGGCTGGACAACTCTTTCTTCTCAGAGGTGTCTTTGCTGCTGACACTTAGAACTGTCTGTGTGGTTGCTGATGGCGACAATTCAGACTTCTTGGAAACCAGCAGATCAGATGCCGAACTCTTACCTGTGCTTTTCAGAGACTCAGGATCATTGGCACTGACACCCGATGAGCTTGAATAATTTTCACACGAGATCTCCACCACTGTTTTGGTTGATTCTACATCATGAGACATATTGTCCACTTTGATGGTGCTAGGACTTTTCTGGGATAGACTGGGTCTGGGACTGGATGCCTGAATGCTGATTGTCAGGGGAGTCAGTAAATTCTTCTCCTCTACACTGGAATTTGTTTTGCTATCCATGGAAGACAGAGGGACGGAGGCATTGCTTGATGTTTCAGACTTGACAGAGATTGGTGATTCTATGTCAGGTGTTACTACATCTGATTTGGAGTTGCCTGACTTTGTTTTCAGTTCATCTTCTGGCTTGGTGTCATTTGATACATTGATAGTCAACTCTGATTTTGGATCTTGTATGTGTTGGTCGTCTTTAGCGTGTGTGTGGCTTGTGGCTCGTGGACTTCGACTCCCTGGCAGGTGGGAGCTGGCAGAAGTCCTCGAGTTTTCAGGAGTGAATGAAGGTGAACACATGCGTGGAGCTTCTTGGCCCACTGTGGGGGTGAGTTGTGATTTATCTGGTCCCTGAGTGAAAGGAGCCGCCACTGGGGCTCCACTGGATGACTGGCTGATGGTTAATGATGTGGTAATGGATATGGATGCAGTGGATGACATTGGCAATATACTCTGCTGCGGCATGGAAGATAGAGGGTTGGATGATGATGACACTGATGATGTCTGAGTGAATGATAATGTTGATAGGACTGGTAGCTGGGCTGGCTGCTGAGATAATAATGAAGGTGGCAAAGAAAGGGATGATATGACAGGCTGAGTGCTCTGAACAAACGCTGATTCTGACACGGATGACATAGATGATGTCACTGACATTACAGATGAAGTGACTGAATTTGACAATGATAATGAGGTGGATGAAACAGGAGATGACTTATTTGAAAATGGCAACACAGATATTGATGATGACAAGGACGATGACAACACTGATGGGAACTGAGTTATATCCTGCTTCAGAGACGATAAGTTTGTGCCAACAGAATGCTTATCTATAACATCTCCCAAATTATTGAAAGATTCCGATGCAGACACTTTAGAAATATCCATTGCTGCTGACTTTGAAGATACACTTATTGAGCTTGTTGTGATCGGTGCACTCACTATGGATGTTGTGAGAACACTTGTGCTATTCACAGTTGTGTGTGATGCTGAGCCAGCAGTGGTAGAGGTGATGGTAGGCTGCAGCGTTGATGATGATGTTGTCACTGGATGTGACAATGATATCAATGATGATGATAAAGATGATGGGGAAACTGCAGGTTTTATGTCTATTTCCCCCTTTCCAGGTGATGTAATTTCAGTTTTCACATGTGGGAGGGACAATGAAGTAATGTCTTTCACAATACTGGGTTCATACTTCTCATTCACCTGTTCTAAGCGTTTGAAGTCTTGGTCCAAAATACTCCGCTTGGATAACACCTGTTTCATAATCACAGATGGCTCTGGCTTTCGATCAGCCAGGAGACTACCATTTCCACCTTCTAATCCACCCTCTCGTTTTCGCACGCGGAATTTTGAATAGATGGCAGCATTATCATTGTTGTTGGCAATGTCTTTGCTAAACAATGAAGGTGTGAGCAGGGAAGAATCTGCAGATTTGGAACTTGCAGTCTTGTTTATCATCTCATCAATTGCCCTGATGCGTTCTTCCCAGGAGGGTTCACCTGGTCGAGGTTGCACCGACTCACCTAAACTGTCATCAGACAAGTCTTCTGGGGTAGGACTGCCAGGGATAGTAAAGTCTTTATAATAATTTAATTCACCATCAGAAGTGTCTTTACCCGTAGGGGATGCTGGCGGTGATTGCTGCCATGTATGAGGAGATAAATGTTTGGAACTCTTTTCTGTCAAACTGCTGGAAGTCACAGAGTCCTGGGTAGGCTCTTCACTAAATGTTGGACTAAAACAACGCACAGGACTTGTTTCACGCCCACCATACTGTGTATTCCACTCTTTGCTTGAAAAATAGGGATTTGATTTGGACGAAGTTCGGTGTTGTTTTATCACAGAAAGACCTTTATCACTTAATCCACCTTTGAAAATGTCACTGTTATCACATGGAGACGTTACATCCACAGACATGTCCTCATAGAATTTGGAGCTCACAGAATTCACTTTATCACAGGTTGCCCTTCTATCCAAAGAAGTACCATGTATCCGTGAGCTCTGATCTGATTTCCTTTCCAAATCTTCATCATCACTGATCTCTACACTGCCCTGCCTACGATAGCCTTTATTCTTCACAGAATCATTGTCACGACCAGACTCCAGCCTCCTCTTTTTATTCCGCCTGAAGTCTGAATCATATTCTGAATCACTATTACCACCTAATGATTCATCTTTCTCATTTAGAAGACTTTTGTCTTCCCGAGTGGCACCTATTTCTTCAGTCAAATGATTCCTACTATCACGTCTGGAGTCTATGTGCCTTACTTTGTCAGCCTGCCTTTTGTGAGGTTCACTTTTAAGAAAGAGATCCTCACGTTTCCTATCTTCATGACTTCTTCCAGAAAACTTGAGTGCTTCCTTCACAGCCACAGATTTGACTGTGCTGTTGGGGGCAGACTTTGGTGAGTCTGGGTCACTGACAGCCAACGTATCCTCTGGGAGTTCTCGCAGTTTGTATAAAATATGGTTCCTTTTTTGTTGCAAGTGATGAAGTAAATCCCCCTCACTTGCAGAGCCATTCTCAGACTCTCCATGACTTTCTGATGAGCCCGGGCTGCCTGCACGCTCCAGTCCTTTAGACATCTTCCTTTTCATTTCATAAAACTGCTTCATTTTATCCTTGTCTGACAGAGCTGACGATTTTTCCAGCCGTTTTAATAACTTGGCATCTACCTTCCCAGTATCTCCCAATCCACTTTCCTCATGGGATCGCTTTCGGCTCCGCTCTGCTGTTTTGGCAACTTCTGCCCCCAGTTTGTTGGATGGAGCTGACCATGGCTTTGTTTTGCAGCTGAGAATATCATCAGAGTCCTTCCTTTTCAAGGAGCCCAGATAAGGATCAAAGTCATCATCAATCACCACAGGCCGTTTGTAATCCTCTGAACATAATCCTCTGTGAATAGACGAGTCTTCTTGCTGAGGTGTGGGAGGGGACTGAGATCGTGAGCCACCCCTCCTGTCATAGTCACTATCATGACTGCTATGGTTGTGCAGATAAGGTGAGGTATTGTGGCTGAGTCTATTGGGGTGGTCAAAATCTTTGTCTTCTCCTTTGCCATCTTCATAGCGATCCCGAGTGGAATATTTCTCATCTCGAGAGGATCTGTAACGAGTTTCTGAACGATAGGAGTTGTGTTCACTGTTAGGGCTGCCATCTCTGCTGTTGTACAGATCCAGCGTTCTGTCTTTTGTCCGCTCATCATAGCGATCCAGTGAGTGATCTCTTGAACCTCGCCTTGATTGATCAACTGAACGTCTTGGGCTTAAATCCCTTTCCCGTCGTTCCCGCTGGCTGTGTCCATATTCACGCAAGAAAGCATCATAATCATCCCCACTGCCTTTACCACCATAGTAAGAACCAGACAAGCCAAAGTCATCAGGTCTCCTGCAAAAGAATTACAAAGATGATAGCTAATTCTCTGACTGACACAGCTAAATTATGAATAAGCATGATCCATCAAGGACAGATAAGGGCTATGGTCAAAATTGTAACATCATTAAGTCTATTCACTATTCTCAAATTTTAATTTACCTCACAGGGACATTCAAATGAACATACAAATGAAAAGTAAATTGACTGGGCGAAAAAAAACATCTGGTAAACATTCTGTTTCAGAATGAAGAAAAAATAGTAAGAATTATGCCATGTTTATCAATTTTGAAAATAAAGCAAACATCCAATCCAGATCTCAAATAGGAAAAGTCTTTGGGACTTTAATGAGACATAATAATTGCCTCATGCATTTGTTGTCTATGTGCAGCCTTAGACTAATGTTCAGGTTGATTGGTTATATCCAAGAGACAGCACCATTATGATTAAGTTCTGAAGTCACCACTTTCCTGGAATCCCCATTTTGCCATAACTGCTCAAGAAGTGGACTGCCTACCTAGATCTTCTAGAACTCGAGTGGTTGTCATCTGCGTGACTGGAGTCCCCATATTGTCTGCTGCGCCTGTAGCTAGTGTTTCCACTGCTGCTGCGCCCATTGCGGGTTGCAAAGGTACCAGAGGTTCGACTGTAGCCATAGGCAGAGGGACTTCTGTGGAAATTGAAAAACCTCTGGCCATTAATGCTGGTTCAGCAGGATTTTATCAAAATCTACTTCCTGCCCAGATTTTCACTGATCACTGGATATGCTCAATATTTACTTTGATTTCAGTATCATTCAAGTACTTATTTCGATATTTAAAACAAAAATGAGCTTGCAGAAAAAGTCTAAAGTAAAGTGAACAAGAAAGCTTTTAATTTATGATGTATAAAATTACCACACAAACATCAGTTACATCTAAATATCAAAACAAAACCATACTGATATTCATGGAAATGAAAAAGTTGAATTAAGGACATGATCTTCTGAGCTTTGGTAAAGGACTGACATTTATTACTATAAAGAACTGTCAATTCTTCTTAAAAATTATCATTACTGTTCACACAAATTGTATACCACCTTCACAACAACATAAGATCTCAATAGAAAATTAAGCTCCAACACATAGTTTCAGCAACAATTAAATACGATAAGATCAAATGTTGTCGAATCTTCATTATCTCGAGTCTGTTGTCAGCTTTCGAGTGGTGGTTCTATAGGCATGGCCTTCAATGGGGGAAAAATTTCATTATCCCACAAAAAGAGTTGAAAAGTCATAAATTTCCTATGAAAAAATATGGGTAAACTAAATATATTTCTCTGAACAGAATACACACTAACATTTTGTGATAGATTTCCTTGGAACTTCTTTCCATATTATATCTAAATATGGGATACAGGAAGCACAAAGAAGACAGAAAAGATGGGCTGACAACATGCAGGAGGGGAACGGGAAAATCTTTGCACAGACCCAGGCCCTAGCAAACAATCATGAAGGATGGAGGGCATGTTTTGATATCTCCACCCAGAATTAAGGGCTTAGAAGGAGAAGAAGATTGAAGTGCTTTAACAATCAGTATGGACATACCCATCATCTGGATAACTGTCAAAACTTCTCTGAGGCCGCAGTTTATGGACTCGGCTTTCATCCGGTCTGTCGCTAGCTCTCATCTGACCCGTTTCTTCCATCCTGTCCAGGAAATCCGTCTGACATTCTCGACTGGCAAAATCAATCTGTGAAACAAACCAATACTAAATAATTATATAGAGATATGGCTCACAAATGTGCAGTAAAAATCACTGGCTAGATCTATAATTTTGAGCACTTAATCCTACTCTATGTTTTTGCTGAGCAAAATTAAAACAGAGAAATAAAAATGTATGGTGAAAATCTCAGGATTGATCCATAACAATGAGATTTCAATACTACTCTATATTTTTGTCGAGCAAGGTTAAAACAGAGAAGCCACAAGAGAGCATGGGATCTGTATGAGGACGGGGATCACTGACAATCACACTGACCTGGAGCTTCTTTTTCATAAAGTGTGGACGCATCTTGATGTCACTGACACAGTGCTGAGCATCATCATAAGATGTGAAACACACCAAGCCCTTGTTACGATTCCTGTCCACACAACAGTACGTGATTTCACCATATCTGCTCATAGTTGTCCGCAATACTCGATTGTTGACATCACTTGGCAGATTGTCAAACCATACACAGCAGGTGGGCATGCTCTTACCAAAGCCCAGCTGATTTGTAAATAAAGAAAAATATTCACTGAAATGTGACACAAAAACAAACAGCAAAAAACTCACAAACACACGCATATAAAAAGTTTTATAATCTTCTGAGTTAATCTTTCAGGTTGTGACTTTGCTATAATATATTGTAGCTGATGTTGTTCTTAGAGGGGTGCTAAGATATTAGAAAAAGTATGTTGCCAGGCTAAACAAGAGACATCCATAAATGTAACTGCAATGTTAAAGTCAACAAAATTCTTTGAACGTGGCAGTATTTACAATACTTACTCTTCTTCTGGCGTCCTGAACATTGTGTCTTTTATGTTTCACACATATAAAGAGCAAATTCATATTGCTCCACAAGTAATTATTATGGCCTAAACCAAGAGCTTAATATTACACAAACATCAGAGTCCCACTGCAGTGAGCAAATACCAATGGACGCCCTTCATACATTGTTCAACCAACACATGCAGCTTTAATACAACAAAAATTTGTAAGGGTTTAAACAGATCATGTGAAAGACATAACGTTGTGGCAATCATGTCTGATGATAGCACAAATTCAAGTCATTGTCCTCATTTCAATCAAGCCTAGACCTGAACTTGGATTGTCAGCAAACAGATTCTAGCCATTTTTTTTTTGTTTTCAGTTTCAAAGATAATCTGTATTAATTCCACAAATATCAAGTATCTACTAGAGTTTTGTTTTTATTGCTGTCTGAAAAAGATTACCTACCCACAGTAAAAAGTAATTAGCAACTTGTTCAGTCTGGTACAGACATGACAAAATTATTACACACTGTATTTCAATGTTTGGAAATTAATAATTCAAAGAACAATTGAAATTTAACTTCATGTAAATAATAACGTTGTATAACAGAAGTATATTAATAAAATTATATTTTAAAAAAAGATAGGGGAAGCAAAACAGGTAAATATATCAATTAAACCTTTAGAAAACCTGTTCAGCATATATCTATTTCTGTGGACCAATAGCGTGCAAGAAAACACATCCATATATTGTTAGTAAATTCAGCGAACAATTTCAATAATGAAATCTAGAGAGAGAGAAGGTATTTAAAAACAAAAAAAATTTACAGGCCTTCACAATAATTTGCAAACAAACCACTGTATTTCAAGCTCTATGAACACAGGATGATTGCAGCACAACTATATGACTCTCATTGTGTGGCAATTTGTCTGAGTAACAAGATGATCAAGGACAGAAACACTAAATTTATACTGTTTGCAAATTAAGAAGAAAATGTGCTTTTACAACACAGGGATACGACAAACTAACATGCTTAGTACATCTTGATTGCATTATTACTATGGAGAGACAATGATAAATTCATATTTCCTCTATGCACTTGACACTGTTACAAAACTTTCTATGACTAAGTCAAGGAGGGTATGGAGTTACCTTTATGACATAGCTCATTCACAATTACCTAGCTGTCGGCTTCAGTCGGAATTATTGCTAACTGTTGGAGTTGAGGAAAGATTCAGTATCAAAAATGCTCATGTGACGACAATACCAATAAAATCAGCATTATGGCTGGGTAAATTAAATAATGAAGTAGGGGAACAAGTTCTACCTTTATTTTGTTGATCCCAATATGTTCTCCTTCCATTGCCCGCAGAGCTTCCACAACACTAACAATATCCACATACTGCACAAAGGCAAAGGCTGTAGTGGCCCCTTGTCTCTTGATGTCCACATCCTGGTAAACAACCAACACATCTGTAGTACATCTTCATCTCTACATTGGACAATGATATTCATAATTTGATAAACAAATAAAGCATCTCTCATATGTCTTCAGCCATGGACACTCTAATGTTAACATCTCACTGAACAATCATGATATCTATTGTAAACCTTCAATACTGTAATATCAATAACCTGGCAAACAAATAATATATCTGCCTAACATAATCTGCAACTGATATAAACAAACACCAGATAATCAGGGATATCAAACTGTTTTCACAAATAAAGTTAGGGATTTTGCCCTTGAAGTATTTTATCATGACAGTCTAGTGCTGTCGGGTTACGTAAAATACTTCTGAAATATCCAGGCTGATCATATTAGCAGAAGTCTGCCTGGTTTTGAGAGAAGCTTGTAAGTTTTCACAAGATCCTGGAGTGGGACTATAAGATTACACAACTTGTGAACATTCCAAGAACTGAAAAGATCCTACATGTAGTGCTGCCATCACTGAGCTAACTAGAAATATTTTCTAGATCTAGATCTAGATTACAAACAACTGCCCTCTTACATTAGTTCTCCACGACTATGGGCATATTAGTTATTATTGTCGGTATTCTGGTGTGCTGAATTTCCATCAACTCTCACATGACCACTCAACTGCATGTTGTCAAGTGTGATGAACTCAGTAAATATGAACTACGATCTCAATCTTCCAACAGTTGCTGAAAACTGTTCGACTCTCTTCTGAAGCATACACAAAAATCTATCGTACTTCTGATTTCACTGTCGTTAGTGTCATCGTTCAGGACTTGTATCGCAAATTATTATAAAATCGCAATTGCCCCGTGGATTCAGCAAAGTTGGCAGTTGACTGGCCAAAAGTTGGAAAGTCAGCAATAACCAAAAAAGTCGGAATTCTAACTAAAGTTGGAAGTTTGACATCCCTGAATAATGTTTTCTTTTTCTTTCTCATTTCAATACTGGCAACATACTAGTATAGCCAACATAACAGTATGCTACCTAAATGGCTCAATGAACTCATACTAAACAAACTCCATGTTTCATAGTCTTGACAAGTGATTTTATTACAATATTACATGAGAAAAACAATTTCCAGGTATTTGTTTGTTTGTTTGTGTCGGGGTTTAACAGCACATCAGCACGATGATGGCTATATTGTGCCTAACACGGTGGGTACATTTACATGTAACACGAAATGCTGTCTCCATATACAAACAAAGAAAAAGTAACATCTTTCTGATTTTCTGTGAAAATTCTTCACACTCACTATCCTGTTGCATGTCGACAGTAACACCTGCAGACCATTGCAAATCCAAAATTATAACTTTTCAAGAAAAACAGAAATATTCATGTCATTTTAACAGGTTGATATTTTATTTCAGAATCGAAATAATCTATTACTTAAGCTTTCAATAATCTCACATGTTCAAAACCACTTTTGACTCTTCATCCTAATAATCAGACTTGCACATTTTGAACTACTAAAAAATGACACAGAGTCACACACTTTGTATCAACTCCACTCTTTCATGGTTTGCTCTGCTTTGCTTTCAACAATGAGATTAACTGAGATACACAGTGCGCGGTGTCAAGCATGCTGGGAAACAGACATGCATGCTTTAGCTTTAGCAATGCTATATATCGTAGTTTCCCACCTATAAACTTTGCACTATCTAAAGGCATGACAAAAAAGGACTTCCAAGGGATATTTTAAGACAAAAATATGACATGATCTAATTTCAGACCTGCTTGGTTTGCGACTATCACCATCAATATGATAATGCTATTACGTGAATGCAGTTGTCCTAATAACTAAAACAGTTAAGACTATTTCTCCATATAACTGAGTGCCAAACTTACAATGATATCTCCAAAGGACTTGAACTTTTCAATAAGATCTTGAGTAGTGGTTTCTTTCTCCAGGTTGCCCACAAAGAGTGTACGAGTTGACTTGGGGTGATATTCATCCATGCTGTCATTATCATTGCCTCGGTCACTGTCATCCACTTCTACAGAGGACAGGCAGAAAAACACAGATCATGTGAACACCATTTGTTAATTTAATCAAACAAATGCTTAAAATTAATTGACAGATATATAGGCAGACATGATAGTTGTTCATCAAAGCTTGAGGGAGGTAGAACTTACCAACACCTTCATGTGATGTGACCTTGATTTTTGCCCCAAAGAATGTCTTGCCCTGAGAGGCCTCCAAAGCCTTGCTTGCATCCTCAGGCCTGCAGAAAGACAAAACACAGCTGTCATTTTTCCTTTGTCTCCACCACAGCTCTGAGTATTTTGATATTCAGGTAGAAATGATATATCTTGCTTCTCGTCACATAATAAGCGTATTAATTCTGAGTACATGCTAATGTTCATAAATTGTATGCTCAGACATTAGGCAAGGTCAGACATGAGAAGATCTTCAAGCTCCTCATGAGGGTTGGTGGATTATACGACTTATTGGGGGGGAAAAAAAAAATGACAGTGGGAAGAGTTGATTTGACAATGACAAGTTTCACGTCCCTTTTTGAATGTTGGGAAAATGGCAAATCCTCCAAAGACTGAGATAACAGATCAAAGGTTTTCTTGTCTGGTTTTGTGCCAGAACAAAATGATATACTCACTTTCTGAAACTGACAACAGCACATCTGCTTTCACCTTCACCACAGATTTGGACATTTGTGACTTTTCCTTGCTTCTTGTATTCATGATAAAGTCCATCTCGCAAACTGGAATCTACGGAAAAATATAGACGGGAGAAAAAAAGGTCAAAGATGTATTAAATCCCACCTCAAATTACATTATCACACCTCATGAATACAGAACTAATATATGAATATAAATAGTCAAGCAGAACTAAACCTCACATACACAAACATTTTACTACTTGCAAAACCTTGAAAAAAGCCTTAGAGTGATTCAGCTGATGTACTATCCTCTTCATATGTAACAATCCTTTCATTTTTTGTTTCAGTCTGAATTCATTTTTTTAAAACTTTTTATTACCATTAGTTTATTACATGAAATTGTTATAAGAAAGCTCACATTCATATCAATAAATATCTCAAATCAGCAAGCCAGACAGTTCTTTGAAAAGCTGACCCTTTAAACTGTGAGGAAAAAGACCGAGGAAAAATTCAAAAGTTGTAGCAAGTAGACTATGTACAAAAAAATTAAGAATTCTTTCTCTCTGTTGATTCTGTTCACAGTAGTGATGGCCAGTGTAAGATTAAGTACACAATATCCACATAAATAGACACCTGTGGATCTGATGGGAAGTCCTGTTACACAAATTCCTAGTGGCCGTCGCTCGCCTTCATTCTCATCTTTCTTGGCCTCCTTGACTTCACTGCTAACCAGTCGTGAAGCCCCTACCATGGACTGTGGTCGAGTTATTGAGCTCCCATGGCTGCAAACACAAACAATACACTGACTTAATTAATGAACTTACTTTTACTGCTACCTCCTTTTAATTCTTCTGCTGTAAGATATAACTTTTTCATAGCCCACTAATATATTTATATTTAAGTTCATCATTTTCTCATACAAAAAGGAAATTGTTTCCCCAATCATCTCCATTTCAGCTGACACAATCTTTCTCAGATTTTCCATGTTTCACACTGATGAAGTACAGCTCTGCCCCAAAGATTGTTCTAAAATACCGTGTCGATCAAGTTTAGGATTCACATGATTTACCTTACCTCTTTCATTACACATTCCTCTTCGCTGTCCCCTGGCTCAACCAGCCCAATATTCAGCTTGCTGTCATTGTTTAATTTTCAATATCAATTCTTACAAATGTTTCCCATCCAAGAAATCAAATATGATGATCCAATAAAAGCCATTTTTCTTCTTCCAGTTTTAGCATGCTGTGAGAACGACAATAAATTTTCAAAACTAAAAAATACCTAATTGCTGATCAAAAGATGTGAAAGAATTGAACATGGGTAGAAAAAAAAAATTGACATTTTGGGGTCTTTTTCAGAAAATCCATGACTTTCTTAGATACTGGTTCAAAAAGATTGTGAGGAAAAAAAAAATATGCAAATTGTCAAAAGTCTACTCTCATAATTTTTAGACATTGAACGGATACATATGTACACAAAATTTCAAGCAAATTGGTTGAAAAATGTGGAGTCCTACTGTAATAAAGTCATTCAATATCAAGTAGCAAAATCCCGTGCATGTTGCCATGGCAAACAAGATTTCAATGTTTTTTCTATTGTCTTCCTTCAATTCGATCAAGTTGAAATGCCATGGTCAATGAAAAAATCATCTCCTTCCAGCGGTTTCCAAAATGACTCCCAGTCAAAGTATTTCAAGAACTTCTGGAACAGTTTAGAACTGACCAAGTACACTGAAGCTATCCATATTTATAAACAGTAATATTTGTCTTCAAAGAAGATATACATGGATTACACATGAACGCTAGAACATAATATGTACTGCACACACGAGTTTTTGCCAACTCATTTGAGATCTGTCCCAAAGACAACCACACAATGAAATCCTAATCATACATTCATTCAATTAAGGAAACAATTCATCCCACCCAGATGGAAAGAGAGAGAAGCAAAGAAACTAAACATACACACGATATGTCTGACCACAACAAGAACAACACAAAACAGCTATCATAAATATGGGTCATGAGTGGCTGGGATCGAAGCAATCAGCTGGTCAACTATTCAAAATGTTACATCATTGTTTGTTTGGAATTTTGAAGTCATTCTAAGCAATACTCTTTCTTTTATATACACATGGATGATATATTCACATCTACAGCCAAGCATATGAAAGTAATACGCAAGTTAAAACACATGTAGCTTTCACTGAGATTAGACACTCAGTGGAAACATCTTAAACAAACAATAGAGTAATTTTTATGTTCTCCCATCTCTCTGCAGTCAAGCTTTGGTTCACATAAATGATTGAAGTTAAGTGTTTCACCATCATTACTCATAATGTATGAAGTATAATGTATGAAATATGACATTCTCTTATTCGAATATTATTTTTTTTTTATTTACCCAACAAAGCAGATCTCTCTGCCAGATCAAGTCCATATCTATATAATATGAAATGTGCTTACCTTCTATGTGGTGAGGTAGATCGACTTGTTGCTGAAGAATAACTCCTGCTACTGCTAGACCTTGACCCCCGCGACCGTGACCTACTCCGACTTGCTGACCGCGAATGAGAATTTGATCTCTTGATTTCACTGTGCCGACTACTGGGTGAAGCCACTGAATGTGGTCTTGATCTCGAAGATGACTCTCTGTTATTTTCTTTCAAATCTTTGCTACTATTGTCTTTGCTATCACTAACAATGATGGGGTTCAAACCGGTGGTACCACTGGGTCCTGTGGTAGCTGATGCTGTTGAGGATGAGGAGGCAGCAGCTGCAGCAGCAGCAGCAGCTTCTGATTGTGAGCGGGCAGCTTCAAGACTGCGGCTAGATGTTGTTGTGCCATGACGTCCAAAGGAACCACTTCTGAAGCAGGAAGCAAAATAGATTTTACTGAAACTTCCACATTTCTGATAAATATAGCTAACTACAATATGGGCTTTGAATCTGATTTTTACCAACAATGAACCTTAAAATATTTACAAGCATTGTGATATTTATGATGACATATTTGTGTTCAAGAACTGACGATTTAGATCTAGAGGCATTGCAACATGAGTATAATTTGAAGGCTTCTTTTTATGTGCTCTTCAGCATTACATTTCAGTGAGTGTAAAAAAATCTATCAAAACATTTTTATAGGAAACTTTTTTTTAAAGCTTTCAAACACCCATAAGAACACCCTTGCCATTCAGGGTGCATTAATGGTGACATGCAGATACAGATTTAAAACAACCAAAAAACATCCAAGGGATATCTGCTTGATGTTTTGATAAACAATGATCAACAACAATGTATCAGGTTCTATAATAACTGCACTTCACTGCAGTAAAGGCTGTTTAATCTAACGGTCCACTAATATTTTTCTCCCTGTTTTGAATGTACAAACAAAATGCACTCTTGTTAGCCATCATTAATTTTCTGGTTTTGCCGGAATTAATTCTCTTCTTAAATTTGTGAAATTGGAGTGTATGTATGTATGTATGTGTATATATGACCTATTGCCAAATAAGGACTGTTGAAATCTATCATGACAATTTCCACTGGATGGTGTCACATTCAACAGACT
>JBCEWB010000005.1:950549-968909 GCA_039654565.1 Peronia peronii
AGTTTATATATCAGATAGCTTTCTTTTGCTCTCACTGTATGCAACCATTAGATCACTTGTATACATTTCTTTGTAGTTACTGCTGCCCCGTCAACGTCAGCCGGTCTGATCTAATAACAATAAATAGCATAGGGTGTCGGTGACGTTGCACTACCGCTTTAAGTAGACTCGACTGTAAATCAATCTGGCTATATATCACAAAACCCTGATACTTCCAGTTATGGCTCCGTATTGAGTATTTGTTAGCAGACAAAATTATTCTAAATTTACCAGTCCACAGAAGATTTCGACAAACGTTACTGCTGACAACTTCGACGGTGGTGACCGCGATGACGGAACTGGGGATCATAGCGAACCCCCGATTTTCGTGGATCCGTGGAACACTGACAGCCCTGCATAAGGTAGAACAAAAATGTTTTCACACACTGAAAGGGAAATGAATAATCTTCACAGTGATACCAATAACTACATATGCTCAAAATTTGACAAGAGCCTGATTTCATTGTGTTGCATCTCATAAACAATGTGTATTTCTGTGGATGGATGCAACTGATTGTATTGCAATAATGTCAATGAAAAGTTGCCCATCATGTCATTCAGAATGAAATTTTGTTACATGAAATATTGTAATTCTAATTACTTTCCATCTGTCGAAGACAATGGTGTGAAGGATGAACTTTGTTTTTAAACAGTGTCATGCAAATGTTCAGTAATATCCTGCTTTGATCACATTCTGAGTTTTTCTCACTGCAGATTATACGTATATTGTTATCATTGTATAATTTGAGATCCATTTATAGCATTTATGACCTTTTTTCCTAACACATACATGCAATCCTGCACTACAGAGCCAACAATAAAACAACCACTTTGCAATGATGACATTTTAATTACGTTTCATGATAAACATGTATTTAAAAGCTATAAAAAACAGAGTAATAAATGTAACAAAATAGGATTATGGTTTTCATAAGCTAAAATTACTAGTAATTATGGTCGATATATGAAAACACCCTAACTGAAAAAAAAAAAAAGAAGAAGAGAAAGAAGTACACAAGTACGTATTTTTCTAAATTTGGATCTGATTATGACAACTTTTTCATTTCAATTTTCTTAATATTTTGATTCATTCACCAAGGCAGTATGTTCCACTGGTATGTACTCCTTGAATTTCTTACTGTCCATTCTCTACTCATGAAATTTTCACACTGAACAGCAAGCATGAAAAATAAACCTTGACAAGTCAGATATATCTGATATATTGAGTGCTGAATGTTGTACCAGCAATTCAACAACTCATTCACACCAAACAATCACAACAAATGCACAAATTCTGCAGTAATGAGGGAGACAAGTTTTGCAATCAAGTGATCTGAAATTCTTGCATGCTGATACTGTCATCAACAATCAGGTCCACATATTACAAAAGATACCAGCTGTGGATTCTATGCAAAAAGTAAAGCTCTGACACTGTGCTTAATCATACAAAGCACATCTGTTCCTACAATCATAGAGGCTGCGAATGTGTGACATGACAAGTATTATATGCCCAGCAATAATTATTGGTAATAACTACTCTCTACATCTAGGGACTACATATTCGAGGTTGATGTCAAAAAAAAAAGGAAAAGAAAAACAATGCAACTGGCATCACGGCTGATACAGTATCAGTGAATACGTAGATTAATTAAGTTAAGGCATGTTCACAGCACAATTCAAATCAAACATTTTGGTGGACAATAGAACCAGATACTGGTTTGAGAGCAATATTTTTCACTGCTGAACACAACCAAATACATGTTTTCATTTTATTTATTTTTTTTTTTTTCAAAATTCTGTTCACAGACAAGAGCAAGGTCCTTCTTTCAGCAAATAACCAACTTGTTCCATGGGCAGGCACTTCAATTGAGACACTTTCCTTAAGGGAGTGAAGTGCAAAAAAAATGCTAAGTGCCAAACAAGAAGCACTTATGTAGAACTGCACCAAAATCACTGTTATTATCAATTGCTCAGATATGAAATACTTCTTTTATAACATTTCTAACGAGTCATAAAGGAATGAAACAAACACAGGAAAGAAGAGAGAAAAAAAAAATGCACATGCATACACAGACCAGAAGATGATATGTGGAAGTACAGTAATAATTTCTGGTATGATATTTAGTTACTGTACAATTCTGCCGACTGCATTTCAAAATGAACTGAAAGGAAATGCTTCAAACTTAAAATGCTCTTTCAAGTCTTCTGTCAATCAGCATGTTTACGTTCTATAGATGTCTTTTAACCTCCTGGTGGAGGTTAGCATGTGACACCAGTTTTTATCTCCGTCTTTATTCTTCTCATTGTTTTGAACTGTACGGATGAACATTTGCCATGGTAAAAACCCTCTGTACCATCAGATGGAACAAACTGTGTCTAAAGGTATCTGGTCAGACATGCAGATCAAAGTAGCACAAAATCATAGCAATATCATAAGTGGGAAATGTTACTGCCATTATGATTTAGTTTCAGGAAAGATTCACAATATGGTAGCTGCATAATCTTTACATTGCAGATGTCCTTTTTTCTTAGCACAAATTCAAACTGAAGCAAGTATTAAATCTCTCAAAATCTGTACAGTCCTGAGCATAACCCATGTAAGGTGAACTATGCAATCACCAATAGTGTTTAAAAAAAAAAAATTTCAAAAACAGAATGCTACATATGGGCAACAGTGACATGCTGATAGTGAATACACATTACTGACAAGTAACATAAAAGTGAATGTCGCAAATAAGGAATCTGAACAGAATATGAAGGGAAACGTAGCAGCAGCATTGAAAGTTAATGTCCAGGAAAGTTACTATCGAGTTGAAATAAAATATCCCTCTCCAAGTGACTATTGTTTAGGCAGTAAAAAATACTACTAACAATAAATGGTTATCACATGTCCATGTATTGGTACACATTATCAGCCACAAATAGGAAAATGTCCCTGTACTAGACTTAAAATTTGCACTCATAATTTATACTTAAAAAAAAAAAAAAAAAAGCCCACACTACACAGTACAAGAATTAAGAATCTGGGCTTTCAATCACATTTAGAGCTCCTTCCTTGCTTCTTTCCCCCCCCCCCCCCCCCGAGAACTTTTTTCTTAATTTCTAATTTATACCATCAGGTACCATTTTAATCCTTTACCTTTAAGAAAGCAATCAACATCAGGTGATAATGCACTAGAAATAGTGAAAATAAAATCCCATCTGACATTTGAGTAGATCTATGTTTAACTGGATCCAATAATAAAACAAAAATTCTTAAACACAATATTACAAAGAAAACAAATCCTATTTGTAACTGAATCTGTACTGCTGTTTTGATCTGAAAGTTTGGCACATACAATTACGATAAAAATGACATGCCATTCAGTGACAAAATAAGATTATGTCTTGGAATCTTCTTCTGTTTTATTACTGGTGGGTTCCCCATTTATATTTTGGTGATGCTGTCTGCCAGCTCTGTCCAGTATACAATACTTTAATTCAACTTTTGGAGTATAGACAGAAATTATTACTCATGCCGTAATGCCAGCTGGCTGAATGGATGCTAAGTTAATCTAAAGGCAATGGTGACAAGAGTTTGTAACAAAAACGTTTTAGAAGGAATGAAAATTGTTGGTAACGGTCAAATGATACAAGTGGCATGTTTAAAGGCTCAAGATTTACTGTAACTTTATAATTGGGATGACTGTAAGGAGTTTACATTTAAACATTTATTTTGTCATTGTCCAGAAAATGTTCATAAAGCATTCAAATATTCACAGAAATCCTCTGCTGGTTTGCAATTCTTGCGCCAAGTCCATTTTGCTACATCATGACATTGGGAAAGTGAGCTGACAGTAGATGCATCAGTAAAACTGAGATGCCACACTGTGAATGAGAAGCTGAATCACAGCAAAAGTAATTTGACATTACTGCTACCAGTCCAGAGAAACTCCTCCCTCCCTCACACAATACAAAAGTGTATATAAATTCAGATCTGTTTAATCATCCCCATTTTCAGCCTGGTTATCCGATGTCCAGAGGGTAAGATTGTCCCGAAGAAGCTGCATAATCAGTGTGCTATCTTTACAGTCATTCTCATGCAACTTCTCCAAATCACTGATGGCCTCATCAAATGCTTCTTTGGCCAAATTACATGCCTTATCTGGGGAATTGAGAATTTCATAGTAGAACACTGAATAGTTGAGAGCAAGCCCTAGACGATTGGGATGCGTAGATGGCATGTTATTTCTGGCGTGATCCATAGCTTTTGAATATGCTTCCTCTGCATTTGTGATTGCAGCTGAACGTTCTGCTCCTTGTTCAGCCTTGTATTCAGCAATGTAACGCCAATAATCCCCTCTCATTTTGAGATAGAATACCTTCTCTTCGTCAGAACAATCATCAGTAATGAGATGCTTTTCTAACAAACCAAGGACCTCATTGCAGGTGGAATCAAGTTCGCCTTCTACCTTGGTACGGAACTCCTTAGCGATGTCTTTGCGCTTCTCGTTCTCTGCCTTCTGCTCTATCATACAGATCACTCTCCATGAGGACCGTCTAGCACCAACCACATTTTTGTAAGCAACCGACAACAGATTGCGTTTTTCTTGAGTAAGTTTGCCCTCCAGTTCAGTGACCTTTCGCATTGCTCTGGCCATGTCATCATACCGTTCGGCTTGTTCAGCAAGCTTGGCGAAGGTGACCAGCTGCTCAACATCATTCAGCCCGTCAATAAATTTGAACGCATTAGCAGTACTGCTCGTCATCGTGGAAACGTGAACTGCAGTTTACACAAAATGCACTTTCACAATCACAATTGTTCGTTTACGGTCTCTACCAAAAGCCACAATGAACACCCGAATGCGGCACGGAAGAAAATGGCGGCCAATGAAGATGAAAGTAGTTACAAGCGACGTCACAATGAGTCATTAGACTTATCTCCCATGTCTGACTGACGGCTTTAGGTGTAATGACGAAGAAAACAAGAATTATACATTGACTTTAATAATTTAACACAGGATTTACAGGCAAAAGGAAATTGATAAGGTGCGACAATATAAATATTGTTTAGAAAAATTTATGAGAAAATATTTTGAGATGTAATCTTAACTATGAAAAATCAACTTAATAAATAATATTTCATTATTATTTCCCTTGGTTTTGAAGTCTACAGCGTCGCTGAATTTTCTCTCCTTCGTGAGTCAGTTCCGGTTTCTATTGCCAGTTGTAAAATCTGTGCAAAGAGCAACATTAGTACCAACAAAGCTATGTATGTTTTCGTTTTGTCGCCAATAGCCATGGGTTATGCCATATATTCAGAGTAAAATGTTATAAAAGGGGAAAAGCCTAATTGTAATCTTACTGAACGCTCGCAAGTTCATTTTCTATGAAGAAAAAACATGATAATTTGATATTCTTCCCCAGAAAAAAATATGAATGAACTGAAACTGGAGCAAAAGGCGGATGTCAGGCCAGAATTTTAACTTCCTGTTAACCTCTTCATAATAGGAGAATAGATTATGGAAGAGAATAACAATACGCAGAGCTGAGTGTCATTTCGGTGGAAGACCAGAAGACTAGGCCTAGATCTACACATCATAATGTCTGACATAATAGCTCTACGAAAGTATACAACATTCTCCTCGATGATGTGGGTAGAGTATGTCGGAGAATTGCTGGGCACTACCTTCTCTCTTCGGTCCCGGTACAAATGGCACATATCGATCATAAGCTACTACGATTATTATACTTATTACTTCTACTAGTCACTTAACTTAGCCTATTTTCATGGATGAAGCAAAGGTCCTTTTGGAGCCCAGCGCAGATTTAGGGGTCAAATTTGTTTAGACCTGTTAAATGCAGCATATATAATCCAAGTATGCCATATTATATGCCAAAATGTTGGAAATTGAACAGACATTACAAATATGAAGGACGTTTGGACATAATAAGTACTGATGGTGTATTTGAGTATTGTAAAACTGAAAAAAAAAAGTACGAAATGAAACAAAAAAAAATTCAAACTCGCATTCAAACCTTGTAGAAATCCTGTATGTACTCCAAGGTCCTTGAATGTTTCATATATGCAAGGTAATCCATTTATAAGTAAGCACAGCAAATTTCAAGTCAGTTGATGCAGTGGTTGTTGTTTTTTGCATGTTTCTCCATCTTCACTCAGTTACTCCAGAACGCAGAAAAAATCACAATATATACAACTATAATACACCTTATTTACAGTGATGATCCCAACCTTCACTATCACTCTCACTGCTTCTATCATCAAACTCAGAGTCATTTCCATCCTCTGATCGCAATGTTTCCGATAGTTCTAACACTCTTTGCGATGTCAAGTGCCGGGGTCTTGACGGCCCTACCTCCATGTTTATTTACCTTCACAACAGAAGTGACAAAACTAGAAAAAACTCATCCAAAACAGCAAGAAAGACACCGTCAAACACATTGAAATGAACAGGAATCGGAAGTAGAACTCTTCAGTACATTCCCGGAAAACCTGGTATGGTTTAATAAGAATGCTATTTAATGAGCTGTTCCCACTGGCTCGTGGTCCTAGTCGAGAAGTCATGGGAGTGAAACAGTTAAAAAGGCTATACAATGTATTCCGTATACCACATATTTGTAACGATTTAGTGAGCAATTCCCCATAAGATTAACCCTGTAGTTGCAAGTAGTATCTGTTGTCTTGGCGGTATGCACGACTCACAAGTAGTATCTGTTATCTCGTAAGTAGTAGCTGTTGTATTGGTGGTATGCATGACTCGCAAGTAGATCTAGTATCTGTTATCTCGCAGGTAGTATCTGTTGTTTCGGCAGTGAGTAATTACGACTTGCAAGTAGTATCTGTTATCTCGCAAGTAGTATCTGTTGTCTTGGCAGTATGCACGACTTGCAAGTAGTATCTGTTATCTCGCAAGTAGTATCTGTTCTCTAGGCGGTATGCACGACTTGCAAGTAGTATCTGTTATCTTGCAAGTAGTATCTGTTGTCTCGGCGGTATGCACAACTTGCAAGTAGTATCTGTTATCTTGCAAGTAGTATCTGTTGTCTTGGTGGTATGCAGATTCGCAAGTAGTATCTGTTACTCGCAAATAGTATCTGTTGCCTTGGCGGTATGCACAGCCAAGGGTCCCAGCAGGTTAGGGCCAGGGGTTGGTCTAGTTCATTTTGATTATTAGAATGGAATGGTCCTACAGTCAGTAACTAATCTACATCATTTTGTCCGTGCAAATAGACATATAGCAATCATATCCATGTCGCTATATACTTGGAAGGCAGTAACCGACATGTGCTGGGTCGCCATAGTAGAAACAGACCGGGACTGCAGAGAGAAGGTAGTGCTAATTGCTGAGATGAAAACCAAGTGTAAACTGAAACCAGGTCTAAATTTTTTAGATTTTTAGATTTTTTAGGTTTTTAGATGAGTAATTACTCAATTTAATGATTCTGTGCTACATATCTAGATCTATGTGTATTCATCAGCGGACATGACTATTCAGAAATGATACAAGTTCTAGCTAGACCCTTTACTCTTTCCATACCAATCATCTATGTTACAAACGATCTGCATTTCTGAAACAATCCAGTCATCTTTGATGACCTTCTAATCGATCTTGAAATCATAATTTGTGTTGTTTTTGACAGTGGTTATGACATAGTAATTATCTTGTACTTCTTTTGTTTATGAAAATAGTGAAAGATTGTGGTTTGGTCACTTATTTCACATTGAGTTTTTATAATTTCTCAAATTATTAGTCTGTTTTTAAAACGCTTTGGCACAGGTGGAGAAAATTCCTTGCAATGGAAATAGTTAATTGAGAACCAATATCAGCACTCATGCATTTTTTTCCTTCAATTTGTTTTTTTGTTTTATAATAAACAGGCATACAATGAGGTGGAAAACACTCAAAAGGAGTGAAATGCATCTCCTGTGTTAGCAACATATTTGAAATGTATTTTTGACTGGGCTGTGCTTATATTTTGTTGTTGTTCACCTTTTCTGCTCTTCTTCCAGCTGCTGAAGCAGTATTGCTATGCAGAAATGTGTTCCAGTGTGTTTATTTCACGCTCAAAACCATCCCAGCCACAAAAATGCCAACATTGCACATTTCGTCTCTCAAAAAAGCTATGAAACAGGGGGTTAGATTCATATATATAAAGGACCTATTTAGAAGGATTCAACAGATAGCTTATGCAAGAAAATGAAAAAAAACAAAACAAAAAAAAACATGTTAGAAAAAAAACCCTAGTTGGAGTTGAACAGATTGGTAAGAAAATTAGTTGTTCAATATCTATGCTGACGTTTGGGCACATGGTGACCTTAATCGGCTCTTTCTTGGTCTGATGTCTGCGATATCTGCCACTCGAGAAAACTTGATTTCGTTTATTCGTCACTAGATCATCCCATTGAATGGATTAAAATAGGCACAACAAAAATGAATTTCATGGCATCTTTTTTAAAAAATTTTGTATGGAATTTGGATTATTTCTTTGTTTAGGGTAAGTAAATATTCATTTCACATAATGTCACCTGCCGAGAGAGATTTTGCAATGAGATTGAGATCTAGATCTAAACCTTTAGTTTTAATTTTGAAGGCATATGATTGAAGTTAAATTAGTATCCTCAGAGATATTAATTATGAATGTACACCTACCTACCTTCCTGTGTTTCGCGGGATCCACCCGCATTTCGACCCAGCATCCTGTCTTCCTGTGCCATGAAGATAAACTCCCACATTTGGATGTCATACTGATTTTTTATAAACTTTACGCTTTGCTGTCATTCTGAATGCTGCCGGAGTATTATTTTCACTCAGTCCAGAAACTTGTGTTCTCCCGTGGGTTGCTATGGGCAGTGGTCCTGCCTGCTGCTGTTGCCAAGGCCCGTATCTGTAGGACAACAGTACCGTACATGATGCAGCCTAGTCCGGGCATGTAGTATTATGTCTTATACCCCACGCCCTCACGCTAAGCAGCCGTTCAAAAAAGTGCACCTGTCATTCATAATCTGGTCATCGCTCAGCGAATACCGGCGGTGTCTCTCCCCCAGCCCCCCAGCCTGTCCCTCATTTTATGTTATCACTTACAGTAGGCATGTTGCCGACCGTGATGTAAAGTTATGACTCTAGATGTAGATTCATCTCAGGATCATTTACACTCACAAGTCGGGTCGAATACCTATGACCTGTTTAGCTTATGAATATTTACATCACCGGTGCCACAGACAGAAGACGGTGGGCTGCCCCATAACTTGCATCATGATGTAGACCTACTACCAGTCTTTTCTGCTTACTTTACATGGAGGGGATTTAAAAGATGAAAATTACAAAAAAAGACTGAGTCTCAGCGATTCCGATACAATCTTGGTGTGAAATTTGACCTGCCTATCATTCTATTCGAATGCCAGCAATCGCAGCGGAGGTTGTCTCACTCATGGGCTATTATTCTGTATAGGATGGTCATTTCACCTACTTTCTTTTTATGATCAGATAGCCATCACTGGTAGATTTTAACCACTTCACTGCTAAGCATCATTATTACGGTCAGTTTCCCTCTCTCTATCCATTGCTAGCCGCTGCCCGCACTCATTCCTGCCAACTGTGTGAGAGCCAACCAACTAGGCAGTCGGAATAGAAGCAGAATATTTTGGGTTCTCATTGAGTAAGATCATCAGCTAGTCACTGCCGCATCTGTCAAAAGATTCTGCATATATGTAGATGTAAAGCGCTTGTCAGTGGTTGGAGCATTGGATCACAGGGAAAGAAGGGGTGCTGGGTGGTGAGCTGGTCGTAGTCTTTCATCCTCCCTTCCTGCCACCCTCCCTCTTCCCGTAGTGAAGCAGTGACCCCCCTTTTTTGACGATCAGATGACAAGTAGTGCTGCAAGGTTATTGCCTTCAGAATGTAAAAGGACTGCACAAAATAATAGAAATTTGTGCATTGTATCTTCCGAATTTTTGTGAATGGTGCAAAATGCACTAGATCTATGCTTGACAGAAACTAAAACTGCTCACTATATTATGAGTCCAAAAAGAATGTAAGAAATGCAGATTTAAATTTGTGATATTTACATGCACATGTATATCAAATGTAATGTTAATTAAGTCCATACACGGATGTTTTATTCGTTTGTTATGTGATGCATAAAAAATTTAGTTCCAAATAGGAAGAATGGATCGGTAAATTTTCCTCCTTTTCCCTGATTTTCCCTCGTTTTTGAGTCAGATGTCCCTTCTCTGCTGTTGTGAGGGTAGGGAGGTCTGTGAATGCAGTGAACGTGGAATGGGAAGCATTATATATTTCAGTGACTTGAGCGGTGAAACGTTAATTACGGGCTTTTTCAGTGCCATGTGCCTTGAATTTCTCACATGCAATGAGATCTGGCCGTCATCTTTAAATTTGATACAATGATGGGGGAAATCGTTCCTGAGTCAATTACCATGTGTTTAGGGTTATATTTTGATTTTGTTTATTTATCAAAGGGTGACATATAGGAATTTTATGGCTCTTTCCATCAAAGAGCCATCCTGATGCGAATATTGTTGAAAAGGGTATTTTATTGTACTCCAATCATGGATCGATACTGCAATACATTTGTTCCAACCAAGCGAATGGCTGGAAATTCCCATCCGATTTTAATGAGGGGGAGGGGGTACAAATACTCCAAGCTGTTCACTATCATTGACATAGAAAAACATATAAAAAATGCACGGGACTGGCGACAATTATTCTCGGATCACGTGGTGGAGCGATAGCAAACATCAGTGACTGTTCTTTTTAAAGCACTAGGTACAAATACTTCGCCGATGATTTCCAGGTTTTTTGCTTAGTTGAATATGACCTTCATTTAGATTCGATCCATCCTTTACTAGAGTAATAAATCAGGGAAACAGATCAGCACTAGGACTTTGTATTATAGAATTTAAGTTGAAAAATAGATTGGTCAGTAATATAAGGAAGAGATGAGAAGAAGAGGGGCATTAGAGACAAATAGAAGGTCAAAGATAAAAAATTGATATTTTAGAAAATAATATTTTGAAAAATTTTAATATAGTATACAATGTGTTTTCATTGTTTTTTCCTAATGTGTGTCTTTCTTATGAGTTTTTTTTTTAACAGTCAGAATTAAATCTTTACCTAAGGTCAAATAATAAGCGATCATGAAATTACATGCATTCAAATATGATACATAAAATAACAGAACAGAAATAAATGATGTGTAAATAATGTAATACATTTGGAAATGGTCTTTTTGATAATCCTGACAACGAAACTAGCGTTACATAATAATCTTTCGAAACAGTTATTTTGCTTTCTAATATGTCATTCTTAATATGAAATAAAACAATGGGCAGTTACAAAATCTACCTTGAAAAGGCTTTCGCTTTCCCGATCACACTTTTATTTCATTTTGTCTGCTTGCACGTTAAGTACCCACAATATGTTGTCCAACCCATACTATGACACAAGAACAAAGATAAGGCCTGCAGCGCAAGTGTGTAGAAATCATATATCTCATCCCAATTTCACTGGTCGCTCATGGCCCCAATGGAGTATGACATACTGTGTGAGAATGTGACATATTACGTACGTGGGCGAGGCTATTATGATTTCATCACTATTTATACGTTCTATATACGTCTTTCAACCTCCTGATGGAGGTTATCTATTTATACCCACAAAATGAAGATATTAGAGGATTGATTAACCTTTGTCATTTCAGTCATACACACTTGCAGGCATTCGATTAGCCAAACAAGTCCTGCTTGTCATTGTTTCTTGAGAAGCAGTGTTGAGAAGGTGATAAGCTTTCTTCAATTCCATACTGACAATAATGAAGATCTATCAACTTGATGTTTTAAATTGACTATATAAATCTAGTTTCGATCTTGGTCTGGTCATTATTGATGAATTCATAGAAACCAAACGTGTCAAAAGTATAAGAGAATAGATTTATCATTGCAGTTCAAAAAGATACTGATTTGTGAAGATGATGAAGATTTAATGAAAAAATTGGACAGTTGCAGAAAGTACAAGTATGACTTTCCAAATTGGACTTTTACAATCTAAAAGAACAGAGCCGTGATCGAACAGTTCGAACTTTTCCACGGGAGTTATAATGTAATTAAAGCATCGACATACTTTTAACATATGTAATAGTAAGTTAATGAACTTAATATTTCTTGTTTCAAAATGGCCTTTGGCTATTGTGAAATAGTGATAATACATATCATTTTCCATTCCCGACAAATTTCGTACTGTTTTAGAGTATACATTATTCTGAACAGATACCAAACCTGTGTAAATGTTTAAAGTTTGCTTTAATTAAGATATTTTCTTTCGTATTTTATTAGATCTATATTCTAGTTATATTATAGTTCAATAGAAAATTTTGTGAGTGAAATTGTCTACACCATGTTAAAGGTCAAATTGATCATAATCAAGCCTTTTATACACCATATGCCCACAGTCAGCACAATATTTATGATCTACCACTGTATAGAGCCCTGATTTAGCCAGAGCCCTGAATGGTAGAAGGGGCGGTCAATCTTTGAATGATCACCCTGCCAATACCTTAGAATGAACATATATATATCAGCTTTTTAATACCGTTTTTATAGAAAAAAAAGGCAGAACTTGTAAAAGAAAATAAAAACCCAAAAGTCATTTTTTTTTAACAAAAACCCGATTTCAGGATCTGCTCCGTCCCCCTTAAAAGCAGAACTGATTTGAGACTTTGACTTGTGTGGAACTTGAGTATCACAGAATGCATGAAATATACAGAGTGAACATCTTTATTTCTAGGTTGTCAAAGTGTGAACTGAGAACTCATATGACATTTGGGGTCATATGACTTTCATCACCATTTGATTTATATTGTATAATATATTATTATTGTATATTTTCCCAGATCACATCACTCGTTCAAATGTTAATTGAGCCCGACATGCTATAAACACACAGGAGTTTGGGCTAGGGTGGTCTCAGTTTCCAAGCTCAGTACAGAAGACTCTGAAAAGAGTGAGACACTCCTTCAGCAGCAACTATCGGTATCCATCAGATCCAGGAATGACTTTATAGTCAGGAAGGACTTCAGGCATTTTGTCTGATACTTGCAATACTTGTAGTGTGCAAGTGTGCAAGGAGAAAATGGCAGTTTGATTTATTTGTGCTCATTTAGTATCTTGTGCATATTAGTTTGTGTTGTCTTCACAAACAAATGAAGCCATCCTTAATGTTTCTTTAGTGGTATAGACAGGATATAAAATAACAGAAAGAGATGTCAGGAAAGAATCAGTTATCAGCAATAGTATAGAACTGCTATGTCCCGGGGCTATTTTAAGGGCTTTTATGATAAAGAGTGTTTCACTTAGATGCTGCACCCAAAGCTGTTCAGAAGGGCCATTCATATTTAAGCCCCTGTGATTTACATTCAACATCTATTCAGGCCAGTATGGTTCGTCCCCCCACCGCAGTCCAGGGCAGTGTCTTCCTCATTGCTGCAGTGGTAGCTGCACACTGGGCAGTGGCTATGTCCATGGTATTCATCAATAAGAATTTGGTCAGTGGACAGAATGTTCAAGGAGATATCTCTGTCTTCATCGTCTGGGTGCAGAATTTGGTAGGTGTATGGATAGTTTTGTTAGCCCATGTGCTCCCTGTCTTTGTAGCCTTACCATTCAAAGCTCCCAGCCTCCATCTGTTGACCTTACTACATCCGGACATGGTTATGGCATCTGTAACATTCACAGGAACCCTAGTGTTCAACAACCTGATGCTCAAATACATTAGTGTGGCTTTTTACCAAGTGGCCCGATCTCTGACATTGTTCTTTGTAATAGGATTCAGTACTTTCATTCTGCATGAGAAATTTACTTCAAAAATTGCCCTGTCTTGCTTCTTCATAATAAGTGGTTTCTATATAGGAGTAGATGAGGAAATATTGACTCAAGGCATCCATCCAGTAGGAGTGATGTACGGTGTGTTAGCCAGTATTTTTGCAGCATTATGTGGAGTATTTTTCAAGAGAATTCAGAAACGAAATGGTCTTTCATCGATACAACTGACATTTAATAATTGTATTATTAGTTCTGTGGGACTGACCCCTCTCATCTTCACCACATCGCAGATAAATAACTTCTTCTCATCGCCAGCCAGTGAGAACTGGACAGTATGGGGGATGCTGGCCATCTCTGGTGTCATGAGCCTCACCATGGGGTGGATCAGTGCAGTGCAAATATCACTGACCTCTCCGCTGACACATAATATCAGCATCAATGCCAAGTCATTATTCCAGACAGTTCTGGCTGTGATTTGGAGTGGGGAGACTCGTGCCTGGATGTGGTGGGTGGGCAATGGACTGGTGATGGCTGGCATTGCCACCTATACTGCAAACAAGTTCAGATCGATCCAGCAAAACACTCACCATGACATTGAAATAGAGGTAAACAGATCTCCAAGTCGAACCAGCAGACAAGTTCTACCGTCCAATTCCTCAGATATTCAAGAAGAATGAATAAAGCAATTGTGATGACATTATATTGTGCTGTAAACAAATAATTTACAGAATCAAGATCAGCAACAGCTCTATTAAATCAGACTTCTTAAATGATATCAAATTTGATTTGTTGTCATTTTCTGTGGCATTAGCATGTATTCTGAAATAATTGGTATTGAAATCATGCAGCATAGATCATGAAGGCTGAGGCTACAACAAGTGCAGAGAAGATACTGTAAGCATGTTAGTCCTTATGCTTTGATTTATTTTTCGAAGTTCCCAGGCGATTTAGACCATGAGATCCTTTTTTTTTTTTTTTTTTTAAGCAATTTTTTTCCCCCTTCACATATCCTGACTTGACAATCATTAAAATGTAAACCATTGGAATTCAGAGTACAGTAAGGAAGGTCTGCTGTACATTGATAGGCCTTTGCACGTGACTACAAATGATGGTAAACACCATACTTTTTGCTTCATTGCATAATTATATGTAATAGCTCTTTGCGTGCCAAGAAAATAATACCAAATACCAAAAAAAAACCCCTTATTATTTCGATGTTAACAAGAGTGAGAAGTAAAGGAAAGGAAGTAGCGAATTACAATAAAAATTGTTCATATGCTAAAGAAAAGAAAATAGTCAGTTCCTATAAAAATTGTTCCGGGGGTAAAGAAAGGAAACAAGTCAGTTATTTTAAATTTTTGCTATTGTAAAGAAAACAAAATAGCCACAGACTATAAATTGTTCGTGTATGGGATTAAGGCAATTTCTGTGTGATATAAGTTTCTACTTTTATCGAGTGCTGGGCTTTGTGATGCTAAAGAACAATGGGACAGTAATGGCCAGGAAATGCATAATTTATGACTTAATATATTTTATGCTGCTCATTTTGTCAGTCTTTCAGCTGTTTGTCTGCTGTGGTGTAGAAAAAACATAAGAATTTAAGATGTGATTTTGGGTTGGTCTTTTAATATAGAAAAAATCTTGTGCTTCATTATTTTCAAAATATATGCTTTCCATTTTATCTTCTGTGTGTATTTCAATTATCGATATGATGATAGCATTCTCTGATTCTTTACTGCATGCATCTTTCCTCTTGTAAACATTCTATTTTTTCTTTTCTTTTTTTTTTTTTTTTTGCCGTTTACCTTTCACTTCAATAATGTGAAAGAAAAAGTTGACGGGATTATGATTTGCATTTCTTTGGCATTTTTGAGAATCTCATTTATGACAGCCTGTTTCCAAAATCACATATTGAAAGATCAATGTCAAATATATATTTTCTGTAAATATGGATATTGACTATGGATGTTCACATTTTGCCATAAATCATGTGAAAAAAGTCTTAATTTTATTAACTTTCTGGTGACATTTTTTTAATACTAATCCCTTGAAATTGCTCCATGTTATTGGATTGTGGAGAAAATATTCACATCTTTCTTGCTCCTGGGAGTGATTTTTTGAATGCTTGAACTAGGGATTTTTTATGCTTCAAATTCAGATTCAGCATGTCCAAATTAAAGATGTGTGGAAAAATTGTTAGTTTTGCATCCGGTTGCCATGACAATGCCGGCATATTAGATTTTGATTTGAAAATTAGCTATTTTCAAAAGCCTAAGCTCCTAGAGTATTGAATGGAATTGTTTGAAATTTTGCACAGAAATAACATAACTCTGTGTGAAAGATAATATGCATTTGTTTTTTGTTTATATGCCGTACAAAATTTGTTATAAATTTTTGAAATATGTATGTTGACTGATGTAAATTTTCGCAATTTTCCACCAAATATCCAGTTTTCCTTCAAAACCAGAAATAGAATTCAGAAAAAGGGATGCATGTTATTAAAACATATGCTATGAAAAATGTATATCCAAAATTTGAAGTCAGTTGGTTCAGAAATAAAAAGCCTAAGGGAAAAAAGTGAAGAAAACATTGATTTTGAGAAAATCACAATTGAATATATATTTGAGATATAAAGCATATGTTTCTCGTCCCTTCTGTTATTTTTCTGATATTAGATGAGGTCAAGGTGTCTAAAAATAACAAAATCCAGATTATGATATTTTAGTCCCAAAACCTCATTTTCAGGACTTGCCCCCCCCCCCCCTTTAAGTCTCAAAGTCTCAAAGCAAGAATCATCTACAATAAAAAGCACCTGATAAAATTTCATCTGTCAGTAGATTCAAAGTACGTGTCAGACTTCAGGCAGAAGAGTGAGATGGTGAACATTTTCAATTTTTAGCCACTTCATTGCTAACAGCAATATCAGGTATGTCAAAATTGTGGCCTGTCATGTGCGGGAGGACATACCATGGACATCCAAATAGTCCAGCAGTCAGTTCCTCGTCAGCCACCCTCTTTTCCTGTTTTTCTGACCAGTGGCCAGTGTTTCACATCTATACACAGAGTCTCTTGATATTTGCTGCATGCTGATGAGTGAAAGTTGGCTTAGCGATGAGAACCCAAATCAGGCATAATAATCTACATACAATTGGCAACCTTGGATAACTGTCAAGACTTTTAATTGCCTGTGGGAAAGTACTGAATGGGTGCCGGTTGGCTCGCTCACAGTGGACGGAACTGAGTGTGGATGGGCTTTATAGTTGTCGAGACTGACCATATTGCTGATGCTTAGCACAGGACTGCAAAATGGGTGTAGCAATGAAGTGGTTAAATCGATCATATAAGAGTGTTGGTAAAAACTACTGTTGTAGGACTTCTCTGTTCATGTATCAGAAGGGACAGGTACATGTACAATAGGTCGAGTACATGTACTGTCATATGATATTTATTGCTGCCATTCACTGCCTGTGTCAGGAGCTTTTGAGTAGCTTTTAAAGGGATATTATACATTCAGTCGAACCCAACCGGTTTTGGACTTTAGTTGGCCATCAATTCGACCGGAACGTGTAATAAGGAAATCATCAGTCCACCGTCGATCCACCATCCGGCAACCCAGAGACCCCAGAAAATCTGGCACTGCCTGATATTTTCCGGTCCAGTCTGCCTGACGAGAATAGTAAGTGCTTGGCGGGCGACGTGTCTTTGATCTTTTACCCGCCAGTGAATAAATACTCTTTCACAAACTTGTCAAAAATGACATCCTAGAGCAAAAATAATTTCAAAATCAGAATCAGCATGTCAAAATTAGTGAAATGACTCGTGAGTGACTTGTTTTGTTGCTGTATTTAAAAGATAAAATAATTTCTTTTTTTTCTTCTCGATTGCATGATGCATAGTGTGTTTTGTACTGTGTAGACAGTGATCACCTGTGTTATGTTTTGGCGCTTGATACACATAATATTATGCAGTAAAGTTTTGTACTGTGTTGCCCTTTAACAGTGAACTGTAGACCTATTCTGTTTGGTTTATTGAATTGAAAGTCGGTTTATATCATGGTGTCATGGTGCAAAGCATCAGTTCTTCAGTTCATCGAAATCTATCGCTCTATGGAGTGCTTGTGGAAGACTAAATCAGAAGACTATAGCAATAATTTTTCAAGAGCCAGAGCATTATGAAAATCTTCTTGAATTTTGTCAGCAGTTTGATTCGCAAACAAACAGGGATAGTGTATCCAAGAAAATTAACAATCTCAGGAGTGGTGCTAGAAAAGAACTGCTCCCCTCCCTCCCTCCTCCTCCTCCCCCCCCCCTCCCCAAAAAAAACAGGAGCAGTCAAAACTGTCGGCGCTGGAACTGACGAAACCCATGAACCAAAACCACAAACATTTTCTTTCTAATATAAAATTCATGCCTATCATAATTTTTGCTTTCAGAGATCGGCAGAACAAAGGAAAGAGTAGTATGCATGTGTGTTTATGAGAGAGAGAT